>OY101447.1:71425818-71565818 GCA_956483635.1 Panzeria rudis | reverse complement strand
CACGCAAAACAATGTAAACATATAGTTGATTAGAAAAATATAAAAATATTGGACAAAGAGAAGAAAGCAAATAAACGTTACACTCTCGAAAGTTTAAAGGATACAACAAAAAAATACAAAGGGACAATGAATACAAAGGAGGATAAGATAACACCAAACTACAGTATTCTGCTGCAATAGTTTAATTTAGTTCAAGTTCTGTGATATTAGCGTTAAGGTTGACAAATAAAATTTTGTGTAGTATTGTTTTTATTTAATTATTTATTTTTTATTTATACAAATTCTGTGTCGTGAAGTCCAGTTTTTTATTTTATAAGTAATGAGTGATAAATATTAACATGTAAAACAAGAATTTGTAAGTTGAAAATTAATTGCTAAACAATTGTTGAATTTTAAATTTATTAAGCTATTGTTTTGTTGCTAGATTTTATAAATAAAATATACCCCTGAAGAAGTTTGAAGCAAACAAACGAAACGTTGGGTGTTTAAAATAAAATGAATTAGTTTTATTTATTTTTGGTTTGACCATCACTAGCCCGAAGGTAACTCCTACTATAAGAACATTAATTAATTACAATTGGTCATTAAACAACAAGTTAATATAATACACTCGGAGGGCCAGCCGAAAAATGAAGGAAGAAGAAAATTTAAGATCTAGCTATGAAAAAACATATAACAACAAAAGCTTTTTCCAAAAAATAAGGGAAACTTACAACACAACAACATGTAAGTTATTGAAAGAATACAGTAGAGATGTTGAGAGATTGGCAAAATCTATTGAAAGAGCATCATATTTACAAAAATGCAGACGAATGAAAATTACACCAACCCATGTAAAAGACAGCACACATAGACTAAGCCTTTTATTCAGAACAAGAACAGCACAAATTGAATTATCAAAAATAGAAACAAACTTACATACAAAATTATTAAATATAGAAATAAAAGAGACACATACTAATACGGCACATATTCAAGAACAAATTAAGAAAACAGAAACAAAGATCAAAGATACACTGAGAGAAATAGAATGGGAGAAATATAAAAAAGAACAATGGAAAAAATTCTACAATGTAAGAACGAAAATTAAACAAATACACGTATTAAAAATAGACAAACTAAAAAAACAAAAATTTAAACAATACAATATTATATTTAACGAGGAATGGTTTGTCAACCTTACAGACATAAAATTTGATCTAGAGAAGAAGTGGATATTATCGCTAGGGAACAAATTCTCTTTGCCTGTAAACAGGAGGAATTTCGCTCCAATCCCACTGATTGCAGACATTGAGCAGTGGGTACAGAATATAAAAGATGAGACACAAAAAGAAATTACACGATCAAGGATCGCCAATAGAATCGCAAGTTATAAAAGAAAATTAAAAAATAGTGAAAAGGAGAAATTTATTCTTAGCACATATGAAGAGACTAGGAAATACATAAAACAATATGAAAATGAAATAACAATAACGACAGCAGATAAAGGCAATAAAACGGTAATAATGTACAAAAATGATTACAAAAACAAAATGAAATCGATGCTAAATGACAAAAAAACCTATAAGCCAATAGAAACAGATCCCACTGAAAAACTCCAAACACGAAATAACAGCATAATAACGGAATTATACAAAAAGAACATTATAACAAAATTTGAAAAATATAAAATGACAACACACGCAGCAGCTTCTCCTCAATTATATGGTTTACCGAAAATCCACAAAGAAAATATACCCCTCAGACCTATCTCATCATCAGTGAATTTGCCGTGCTACCATCTATCAAAATACGTAGGAAATATTTTAAAAACTATTATATCGCCTACTTACAACATAAAGAACTCATTTGAATTGAAACAAAAATTAGAGAAAATAAAAATAGATGACAACGAAGTAATGGTTTCCTTCGACGTGGTATCATTGTTTACCAATATACCGATTCACCTAGCAATTAAGAACATACTGGAAAAATGGCAACAACTAAAAGAACACACAGCAATAGAGAAGAAATTATTCCTAAAAATACTACAGTTCTGTTTAAATGAAAACAATTATTTCAATTTTGACAATAAATTTTATCATCAGACGTATGGTATGCCTATGGGAAATCCTTTATCCCCAACTATAGCAGATATTGTACTTGACACCCTTTTGGACGATGCAATCGAAGAATTAAAATCAAAAAATATTAAAATTAAGTTTTGGACGAAATATGTGGATGACATTTTTGCTGTCATAAATAAATCTGACGAACTAATTATATTAAAAACACTAAACGCGTACCATAATAAAATACAATTTACGATAGAAAATGAGAAAAATAGTGCAATACCTTACTTAGACATTTATATAATTAACGACAATGGTACAATTATTACAAATTGGTACAAAAAGCCTACTTCTTCAGGAAGAATAATGAACTATCACTCAACACAGCCGCTACAAATGAAACTGAATACGGCCAACAATTTCATCAAAAAAGTCTTACAATTAAGTGACAAAAGATACAAAAGACAAAATATAAACACGATATGGGAAACATTAGGAAAAAATAACTACCCATCCTACATAATAAATAATTTAATTAATAAAATTCTTAAAAACGAAAATAAAACTTCCACAAACCAACAAACAAAAACAAATATGAAATTTTACAGTGTACCATACATTCCAAAGCTTACAGAAACAAAAGCACTACATAATATAATCGAAGATCCAACAACAAGAATAGCACACAGATCAAACAGAACTTTAAGAAACCTATTCACAAATAATAAAACAAAACTTGACAAATTAAAGATAAACAATGTTGTGTACGAAATCAAATGCAATGGAAATGAGAGAGAAAGCTGTGATTTAGTTTACATTGGGACAACAAAAAGAAAGCTAGGGACGAGAGTAAATGAACACAAAGCTGATATAAGGAAGGGAAAAGAGGCGACAGCGTTATCCCTTCACGCAAAACAATGTAAACATATAGTTGATTTAGAAAATATAAAAATATTGGACAAAGAGAAGAAAGCAAATAAACGTTACACTCTCGAAAGTTTAAGGATACAACAAAAAATACAAAGGACAATGAATACAAAGGAGGATAAAGATAACACCAAACTACAGTATTCTGCTGCAATAGTTTAATTTAGTTCAAGTTCTGTGATATTAGCGTTAAGGTTGACAAATAAAATTTTGTGTAGTATTGTTTTTATTTAATTATTTATTTTTTATTTATACAAATTCTGTGTCGTGAAGTCCAGTTTTTTATTTATAAGTAATGAGTGATAAATATTAACATGTAAAACAAGAATTTGTAAGTTGAAAATTAATTGCTAAACAATTGTTGAATTTTAAATTTATTAAGCTATTGTTTTGTTGCTAGATTTTATAAATAAAATATACCCCTGAAGAAGTTTGAAGCAAACAAACGAAACGTTGGGTGTTTAAAATAAAATGAATTAGTTTTATTTATTTTTGGTTTGACCATCACTAGCCCGAAGGTAACTCCTACTATAAGAACATTTATTTTTCTTAATTTACTAATTACTTTAATACAAAAATTTATAAAACGGTATACATATCTTGCTTTTGTGTATCATAACAAAATTAATAGTACATATTCGTAGTTTTAGTTTTAACAGTAAGTCAGTAGTACAAAAATTTAATGAAGCAAAAATTATAAAAAATTTTTAAATAGTACAGTTTTTGTATAATTACACAGTGGCAACGCTGTATTTACTTCATATAAGCACACATCAATGTGCGCGAAATAAATTTGTCTTTATTGTATTCCTTAAAAAACACAATTTTTATTATTTTCTTATAACTCACTTTATTATACTCGACGCTTTGAAAGCCTAACTTACAAACTGATTTTTAGCTTAAAGTGTAACATGTAATTCAGTACCTGTTGCATTAGCATAAATTTGATTGGCTAAAAACATTAAAATTTGTATTAATAGCAAACTGCAATCTTTGCATTATTTTATTTTAAAACATTCTTATTGGCTAAGAACATTAAAGTTATTCAACCTGTATAAATTGCAGAATTGCAATTTAATCAAACTAAACCATATTTGGCTGAGACTACATTATCTTGTATTTGTTCTATTTTATTTTTTTTCAATTGAATTTTTGTCATTTGTTGTAGATACATATGTTGCTGTTATTCTTCGTCTACCTCTTTAAATTTTTTTTCTATCGTTTTTAACAATATTTTTTATTTGTTCTATCGCTAAATTAAAATGATCGTTTATATGTATTTGCTCGTTTAATGTCTTGTCTGTCTGTAATAAATGTTTTTGTATGGTTTGTCTATCTTCGTCGTCCATTGTGTCAAATGTCCATTTCGCTACAGTGCCTATTGCATTTATAAGTCCTCTTTTTTGTCGTTTTTCTGAAGGCACTAACGTTATCAATTTGTTTCTTGCTTCAAGTAATTTGGCTTGTAATATGTCCTTGTTACTTGTTTTTGCTAGTATAATATTGTCTGTCATTTCATTAATAATATTTTCGATTTGTTTAACATCAATTATGTGTAACACTATGTCACTGTCCTTAACTATTTCCTGATTTCTTATTTGTAGGTCAATAAATCCTATTTGGTCCACCAATTCCGTTAGAATCATTGTGCTTTCACTCGGTTGTATCCATGTCGTCACCACCAGTATCATGATTAGTATCTGAAAATTTTAATGGTTTTTTAATGTTGATAGGGTGAATATTTATCAATTTTTTATTACTATACCTGGGTTGTTCTTTATGCCTAACCACTTTATAGTTTCTTATAAATCCTTCTGATCTCTTTTCCTCATAATCCTCTCTATTTTTAATTAATCTGTTTATGACTTTTTGTTTTGTTGCTTCTAAACTGTTTTTCACTATTTCAAAATCTACTCTATTATAATGCACTTCATTTGGTGTATATTTTGTAGCTGAATGGAATCTATCATTATAGTTTCGAATGGCTTTCTGTATTAATTGTTTGACTGACAGCCCTTTTTCTAATTTATACAAAATTCTAAAATTTTCAGCTATAGTATTATGAAATCTTTCAATAGCTCCATTCCCGGTATGGCTGTTGGGTTTAGTTAGGTGAAGTTCTATGTTTTGCTGGTCTAAAAATTCCTTTATCCTTGCAGTTTTAAATTCATTGTCTGCAATTATTTTCCTTGGTTTCCCTAATTTAGTAAAATGATCTTCTAGTTCAATAATGGTAATGTGATTCCTATCGGCCAATGGATATGCTGCTCCGAATTTCGAAAGTTTATATATTACTGTTAAAAAGTGGTGTCTTTTCATGACATACGTATCTACGTGTATAATTTCATTTTTTCTTGTCGGTGTTTCTGTAATATTAAATTTTGGTTTTATGGGTTTTCTATCGTACTTCACTTCCTGACAAACTTCATACTGATTGATAACGATCTGAATCAACTCCATCAGTTTTGGGTAATATATTTTATACCTTATTTGATTGTATGTTTCCAGGATGCCTGAATGCATACTTTCTCTTACGTGGTACAAAGAAATTTGCTTAATGGCTTCGACTTCAGTCTCGATATCTTGTGCTCTCCTCGTACACTTTATAAAATTTATCTGATTATCATTTGAATACATTTCAATAAGTTTTTCCTGTACTTTATTGTAACTGTGATCTGAAATTTCCGCATAGATCCCTATCTTTCCTTTTCTAATAAATCTTCTAAATATGTTTCCCATTTCTTCAAAATCACCTTCAGCAACAATTATTATTATTTTTCCATGTAGTATTTTAAGTTCTTCTATTTTATTATTTGTTAAAATAATTTGATTGTTATGTTTATTCACTATTTCTTCTTAATTGGAAAATGGTCACTAAAGAGTTCCTCCGCGGAGTGCACTGTTGCCATTGTCTCATCGTCCTGTATATTATTGACTGCATATTATAAAATATCGGTATTATTATCCCCATTTTTTTCTCAATAGTGTCCTCACTATTTTCTATTCTACTCCGGAAGTCAGCTACTTTATTCTCCTTTCCTTTTAAATATTCAATGTCGAATTGGTACTCTCCTAATTTCAAAAGCCATCTCTGATGCCGTGGTGACATATCCTTGCCCTTATATTTTGAATGTAGAAATTTAATTGGCTGATGATCGGTTAAAATTTTAAACTTTCTGCCGTATACATATGGCCTAAAATAGTTGACACTCCATATTATCCCCAAAAATTCTTTATCCGTCGCAGAACAGTTCCTTTCATGGTTGTTTAATGTCCTCGGCGCATAACAGACTGGGTGTCCCTCTTGCGACAAAATTGCGCCAATAGCGTAGTTAGATGCATCTGTTGTCAACATAAATTTCTTTTCGAAGTCTGGGTAGCTCAAAATTGGATGTGTGCTTATTAACATTTTTATTTTTTCGAACGCTTCAATCTACGTCGGGTCCCTTGGGTTAATTCTTGCTCCTTTTTTCAATTATTTCGTAATTGGCTGTGCTATTTTTGCATAGTCTTTTACGAATTTCCGGTAATAACCGGTAAGACCCAAAGAGCTTTTTATTTGTTTTTCGGTTTTTGGTAATACCAAATTTTCAATAACTTTAATTTTATTAGGGTTTGGTTTCATGCCGTCCTTCGTTAGTATGTGGCCCAGAAATTCTGTTTCTTTTCGCAGAAAGTTACATTTATATATCTGAATCTTCAAATTTTTATTTTCCAGGACTTTGAATATATCTTTAATTGCTCTCACGTGTTCTTGTAATGTGGTACTAAAAATCAGGATGTCGTCCAAATAAGCTACACATGTCCTGTTTATAAAATTACGCAAGATTTCATTCATGAGGCGCTGAAAGGTAGCGGGGGCGTTTTTATGCCAAACGGCATCCTTATAAATTCATATAGGCCGTGAGGTGTGACGAATGCCGTCTTTTCTCTGTCTTCCTCTCTCACTAAAATTTGGTGATAGCCCTTTGCCAAGTCAATTATTGTGAAATATTGAGCTCTGCCCAGTTTATCTAGGATTGAATCAATGTTTGGAAGGGGATATTTGCCATCGATTGTTACGTCATTTAGTTTTCTATAGTCCACTACCAAACGAAATTTTCTTCACCCGAATTGTCCATCTTTTTTGGTACTGGAATATCTGGAATAGCTTTTTTCAATAATTCCTTGCTCCTCCATTTCTTTTATTTGCTTCCTCACCTCCATTTCATGTTGGGGCGGATAATGGTATAATTTTGAATTTATCTGTTGCTGGGTTGTCGTTTTTTTCTCATGTTGGATTTCGGTAGTGTTTGTTAATTTATCGCCTTCTTTATATAACAACTTATTAAATCGCTTCAGTAGCGTTGTAATTTCTCTATATTCCTCTTCGTTTAAGTGATCTAACTTTAATCTGTCTAAATTGGAATCAGTTACTTCAAGAGCATAAATTTGGTTTAAATTGTAAGGATCATTTAGAAATTTGCTTTCTCTTTGATTTAAAATTATTTTTCTTTCTTCGACATTTATTTGTGCATTGAGAAACGTTAACATGTCCATGTCTATCATAAATTCGTACTTTCTTCCTGTAAATGGTGCTGCCTTCCATCTCACTCTTGCGTTATTGGGTAAATTAAACTCTTCTGGTGCCGCTGTGCACACCTCATAATTTATTGCATCTTCATTTGTGATTGTACTAAATAGTATTGGGTTTTTTAATTTTACTTTTGGAAAATTTTTTATCTCGCTATTAATCAAACTAAAACTAGCGCACTATAATTTTTATTACTAATTATTAATGTTATCTTTGGTAACCATTCCGAGGTCGTTTCGTAAGAAAAATGCAATTATTCACTTCTTCTCCTCTGTTATTGTTTGTTTGAGTTTCTTTTTGGTTTTGCCTGTCCGGGATTTAGCGATTTTGGCCAATCTGCGGATCAGGGGTGTCCAACCAATTGAAATCTACTTATATTTGATTGAATATTATCAATTTCCATGGGTTCCACCTGACCTTGCCTAAATGGGTTTTGGCGATATTGGTCTGAACCTTGTCTAGGGTTTCCTGTCTGTGACCTTTGGAAATTAGCCGAATTTGCAAATTGATTGAAATTGTTAAACCTTCCATTATTAGAATTATTATTTTGTCTGTACTGTCCAGAATTGTTATATTTTACTTCATTTTGGTAATACGGATTTCGATTCCATTGCCTTTCTTGAGGTGAATTATGAAATCTATTACCTGTATTTTGATACCTATTTCTACCATCCGCATATGCATTATTGAATCTTTGTCCTTTGTCTTGATACCTATTGTTCCATGCATTTGTCGGTCTATCTTCTCTTATTTTAAATTTCCTATACTCCGGTCTGATGCAACCATCTTCAAATCTTCTACTTGTCATTATTTTTAAAATATTGTTTAAATTTCCTTCATTATAAATTTTGTCTAACAAAACTCCCTGTGTCATCTCCTTTATGGTATTAATTAATATACTGTCTATGTTACTTAGATCTATATAGTGGTCGCCTGTATAATATATTGTCAGTTCGTCCGACTTATACTTAATATCTTGAATTTATGTCACAAGTTCACTTACATTATTTAATTTGAGGTTTGCGATTTTCCTGTAAAGCTGGTGGGGTTCTACGTTGGGTCTGTACCTTAGTTTTAATGTTTCCTTGATTTGTTGCCAGTTGTCCTTTGTGGGTATGTTTATGATAACATTCTTGGCTTGTCCCTGAATTACTCTGTAGAATATTGTTCTTACGGCCTCCTTCTTAATGTCTTCGTCTTGTATAGTTGACAGCAGGTATTCAATGTTACTAAACAAACTGTTTATAGTTATTTCTCCTGTGCCGGTAAAGATTGGTAGTTGATTTATTGTTTTTAAAACGTTGTCTCTTGCACTATTGTATGCTGCCGGATTTTGCTGTTGTTGTAGCTGTTGAGCGTGTTGTTGAGCTTCATCTTGCAGTTCTACATAAGCTTGACGTAAACGTTCAAGCTGCTGGTTCTTCCTGGCCAGTTCTTCTGCCACATTTAAGGATGCGATGTGAGCCTGCTCCTCCATTCTTCTGCGTTTATCGAAGGCTTTTTGCCTTTTTGAGTTTTTTGAATACACTTTAGAAAATTATAAAGCAATATTTACTTCCCTTGCTTACTGGTGTCCACTTTGACTTAAATGTCCACTGCACTTTCGTTATTTTAATATTTTGTTATTTTAATATTATTATATTTTGTTTTTTATTTTAATATTTAGTAGGTACGTTTCACTGGATCCTTTTAATTCCGAAAGGATCCTACCGGCTGCGCCGAATAAATTTTTCTTTATTGTATTCCTTAAAAAAACAAAATTTTTTTCATTTTTTTATAACTCACTTTATTATACTCGACGCTTTGAATTGGGAACTAAGGCTAACTCATAAAATGATTTTTAACTTAAAGTGTAACATGTAATTCAGTACCTGTTGCATTAGCATAAATTTGATTGGCTAAAAACATTAAAATTTTTATTAATATCAAACTGCAATCTTTATTATTTTATTTTAAAACATTCTTATTGGCTAAGAACATTAAAGTTATTTAACCTGTATAAATTGCAGAATTGCATTTTATTGGTAAACAATTCTTTATAAATTTATTCGTGTGACCGGAAATGCATATTTATTAATTCTTAAATTTTGCTTATGCAACAGATTTACAGTTTATTTTATTTGCTTATTGCTTCTAAAAATTTGTCAAACTTATCAGGGTTCGTATATATAACTCGCGCTCGCATGATCGTATACAAATATTGTTCTTGTCATGTACATGAAGCAGAGTTGCCAGTTTAGGGGTTTTCCCACTAGATTTTGGGATTTTTATTTTATTTAGGGGCATATTTAGGGGGCTTAAATTCTTTAGGGGAAGTTTAGGGGGCATAAATTTTTATTTTTAGGATTTTCAAATTTGCATGCCTATACAAGAGCTAAGTATTATTATATTTTACAACATCTCTTTCAGTGTCAATGTTATATACATATGATAGCTATGAGATTTCCCTATTACTAAAAGTTCTGTATTTTGCAGCTGATAAATATTGTTTTCATAGTAGACAAAGTAAAATTAAACTACTTTTTTTCGGTTAATTCAAGTGAAAGATTTATAAAGAAAAGCGTTTTGAAAATATTTAGTGTATCCATTATATACCTAAAATTTTTAATTCCGTTCAAATGTATAAAGTTAGTGATGACGGTTTGTCATATGATTGAGTATGCTGAAGCTCAAACTAGCAATACTCCAGTGTATGCGGTGTGGCGAATACTTGAGCAAAAACAATGCGGTGGCGATCACACCGCAACCGCATTTTAGACGAGTGTGCTTGAATCACAAAAACCATTGATCGTGGAGCTCTCTGGTTCATACACACAAATTTCGGTGGTAGTTTTTATCGTTTATGTGGGGACGCGTTGTTTTATTTGTTTTTTATTCATGTGTGAATCGTTTGCATTATTTGTTTCCATGGTAGAATAATATAACAGGTAGCCGCATAACTAATACAAATGTACAGTTGGGGTAGGAAATGTAAAACATTAATAGAGAGGGTATATGTGCGTTTGAAGAACATAAGCAGCAAACACACGTGTGGTATTGTGTGTGCAACGTAATTATTTCACATATACACAAGATTTGATAGTTCGTACCAAGGCATATTCATTACAGGTACCACCATAACGAAAACAAATACAACACAAAAAAACACATGTATTTTGTTAGTAGAAATACCCCAGAAATATGTCAAATCCATTATCTGTGAGTCGCACACATTCATAAGCTCTCTCAAATTTACTAACACATGCCCGTTGTTGATAGAAAACTCCCGGACATGTGTCAAAATCTATTGTCTGTGTGACGCACAAATTCTCAAATTTACAAAAACAGCTGTTCTTATAGTGGTACCTGTTCAATCTACCTTGGTTCGTACCATGAAAAAAGCAAATAAAAAACTAATCAGCTGGCGTTCCAGGGCTACCTTGTATATTATTCTACCATGTTTGTTTCTATACAAAAATTAATAAAAATAATTGTTTGCGCTATACGTTTGCGATGTACATACTTAATTATACATACATATGTATGGATGTATGTGTTTACATATAAAAAGACTCATATACAAATGTTTATTTAACACAAAATCATATTTGCACTGTCCTCACACCACATTTATGCAAAACAAAATTACAGGTATTCTTATATAATTCATGTATGTATGCATGATACAGCTTAAAGCGGCCTTCAGACTATTAGATTTAGTATTAATACTTGTTAAAAACTCAAATCTTAAGTAAAAATCCAACAGTGTGAAAAGAAATTGTAATGATTTGTAAAATAATACGTAAAGAAACTTGACAGTATTATGGTATTCGTCATTTTTATGAAATGTTCTAAACAATCACATTTTTCATTTTATCAGGGTTGTCTATTGCACAAACAAGCATAGGAATAACAAAAACAGTTATGTATTTGTTTGCCGGCATAAATAAAGAAAAAGAAGAACGAAAAAATGTGCTTTATTGCAAATTATTTATGTTACGTTTTATGTGGAACGTGATAGTGTAGAAACAAAATATAATGAGAAAATTTTCTTTAAGATTTTTTGACAGTCAGACTTTTTTTGATTTGATTTTCGTCTTACAAAATCGAATAAACATCTCAAAGCTTGTATTACAATGTGAAAGCGCCTTAAATAACACAAACTCGTTCATTTACGTATGTATGTACATTCAGAATGATAAAAATGTTTTGTTATTCGTTATAGAATGCGAGTGCAAAATAAAACTTGATTCTCCTGTTCATTTGTGAAAATTTTTTCAAAAATGATGAACGTCAAAAATGTGCAAATGTGTGGAAAAAAGTCTATCTTTTTTTCTCATTTTTGTATGAAAATAAAAAGCAATACAAATACTATCATACAAGAATAAAGCAAAATATTTTTTGTCTCTTCAAACACGAATAGAACATAACCAAGGTAGATTAAACAGGTAACACTACAAGAACAGCTGTTTTAGTAAATTTGTGGATGTGTGCGTCACACAGACAGACAATAGATTTTGACACATGGCTGGGAATTTGCTATCAACAACGGGCATGTGGTTAGTAAATTTGAGAGAGCTTATGAATGTGTGTGACTCACAGATAATGGATTTGACATATTTCTGAGGTATTTCTACCAACAAAATTCATGTGTTTCTTGGTGTTGTATTTATTTTAGTTATGGTGGTACCTGTAATGAATATGCCTTGAACATAACATAACAAAATTTGAATTTCTTTTTACATGAACGCGAGTGATAAATGAGTGGATATTTGGTACTCTGGTTTTAATGCAGGAAATGTCGATAGTAAAATTTTACTGTTTCACTATTGAATTTGTCACCAGTACTACTGACTAATTGTACCCAGGCAATGTTCTGTGCTATAGACATTTAACATGTGCTTGTCATTGAGATTCCACTACTGACCTCGGAACTGTTGACTTACTATAGAGTAGCTGGTTCTTATGGGACCATATGGAGACACTGGTAGCAGAGATTCACTAGTGCATTTTAATGCTTCTAGTCAACACATATGAAACTTTTTACCAGCTAAGACAAATAAATTTGATTTTTTATGAAAATTTTTAGTCTTCCGTTCAGCCGCATATATTTTCAACACATCAAAATGAGACCACAAAAAATCGTTTTCTATCTGTTAAAAAATTCTATTCTTATTAAAGCTAAAATAAACAGTGTAGACGATTCGTTAACAACGTCACCAAACTTGTCGACAAAAGTGGTGACTGGCTTGCTTCAGGGAAATTACTCGAACATCGGGTTATACTATTATTTCGTTCGAGTTATTTCGCTTGGGAAAAATTTTGCGTCATGAAATATTTAATAATATTCAGACCTGTTGTATATATTTAATGCGCAATAAAAATAATGGCAGTTTGCATAGCACTGCTTTTATAATTCCGAACATTTTTGTTTCGCATGGAGAACAGAACAGGATAATTGCTTAAATAATAGAACAAAAATAGTAAATGTATTGAAAAATAATGCGTTTTACTAAATTAACACATAGATATTATTTCGATTGAATATTTCTCCCATTATTAAGAATGATCTTTCACTAATCGTTGACGCTGGAGAAATTGAGAAATGTGAATTAAAAGCATTTCCAATTTATCGGATCAATGCTTTGTTTTTTTTCTAAATCCATAAAGTAATATTTTACAAGACAAAACTAATTTCTGTGCTCTTTGATTTTGTGAATGATTTTAATTTTTCATTGAATTTCGCCGTTAGATTACATTTGATATTTTAATACGAAAAATCTAGCTACTGCATTACTTACTTAATTCTTTGATCATGCATTCTATTAGTATGAAATAACGTTCGAATTGAATAGCAAATTACATATGTATGTAATTTATAAAATTTAGCCAGTTTTTATTAAGAAATCTGCAAAAACTCATTCAAAAAAGGAAAACTTACATAAAATTTTTTAGTCGAGTTATTCGATTAATCGATCTAAAACAGTGATGGCCAGACTCTCAATTTCCTATACTCGCGAGTATAGGGTGTTTGTTTAGTCATCAACACACGTATACTATGTGTGAAACACACAGCCTATCTACCCAGGAAACAATTTTGGCCGACATGTCTAACATCGAAAAAAATCTGAGACTTTAGCAGACAATCAGCCGAGTTGTCTAAAATTCCCTCAGATATTGGCGGGTCAGTAGGTCTGAAATATTATTCGATTAATATCAGAGTAGTCTGCACATTATCCGAAGGCAATTTAATTTAATTTCCTTTATTAAGGCATTTAACAGAGTTGTCTGCACATTTTCTGATCTACGTCTTATGACTTTTAGCAATCACTTCTGCATATTGGCCTATTTTAGTTTTCGTTACAATTCTCATTTATCTCTTGAGTTTATACGAACAAATATTTGAGTTTTTAAACTTATAAAATATGGGTAAATGTTTTCTGATGAGCTGCAATAAGCAGCATAACAATGCATGGAGAATGTTAAACGATATTTCTGATAAATTTCTTATATTAGCTCCGACTTTTCTCTGATACTAGTACGCCTGGACGTAAAACGTATCAGATAAATCGGAAATTTGTCTGATGTTTTGTCAGACATTTTCCCGACATTTATAAGACATGTCGAAAACTCCTTTAGAATTTCCCTAGGAAATTCGTACAGAATTTTGTTAGACCTTTCGGCATAGTTTTTAGAATTTCCTCAGACAAAGAGATCCGGTTTCTTGTCAAGCACTCATATGATTTTCGGTACGTTTTCCGACCGACATCGGATACGAATACTGCATCTTGTGCAGACTTACTGACCGAAATCGGCAAAAATTGTTTGCTGGGTATTTAGCCGCGAAGCGCATACTCAAACAAAGATAAGATAGTGTTTGTGTGGCCACCACTGATCTAAAATGACGCAGTTGCACATCAAATGTTAACATAACTGCATAACTTGTTACCGTATTCAATTCAAACCTAAATTTTATATGTTATTATACATTTTATTGTCGTTTTGACCTATATATAAAAAAAAAATTACACAATATTTATAAACAAAATATTGTCCAATTTTCCTGACAGTGAATAAGGAAATATATCTAAACAATGTGTCCAACACATTACACAATTTTCTTCATTGTACAATAAAAATCCAAAGTCTCCAAATATATTGTGCCACCTTCGAATATGACATACACATTGGCGATATTATTGTGCAGTATGAAAAATTGCACAATTATATTGTAAGTGGGAGGAACGCTTCAAACCAGCTTAAGCACATATCTGTAGGTGGGAGGCAAACTACACCAGGTCACATTTATTCGAAATGTATTTTTTATACTGTTGGAAATATTATTTTTTCCTGCGTCGATCAGCGTTGCCACGACCAAATAATTTTTGTAACCAATTTTTTAAAAAAGGTAACCAAATGCGAAAAAAGTAACCAAAATTTTTTTGCATTTCAAATACTGTTTATTTTTTACTTCAGTACAATATATAATTATTATAAAAGAATATAATATATTTAAGGAATTTATTATTTGACATATTGTCATAATTTTATTTCAAATGAAATTTATTTGCTGGTGCTTAAAGGTGTAGAAAAATAAAATTGATTCATATTGAATATAAATTATTTGCTGGATTTTGTATAATTTTCAAAGCCTACTATGCTTATTTTTGAAAATCATTTACTTATTTGTGAATTCTCTAATTGTTTTTGAAAGTCTGTACATAAGATAAAGGATTTGTATGTAAATGTACAAAATTGTGTTTGAAGTCTACTGACGATTTGGTAAAGCGCCAATGAAATGCTGCGTATAATAAAATATATTTAAATGAACCATTACATTTAAATTTGGACTTCAGTCTTAAAACAAAATTTTGAATGTTTCAGAGATAGATAATTCTTATGTATTTTCATCGCCTGAATTCAGAAATCACCATAAAAACTTCCGATTAGTTTTAGTTTTAATGATATAGTGACTTTAATATATTCATATATTACAGCATTTTTTTGTCATCTTCGCATCATATTTCCAGACCAGTCCTCAAAATATCATTCTCTTGAGTGGAATTTCAACGATGTGACTTTCAGGATACCTTACTGGTATTTCCCGGTTGTTGGAAATTGTGTGTTCTTACTTAATACCTACAAATTACAAAAAATTATAATTTTAATGAAAATTGGAAATACATTGAGGTCCTGAAAAATTAAGAAAATAACTTAAACATTCAACAAAATTTTTTCATACCGAAGTAGTACAAAAATAGAACTGTAAAGATACAAAAAACTTGTAAACGAAACACTATAGCCAGAACACACCAAATGCGACAAAACGTTTTTGTCTTATATGTACGTCAAACACACTCGTATGATTATTACGCACATTAAAAAAAGTGGTGGTGTGACTCATAAGAACTAATGTACTGTTGTCGTATAAGTCACAAAAAACTGTTTTGTAAGTGAGACAAAACAGTTTTTGTGACTTATACGACAACTGAACATTAGCTCTTATGAGACAAGCCATACCAAACAACACAACCGCAGTATTGTGTCGTTGACTTACTGCGCAATAGAGTTGTAAAAGTATTGAGTATTTTGGTACTGAGCACTAAATACCGGTCAGTTTTATGAGTACTGGATACCCAAAAGTAGTTACTCAATACTTTCAGAGTTGAGTTTTCCTGCAAAATAGATTGTAAGTTATGAATGAAACTGGTCAAAAAGATTTTGAATTTAAAGTATATAAAATTACTAAATTACAAATACAACTTTTACTTAAATAATACCTGGTACAACATAATACAAATTTGTATTTCAATGTTGAAAAGTTAATCAACTATAGTTTTCAGGAATAATATGACATTTTTTAAATTGTTATTTAAAATCACTCTTCAATTCAAGAAACCCGTTAAAGTATTGAGTCAATACTTAATAAGTATCGAGTAGTATCGAGTACTCAAAAGTATCGAATTTTTACAGCTCTACTGCGCAAAAGCACTGGTTGCAGAAAATACATGTGGTTTGATACAATATACCCACACAGAGTAAGACAAAACAGACTGAAAAAAACCTCATTGCACATAATTACGTGCTTTCTTATGATTAACCCACACCAATTAACACAAGCCAAAAAAACGAAAAAATGCAAAACACATAGTCGCATTGTTGTCTGAGTACCGGTTATCTTTTAAGACAAAAACTTGATAAGCCTGAAAACACACCAACTACGACAGAACCTTTTTGTCTTATACGACAAACACACTCGTATGATTGGTGTGTGTTGTCTCATAAGAACTAATGTACTGTTGTCGTATACGTCACAAAAAACAGTTTTGTCTTATTCGATGTGGGTTCAGCCTAATGCGTATTTTTTTGGTGTGGGTTGGCATCAAACAAGTGTATTTCACTTAAAAGACAAAAACGTTTTTTCTTCTGTTTGTGCGGGTTCAGCCTTAGCCTGAAAACACAACAAATACGACAAAACGCAATTGTCTTATACGTCAAACAGACTAGTATGATTATAACGCACATCAAAAACAATTTGGTGTGTGTTGTCTCATAAGAACTAATTTACTGTTGTCGTATACGTCACAAAAACAGTTTTGTCTTATTCTGTGTGGGTTCAGCCTTAGGCATTTACAATTTTTATTGAAACTTTAAGTTGTTTTCTAAATATTTCTGGATCCTCGCAATTGATTTCCAATTTTCATTCAAAACACTGTTCATTAGAATATCTATTTCATGCCACCCGTTAAAATGGTAATTTTGTTCACGTTTTAAAAATTGTAAGGACTAAACAACAATTTCAGAAAGGTATCCTAATATCAGAAAGGTATCCTGAACTCAAAAGAAATATATTTTTTGTAGATTAATAATATGTTTTATTATTTTGAGGACCCGTGCGAAAGTATCAGTCGAAGAATACAAAAGATGCTGCAATTTATGAAAATATTAATCAGTAGGCCCCATATTCATAAAAATTTATTAAAGTTAATGTTGGTTTAATATACGAATTTTGTATGGGAAACCCGGTTTTAGTGCATAAATTAACTTTATGAATATGGGGGTATATCTTTAAAAATAGAGCTAACCGAAAAAGTTTATGATCATTTCCGAATTCAACAGATTAAAATACATATGAATTATCTATTTTGATCTCCGAAACATTTTCATTGTTGTGGAGTGTTATTAGCAATTAAAAAACAAAAAAGTTCTTAGTAATAAAAATAAAATGTAATTTAATTACATTCGTTAACAAAACATATGATAGATAAAGTATTTGTAAATGTAAAAAATTTTTAATATTAAAACATATCTTTGGCAAACCAAACCTAATGGGAATCGATGGTCAAGCTTATTCCAGCATTTATTTTTGGCTAAACTTAGCTGCAAAAATATCCTTTCAGCAGCAGTCGAGCTGTGTGGAACATTAAATCCAAAACAAAATTAATAAAACCATCAAATGCGTTTAAATCATCAAAGCATTTTTCTTTAGAGACAGGCATGTATCTTTGTGTAACGCTATGTTGATTATTCAGCAGTGTTGGCCTTACAACGTAACAAAACGGTAAAATTTTGGTAGTTTATAAAGATAGTTAGTTATATGCAAATTTAAAAATTTTAAGTTTAAAAAAATAATATTAAAGCTATGTAAGTATATGAAATATTTGGGGTAAGTCAAATTGCTAATCCTACAGAAATAGCACCATTTGCGATTTTAAACATGCTCTTGCGGTCTCCTGTAAAATGTTCATAATGCGACTTGACGTAGGCTACCTCCCACGTCATATAAAATGCAAAAGGGCCTATACTTATTATGAACAATTTTTCAGGAGATAACTAGAAGCAAACTATTGTGATATAAAAAATTGTTCTTGGTGCATAGTATGATTAACAGAGAAATCGTAAATATTACGTAAAAAATGTGTTTTATGCGCATTAAATATGCACCAAAAACAAAAACATATGCTCTAAAAACTGGAAAAGGTTATACAAGCGTTATTATTTCATTTAAAATTGTTATAATATTCATTTCTACATCACGAATTATGTATATTCTGTTCCGTTATGGGCATGGGAGTCGAATTAAAAATGCTAGCGTGTGCTTTCATCTCTTCATATATAAAATGATGGGAAAAATCGCATAACTTGAATATTTACAAAACACGCTTATTTTCTTGGTGTTGCTCAAAGAACCCCCAAGAAGTAATTAAAATTGTAAAAGCTTTGAATAAACTCGAAATAAACTAAAGGAATAAACAAAATTTTTAAGAAATTTGTGAGAAAATACATTAGAGCAAGTTTAAACAAGCCAAAGAAAAAAATTGTATATATAAAAAATTGCTGAAAATTTTAACTTTTTTTCGATTATGAAACACTTTTTAAATATGCATATTAACATTAAAAAAGTCTAAAATATGCAGATTAGAGCCAAATATGCTATAAGAACTAGAAAAATGCCCTAAATATGCGAATATGTCTGAAATATGCAAAAACCACCTGTAAAAGGTAAAATATGCACACAGGAAAAAACACGCAATTGCATATTTGTGGTTTCGCTGATGATTAATACAGTCTGAATTAATGATACTGTATACATACGTACATATATCTATACATATGTAAGCAACTGCATATAAGAAGTGTAATTTTTGCCCTATTCAAATCATTTTGGCCCAATTTCGAGTCAAACTCGTCCCGAAATCATAAACTTCAATTTCCATGACTGTTGAGCACTGCTTAAGACACACAGAAGCAAAAGGATACAACAAAAAAGAGCAGAAGAAAAACCACTTTCAAACGACTTGACATACTTAATTTAATGATAACCAATAAAATATTCGTTGAAGCAAATACGTACATATTAGGATAATCGATTATTCAACATTTTCCAGAAACACGGTTTCGACACGGTGCGTGTAGCTTTATTAGAAAAAAGGAATTGACGTACAATTTTAAAACTTTTTTTTATAAGTTTTTACCTTACTTGGCTTTCCACGCGTTCTATTATAAATTTCATGAACAACAGTCATAGTATAAATATGGTAATATGTAAATAAACAATTTGCCTAATTATCCTGCAGTACATTTTATTTGTTCTATTTTGTATCTTTCACAGATTACTGAATCAGGAACTTTAGTTGTAGCTGGAAGAATTTCTGAAATTGAAAATCCAACTGTTCCAAAAGTAAATAGCTTTAAGGAAAATACAGATACTCCAATGGTCTCGAAAAAGGACTTTTATAAAGAATTGAAATTGCGTGGTTATCACTATAATGGTAGTTTTCAAGCGGTCCAACGGGCAAGAAGCGATGGGTTATATGGACATGTTGAATGGAAGTACAATTGGGTTCCATTTATGGATGCAATGCTGCAAATATATATAATTGGAACTGACTCCCGAAACCTTCACCTACCAACTAAAATTGAAAAATTGCGTATTAATGGAAAGCACCACATGAGTCTAATGATGACAATGGATGTAGACAATCGCTCGTGCGAAGTTTTCATTGATCGAGATATGGAACAAATTGTGGCAGGCGGAATAGAAATAATAGGTCTACAGGCTAGCGAAGTACAACGTCGCAAGCCTCCAGCCGTTCCAGTTTTAGAAAAGTACGAGTTTTTTCCACATATTCCCTCTCCTGCAATCAGCGTGGCCGATGCAGCACGTGTTTGCATTCAGTTAGCTTTTGAAAATAATCCAGTTTTAAAATATAAGATCGTTGAAGTCGATACCGATGGCCGGCTACCTATTCTATCAAACTTTTTTGAATCTGTGGAAGATTTGCCAGTTATAACAGGAGATTATATATTTCTTTCAAGCCAGAATCCCACCGATATACCTTCGCCAATTCAGGTTGAAAACAGTGAACTTTCTGCACAGTCCAATTGTCACTTTATTATCGTAAGTGGTTTAGGCGAACAAAAAAGTAACGAAACCATAAAATCATGCTATAAAGCCTTGGCAGATGGTGGCTATTTAGTTATTCGTGAGCACACTTCTTCACAAATACAAAATATGGTAGTTCCAGACAAATTTAATATGCTAGCGGTAATGCCTCTCGACAACAACAAAGAAGTAATTTTGTTATTGCAAAAACCAAAAATAAGTTTAGGCCTCGAGCCATTGGTAATAAAAGTTAGTGACACTGATCATGAATTTCAATGGGTGGAAGAATTACAACAAGCAATAGCGAACAAAACTTCTGTCGTTGTTTATGCATTTAATGAAAAGTTTAGTGGTCTTTTGGGCTTAGTAAACTGTCTCCGAAAGGAGCCCGATGGCAACTTAATTCGTGGTTTCTTTGTTGACGATTTAAGCGCCCCTCCATTTAACCTCAATGATGCCTTCTATTGTAATCAGATTGCTTTAAATTTGGCTATAAATGTTTATAAAAATGTGAGTTTCAGAGGTGCACAGATGAATTGTAAGTCTTTAATTCAAGAAACACTTTAAAATTTTCAGGGGAAATGGGGTTCTTACCGTCATCTTCAGCTTTATATTGACGAAAAGCCCATTCCAAGAGCTGATCACGTGTATGGTAATGTATTACAGCGAGGTGACTTGTCATCATTGCGCTGGTTTGAGGGTCCATATGATCCTAAAGACTGTGAAATTAAAATCGCTTATTCGTCAATTAATTTCCGTGATGTAATGCTGGCAACCGGACGTTTGTCTTCTGACTTGTACGGTACCAATAGATTAGATAAAGATTGCATTTTGGGCTTTGAGTATTCCGGAATAGAGATAAAAACAGGACGTCGCATAATGAGTATGGTTGTAAATGCAGGCATAAGTTCATATATTGAGAAGAAAAATAAACTTATTTGGGAAGTGCCAAAAACATGGTCATTAAGAGATGCAGCTACCATGCCTGTAGTTTACGTCACTGTCTATTATGCCTTTTTTATTTGTTCTGATATACGGAAAGGAAAATCCATTCTCATTCACGCTGGTACTGGTGGTGTTGGCTTGGCAGCTATACGCGTAGCATTGGCATATAATTTGGAAGTATTCACAACATGTAGCACTCCACAAAAAAAGAAATACCTTCTTGAAACGTTCCCACAATTAAAAGGTTGGAAACTTTAATAGAATAAGCAAAATTTTTTAATAATTAACTAATGTTTTTTTTTATCGATTTTAGAATCTCACATTGGAAACTCCCGAGACATTTCATTTGAACTGATGATTCATCGTGAAACCAAGGGCAAGGGAGTCGACTTTGTTTTGAATTCACTTTCAGAAGAAAAGTTGATAGCATCGGTTCGTTGTTTAGCCAGACGCGGTCATTTCCTAGAGATAGGAAAATTTGACATGGCCAATGACAGCAAACTTGGCATGAGGTGTTTCTTTAAGGAAATAACGTTCCACTCGGTTTTGGCTGACAGTTTTGTGGATGCATCTGCCAAAAAATCGATGTAAATAACTTTTAATTTTAAATTATTAAATATTTATTTATTGCTTTCTTCGTATCTGCACACACTTTCAGGAACTAGTCCAACTCGTAAATACTGATCTATTAAATGGTATAATAAAGCCTTTGCCTACAACAGTCTTTCCTGCACATCAGATAGAACAAGCTTTTCGTTACTTAAGCGGAGGCAAGCATATTGGAAAGGTTCTTATTCAAGTTCGTGAAGATCCTGAATCTTTACACACAGTCCCATTAAACGCTTTGAAGCAAATATATTTCAGTCCATATTTAAGCTATATAATACCCGGCGGCTTAGGAGGTTTCGGCTTAGAATTTGCAGATTGGTTAGTCCTACGTGGAGCGAGACACATTGTTCTGAGTTCTAGTAGGGGAATTACTAAAGATTATCAAACCTTCCGTATTTCGTAAGTACATTTTTGTTGTCATTTTGAATATATAGTTAATAGTCGTGCTTTCAATCCAAAAAAGAGTTTAAATTTGTCCTTTGCAGCTTGTGGAAGTCGTACGGCTGTGCCGTGAAAGTAAGCACTACTAATATTAAAACATATGAAGGCTGTAACCAGTTATTAGAAGAGGCTGCAGAAATGGCTCCAATCGGGGGAATTTTCAATTTAGCAGTTGTTTTACGTGACGGCTCCTTTGCAGACATGACAAAGGATAGATTTTTGGAAAGTTTTGCTCCAAAAGCTATTGCAACAAAACATTTGGATGAATTGTCTCGAAAAAAGTGTCCTAAGCTGGAGCACTTTGTTGTATTCTCTAGTGTATCATGTGGTCGTGGAAATATCGGTCAGACCAATTATGGTATGGCCAATTCTATAATGGAAAGAATAGTTGAGGATCGTGTCGCAAATGGTTTTCCAGGTAAAGCCATTCAATGGGGTGCGGTGGGAGAAGTCGGTCTAGTTGCTGATATGGCTGAAGATAAGATTGATATGGTAATTGGTGGCACTTTGCAACAACGGATCTCTTCGTGTTTGCAAGAATTGAATAATCTCATGTCTTCCCCAGATGCCATTGTGTCTAGTATGGTTGTTGCTGAAAAACGTGCACGAAGTGCAGGCGTTGAGAACATTGTTGAAACTGTTATGAATATAATGGGAGTTCGCGATCTTAAGTCTGTGTCAGTAGGAACTACATTATCTGAGCTTGGAATGGATTCGCTAATGGCTGTCGAACTCAAACAGACCTTAGAGCGCGATTTTGATCTCGTACTAGGGCTCCAAGATTTACGTTCCTTAACTTTCCAGAAACTGCAAGAATTTTCTGAACCACGTGAACGGGAGAATGCTGATGTTGTTGAAGCTATGTTTACTTACGAAAATGAAGACCAAGGTGTGGAGAAAATACTGAGTAGTCTCGGAAAGGAAGCTAATTGCAATGAGATACTCCTACAACTGAACAGTTCTGCTGATATTTTAAGAACAAATATGTCTCCGATCATTTGTATACCAGGCTTAGAAGGTACTGCTGGTAAAACATGGTATAACATTGGAAGCCAGATAAAAAGAAGGGCCAATATTTTGCAACTTCACTTTTTTTCTGAGATGACAACTATAAAAGACATTGCGGAGGAATCATACAAACATATCAAACCCATTTTAAATGTCGATGAACCTTTTTTCATTGTAGGATATTCGTTTGGTTCCTATATTGCTTTACAATTGGCTGCACTTCTTGAAAACGCTGGTCATCGTGGGCAACTATTACTTATTGATGGTGCTCCTCACCTCCTAACGAAATTTACAAGACTTCAGTTGACTGACAACTTTGTAGATAATGATATATATGATTTGCTACTCACAGTTCTTGTAAACATCATCTTTCCACAGGAATCCAAAGAGTCCAGTCAATTCACTTTTCATAAAATTCCTACAATCGAAGGAAAACTGCAAAAATATATAGAATATGTTGCAAAACAAAATATTTACAGTAAAGAATACGCAATTGCAATGATCCATGCTATATTTAGACGTATAAAAATGACCGCTAACTATGATTTGGAAAATATTGAGAAAATACATTCACCAATCACCCTTATTCGTCCATCTGTAGCTTTGGTACAGGATATTAAAGAAGACTATTGTCTTAACCATCTTACAAGTGGGAAAGTCGAAACAAGAATAATTGAAGGTACCCACAAATCTATTTTGGAAAGTCCCATGCTGTCCCAGTTTATTAATGAATTTGATCCTGTGAAAGATAAGGTTATCGAACAATAAATTCGCAACGATAATTCCACTAACATGTAAATTAGTTTTAGAATTTCATTAGCAATTTAAGGCTTTTAGTTTCTTTAAGGTATAATCAGTTGGATTGATCAGTTTATTACAAATTATAATACCAATAGCACATGTATAACAAAATTAATAAATGGCGCTGAAAATATTAAAAACACCGTTTTCAGCCTTGGTACAGGGAGTGCCGACTAGATTATGTAAAAACCGCAACCGGTTTATTGCCTTTATAAAAATAGTCCGGTTTCGAATAATTCGGTATGCTGGTTTTTATGTGTTGATTAACCGATTTGTTCATGGAAAATAATTTTCGAGATTTTGACAAAAAAAATTAAATAAACTACGAGTGGTTATTTCAAAATTTTTTTAATTATTTCAACTTTTTATTTTAGCGAGCGTGTATTTTCTACCTAAAGTTTCATTAAGAATAGGCAAAACAAGTAAGAGTGCTATATTCGGCTGTGCCGAAACTTATATAGCCTTCACCAAGCAACAAAAATTATATGTATGAATATACTTTGTAAAATAAACTGGAGGCTAGACTTTTATGATATATTTTCAATTTCCAATACCGCGGCACATATCAATTGATGCTATAAACACAACTGGGCCAATGACGAATTTTTCGTTACGAATATACGTCGTAAGAAATTAAAGACATTTGTGTATATGAAAATACACACAATCAGAACGTTGGGCAAAAGTTGCCGTGCGTAACGAACTTGCGGTAGGTTTATTTCTACTTCTTACCTCGTTGAACGGCGACGAACTACATATTTGACTTTTTTGTTGTTAATTAAAAAATATCAAAAAATGTCCATTGTAGTTATGGTTTTATTACGACATCAAAAGTTCACAAAAACGTTTACTAAACATTGCAGTTTCTGTGATGCTAGCAATTTTTTGCGAAATTGCGCTATTTTTGCGATTTATCTTTGCAGTGTTAGTGATTTCTTCAACACATTTAGAAAATTTTCGCGAACTTTCGATTTTTTCGCGTTCTTTTCGAGTTTATTTTATTTTTAACAGCTTTCACGATTTCTAATCAATTTTAAGGCTTGTTTTCGATTTTGCAACTTCTCGCGAATTTTTGCAATTTTCGCGATAACAGCGAATCTGTCCAAATATTCTGCTTCTTAGGGTGTATGCCAAACGGTAGCAAAGTACTATTGTAAGTAAATTTTTTACACTTCTGAAGTGAATAAAATTTCACTACCCCTGGGGGCTAGTGTAGGGCTGTAACACGTCCTGGTTTTCCTGGATTGTCCTGGTTTTAGACAAATTGTCCTGGTCCACTCTTAAATCGTCCTGGTTTTTTGATACAGGTCAATGCAGACAAAAATTGAATTTCTGCTGATTTTTGTTAAGAACAGAGGTTAAGCTTTCTGTTATAAGCTGTTTATATGAAGCAATTTTACCAGCATTTCGTCAACTTATTATTGGTTTGACCAATAAACATAGAAAAAAGCATTAGAAAGCAGCAAACCAATAACCAGTTGACGATTTGCTGCCTGGGGCCAGGGCTGACAAATGATTTAGATCAAAAATCTGCACTTATCGTGGAAAAAATCGGCATTTTCGGCACTTCAATTCGAAAAATCGGCAAAAAAAATCGGAATAAATAAAGCTAAGCATTTTCCGTGGTTTTATTAATTTTTATTAACAAAAAAAAATAGCAATCGCGAGTAATTTCATGTGGTTTATAAACATAAATGCATAACAAAAAAAAATGATTTTACAAGCTTAAATGTATACCATGGAATATAAATGATTTTAAGAATGAATACATTTCCGAATTTATAATTTTTGTTAAATCGCTTTTAATATGAGTACCAAAATAATTACTTTTATGAGTTTCAAATGATCTGTAGAATAAAGAACTCCTTCTAAAGTTTAATTTTGTAAGGAACATCGAAATTTAGTTTAATTTTTGGCATTTCCATTACGTTAAACAATTATAGTGCTCTTGCATGAAAAGATTTAATTACTAAATATTAGAGTCCGACCGAATATTCGGATTCGGCCAAAATTGTGGTATCGGCTAATATTCGGTTTCGGCAAACTTTTTGACCGAATACCGAAACTTTTTATTCTCTTATAAGGAAGTTAATCGAAATAGTATTTTCCAAATTTGAAATATGTCACCGCTATGAAACTCTTTTTCCCGTTCCATATCTTTTCAAATTGAATGAAAATTTTACTTATGCTGAGTACACATTTTGTGACATCACAAGCAAATACAACTGTCTCTAGTAGTGGCAATGTTTGCCATTTCCAATACTTTTCTGTGGGTGGCCATATGACACTACGAAATGACAATAAAAGAAATGCCAAATGTGTACTCAGCATTATAGACCAAGAGCCCGCGACGTTCTGACCTACGTCATTTTATAAAAGCTGAAAGTTTCTCTATGTATGCTCCCAACACATTTAAGAATAATCCCCGACTATGAAGTTGGGACCATGGTGGCTTTGGCAGGTAACAGGTCGCAAAGATGTAAAAAATTGGACCTTACTTACGTTAAAGTATAAAGGTCAGTTTTTATATATGTATTTTGTTTGGAGTCATATTAGAAATCAAATCGTAGCATTGTCAGACACTTAGTGTGGTTGCTATGGCCTGTCAGACAGCATTAAACTATGTTAAATTATGACTATACTTACGCCATAATAGTTTCCTCAGCTCTCAGACAGCTCCGATGGTTGTAACATGTTTTCAGACACATTGAAAGTCTGCCGTACGTACGAGGAAATTATGCTAGAGGTCTGTACAATTATATTCGTATAGGTGAAGTACAGCTGTGACACAGCATAAGCACTTATTTGAAGAGTCACAACTAAATAAACGTGCTCATTTTTGAAAGCAACAATGCTACAATGATGACATTTACATATGTATGTAAATATGAATGAATGTATGTACATCCACAAAAAATATCCAAAAATATTTGACCTGCTTACTCTTTCTGTGTTTTTTTTGCAAGCAATAATTTGTTATGACTTTTTTTAATTATTGTCTATCGGATTTTTGAGAAGTTTAGGTTTTTTCTACATTTTATGTGTACATATATATCTTGCAGGTAACGAACCCACCATTAACAAGTTTTTTGTGCAAATTTCCCATGAAAAGAAATCTTTTAAATAACTTTGACAAACATATAACGTGAGTAAGTGTAATTGCATAAGTAAAAAGTCGATACATATTTGTATTTATAAATATGTATATATTGTCCTTAATGATGCACTGGTTGTTATATTTTTTAAAGAGGAAAATAATAAAAAAAAATATCTTGTATTCTATAAATGTATGTTGTACATAACACGATCGTTCGCGGCATAAGCAAACTGATGAACATGTCTTAACATCACCAAACAGTAGGATTATCAACAAGTACTTTTATTCGAGAGCTTTGTTGCTTTCAAAAATGAGCACGTTTATTTAGTTGTGACTCTTCAAATAAGTGCTTATGGTGTGCCACAGCTGTACTTCACCTGTACGAATATAATTTTGCCGACCTCTAGTATAAATTCCTCGTATGTACGGCAGACTTTCAATGTGTCTGAAAACATGTTACAACCATCGGAGCTTTCTGAGAGCTGAGGAAACATCTTTTGATAGTTCCCCAAGTAACATATGTAAAATCCAGCTTTTATACTATGGCGTAAGTATAGTCAAAATTTATAATAGTTTAAGGCTGTCTGACAGGCCATAGCAACCACATTAAGTGTCTGACAATGGTACGATTTGATTTCTAATATGACTCCAAATAAAATATATAAAAACTGACCTTTATACTTTAACGTAAGTAAGGTCCAATTTTTTACATATTTGCGATCTGTTACCTGCCAAAGCCACCATGATCGAAACTTCATGGTCGGGGATTGTTCTTAAATGTGTGGGGAGCATACATAGAGAAACTTTCAGCTTTTATAAAATGACGTAGGTCAGAACGTCGCGGCTCTTGGTCTATTAGTTTTATAAAGCGCAAGCAAAAGATATACATAGTAACATAAAGTATTCAACTAAACCATATACTAGAGAATGGTAAGCCGATTTCGATTCCAATCGAAAATCTATTTTATGTTATATTAAATCGATTTTTCGCAATCGAATTTACTTATGCAATTTTGCTCTGAAATTTATTATTTGTTTTTTAAAATAGATTTCTTTAAATAATTTCAAAATATGAAAAAAGCTCATTTTCAATCTTCACGATATATTCAATACCGTCGAGAAAAATTCTTTATTGTGTATATCATCGATGACACGCGGGCGTAAACAAAAAAAATTTCACTTTAGTAAAAAATGAATGAAATCGTATAAATGTAGTGTCAAAAATAGGTAAATTTATATCTTTATATCTTTTTAGTTATTCCGATTCAACTTTTTGATTGGTGCTCTTGTAACGTCATCAGTAGAGTGAAGAACACTCCTCAATGTATGTGTACCGAACCCAATATTCCAGTTTTATGCATCGTTTAAGCTAATTTCATGCCAAGTTTTTATTAGTCAGATTCTCCTAAATGTTGAAGTTTTATATATGCTAGATGGAATGAAATATATTCAATTTCTACTATTATTTTTACTGACACTGACTGTATGTAAGTATGTAGAAATACTCTTGCGCCCTTTTTCACAGTGTACAGTTAAAAGTTATCGTACACTTTAACGGAGAGTTTTGTATGCCGAATTTGCCATGAAAGACCACGTCCACTTTTATTCACATTGTGAAAAGGGCCGTTAATAAAAAAAATGACTTTTCAGTTCTGTTAAGTTTTTAAAATGTCAATATCAGTTAATGCTAAAAAAGTTTTGGCTAGTTTCGGATTCGGCCGAATATTCGGCCTTTTTGCCGAATATTAGGTTCGGTTCGGGTTCGACCTCAAAAAACTGGTTTCGGTCGGACTCTACTAAATATTTAAAAAACAAAATCATTATCATTATGTGAAATCACTCGCACTATATTTCTTTTGAAAAAAAGTGGCCGTTGAAAAGAACATAGCACATATAAACAATAGTGCAAATTCTGGATGATTTTGTAAATTAAACATGGTTCGATTTTGAGCAGGGACTGAAACCGTTCGGGTCCGCTGTTTATAAAGACTTTGAACCCGAACCCGTTGAACCCAAAAATTCAGCAAGGTTCGGGTTCAAAAATATGAAAAAATAGAGTAATACTTAATAGGAGAATAATAAAAAAGACTACACATCTTGCATGCAAGAAAAAACAAAATGAAAATGAAATTTTTAAAGTTCCGAATGGTTGTCAAAATTGTTATTTTTTCTTGTTCTGGGTATTTCTAATAATTTATAATTTGAAGTATATTTCTGTAAAGGAATTCAATGAAATAGTAAATATTTTGTATAGAAACGGACCTACAAACAAATTTGTAAATATAGAAAAAAATATCTCAGCAATTTCATTGAAAAAAACCTGTTTTTTCACTGAACAAATTGTTTGAATCTATAAAAAAATTTGTCTAAAAACATTTACAAATTGTAAACAAAACAGTATACTAAATCAAACAAAAAGATTTACTGGATTTTTTTTAAATATATCAAACAAAATTTTTGTCTGGGTCATCATCATCATCCATTAAGCATTTATGAAATTTCACTTTGTTATATGTGTTCAAGTCTGAATATTTATCTAAAGACACTAAAAATGAACGGCAACGCAACGGCATTAACGAATTGATTCACTCAGAAATCTTCAGTAAACAAACTTGGTACAGTCGCATTTCTTTTGCTATCATTGTTGTTGTTGTTATGTGTGTATGTCGTAATCGGGGTTGTTTTTTTAGAATACATGTCTGCTTGTTGTTTTTGGTGTTTGCGTCCTAAATAAAAGTCAAACAAAAAATTCATTGATTCAGTAAAGAACATTTACTGAAAATAAAATTTATTTTTAGACACACTTTTGTTTGAAAATTTTTTGGTGATAATTTTTTCTGTGTACATTACTAAGTTGAAAAAAGTTTTGTGAAAGCTAAAAAAGTTAAATTTACTTAAATTAAAAAAGAATATATTGTTTAAACGTGAATGTAAAAGTGATTTATATATATTATTATTAAACAAAATAATTGTGAGTGTTTAAATTTTTGATTTTAAAATGCGTTATTATTGGCTTTATTGAAAAAAAGTGTGTGGTGAAAATGGAACATTTTTGAATGTCCCAAAAGACGTGCGTCGGAGGGAAACAAGAACAATATATTCAACCACCAATCACTTTTAATAATCTGTTTGCTTGTTTTTTATTCACAAAATAAAAATAACAAGTGGCATGGAATTAAACGAAAATTTCTTTGAAAAATAAATTTTCAACTAATAAAACACATGTAGTTTTTTAAACTTTTAACCCAAACCCTGAACCGAACCTGAACTTTTTATTTTGATTAACCCGAACCTGAACCAGTTTTTTCATGGTTTCAGTCCCTGATTTTGAGTGATTTTGAAAATCTCGATTCGAAATTAATTACAAAATGAAAACGGGAAAAAAAGATCTTAAACATTTTCTAGCATAAACGAATCATTCCAACAGACCAAGAATCAAAAACAATCTCATACATATGCACAATTTGTACGTGTATATGCAACATTCGAAAAGAGCTTACAAAGTTGCGAAAATTCGCGAAAAATTCTATAATTGAAAAACACCTTAAATTTTATTTAAAAAATTGCTAAAAGTTTAAGGAATGAAAAAATTTTGAAAAACTGGGAAAATTTGCAAAAACTGGCACACATCTAGGAAATAGCAAAGACTAATATTTATTAAAAATCGGTAAAACTGTAAAAAGCCAAGAACTGGCAAAAAATTCACTTTTATCGCGAAAAATTGCAAACAAGCCCTAACATTGCTTAAAAATACCTGAAATTGTAAGGAATGTAAAAAATTCAGAAAAAATCGCGAAAATAGCGAAAATTCGCAAAAACTTGCTAATACCGAAAAGAGAGAAAACTCTGAAATTTATTAAAAATCGGTAAAACTCTAATGAAAGCCAAAAAACTGAAAAAATCACTTCTATCGCGAAAATATTGAAAAAGTCGGGAAAAAATACAAAATTGAAAACAAGCTCTAACACAGCTTAGAAATAGCTGAACTTGTAAGAAATGTAAAAAATTCAGAAAAAGTCGCAAAAAATGGCGAAATTTCGCAAAAACATCCTAATTTCGAAAAGATAGAAACTCTGAAATTTATTAAAAATCGGTAAAACTCAATGAAAGCCAAAAAACTGAAAAAAGGTTTTCTATCGCGAAAAGTCGCGAAAAATTGCAATATCGGAAATAAGCCCTAAAATTGATTAAAAATCGCTAAGTTTGTGAGGAATGCCAAAAAATCTGAAAATATCGCGATGTTAGCAATTTGCAGCATTTCCTAATATTGGTGACTTTTAATGAATTTTAAATAATTTTCAGATACAGGGAAGAAGCCGCTGATTTATTTTTACATAATTTTGCATTCCCATGTCAAATATTATTTTACTCTTGTAATATTTGCTCTCATTTGTTTTTCATCAGCTCATCTATTTTTCAAATAGCACACTAACATAAGGAATCGCTCCAAAGGTCATATTTTTCAGTTATTCAATTTATATATTTGTATTTATATGAACAATTATTTTTTCTTCAATTATAATTGGTAGTTGATAGATTTCATTGTTTTTTCATTACAAGTATTTAAAAAATTATAATGAAAATAAAAGCATTGGCATTTATTGGCAGTTGAAACTTTTTTCATTATAACTACGTAAAATAATGCCAATGAAATTTCAATGCCAATGAAAAAGTCCCATGTATGGTTTGTGATATGTATTATAAATGGCCCTATGCTCCCCAGAGGAGTAAAAGGAACATATATATATATTATAAATGTCCTGGTCGACGGGTTCAGACTTCTGGCATCCCTCGGCTAATGGAATTTTTGACACAAAAGATAAATTTTTGACAAGCAGAAATTAGAAGCAGGAACCATAAAACAAGTTAAAACTACCGCCGTCGTTTTTGAAAATTCCAGCCGTCGCACAGTGCGACATTTCTTGAGTTTAGCGGTACTTAAGGCCGTGTCAGATACAGAATTTTGAATCTTAAATATATATGTAATAAAAAAAACACTTTCACTTTTTCATTTTCAAATTAAGACTACTTTATTTATGTTCTTACACTTCTTTTTATACTAATTTTACAATTTATTTTCTTATAGTTAAAATATTTTCTTTTGCTTATCAAAAATTGCTTACCCATCATATTAATAATGAAATGGATTGTTGCAAAACAATTTCCAAAAATGAAATGTGTTATTGCAAAATAATTCCCAATAAATTTGGCTGTGTTTAAATGCTGGAGTTGCATTTAGTTAGTGGGAACGGAAATGCGAATTATTTGTAGTGAATTAAATAAATTCGTAAACAGTTCTTGGAATTGCATTTATGTTATGAGAATAAAGTAAAAAGTAAATAAATTAAAGTATGTATATATTTATGTACGTATATTAATATTTGTATTATATTATTTGCAAACTGTTCTTGGAAGTAAAAATAAAGTAAGTAAATTAAAGTGAGTATGTATGTACATGTTTATGTACGTACATATATTAATATTTATATTATATTGGCACGTGTTAAGGGAATAACACCCCTACCGTTAGATTGAGGCTCCGACGAAACATTATAGATTTGTTTTGGTCTTATAATATATATAACTACTAAAATGATGCACAAAATAATTACAATATCAACGCTGTAACTAATAGTTTTTGTTGTCTTATCGTAGTATAATATATTGTTTAAATTTTCTTCGTATTTTAATTGTTTCAAGTATAGTGTTTCCAGTTTTAAATCGTTTAGGGTAACATTTTTGTTATTTTTGATTTTTTTTATAATATTTGGTAGTATTATTTTATCTCTAATTCTTAAGTTAACATTAGTAAAATTATTGTTGTTTGTTAAAACCTTACAATTTTCGAATTTTATGAGGAAAGTTCCTTTAATTTGTAATTCTTCTTCGTTACAATTATGCTTAATATCTTGGTAATAATTCTTGAATATAAGTAGTCCGGGAAGTATTTCTACTACTTCTTCCGTTTCAAAATTTTCAATAGGACAATTACCTTCTTTATACTCTAAAATATTTTGTATACAGTCATTTTTAAGAGTGATTAGGTTTTTCTCTAGGTTATCTTGAAAAAATGGCTCATATATTTTTTTGTTTTGATCAGTAAGTATTGTATGTGGTTTTAATGCTAATGTTTTATTTTTAGTATCCGGAATTGGTTCGAAAGTGATTTTGTTAAGAGTGTATTTTGAAAATTAGTAATATATTTTCGTCGTGAAGGGCCACAGACACTTTTATGTTTGTGTAGCTGTCAAAATCTGTTATAAGGTCTGTTTCCTTTGGCGTTAAAATGTCTGTTGGGATAATTCCAAGTTTGCTAGAAAAAATTACCTGCCCTATGTCGTCGATGTGATCCCGTAACAGTGATATGTCATTGTTAATTTGATAGATGTTTTTCATAAATACTACCTCATCCTCTAATGTTGCTATTTTATTCTGGAAAATATTTTTGAATTGATTTAAGTACTTTCCTACGTGTGTTTGTTGTATATTGATATGATTCGTTATATTCTGTATTTGTGCTGATAGTAATTGGTTGACTTGTGTTAGATTATGTATTGTGTTAGTTAAAAGTCCTTCGTTTTCATAAAGTTGTTTCAAACTAGTATTAATGTGTTCTTCATCTTCACTATCCATTGTTCCTGCTATAATTTTTAATCCTTTCCCTAGTATATTGATTAGTCCCCGTTTTTGTCTAAATTTTGGATTCAAACTTTCAATCTTAGCCTTAAGTATGACAAAGTTTTTGTCAACAGTATCTAGTAATGTCTTAGTGTCCGTGGTAGTAGTTTTCAGTATAGCCATGTTATCTGCAATTAAGTCAAGTGTTTCTTCGTACAAGGTTGTATTAATCATGTGTATTATTTTGGAGTAAGATTTTATCGGCCTGACTTCGTCTAGTTTAATTGGAATATATCCATTGTTATTGGTTAGATCTTGAATGTCTAAATATTGCGTTTTTGTGATTGTGAAGAGAGTGAACATTAGCGCCCAAGTTGTCATCTGAAAGGAAATTATTTTGTGGATTTTATAGCGGGATTGTCTCTGTCCTGGTATTTTCTTTTGTGTTTAACGTGAGATTTATAGTATTTGTGCCCATTTCCTATTGTCTTTATATGGTCCTCACCTATTTTATTTGTATTTACCTTTCTATATTTCCTATGATTCTTCCCGCCTCTTATTTCTCTAATATAGTTTGTTCCGTCTTCTAGTTCTATATTTTCTATTCTTATTTAATTTCTGTATATATTTTTGCTTTTTTGAATTTATTAGGTTCTGAATTTCTTTATAACTATCTACATGTATTTTTCCATTTAAAAAGTCAATGGGTTTGATTCCTGTGGTACTATGGATTGTATTGTTGTAAAAACCTATTATCCTCATCATTTTGTCCTCTATAGTTTCATCCCTATTTCTGTCATCATGTCTTAGTAAACGTATGTGTTCGTTAATAGTATTGTGTAACCGTTCGATGTCTGCGTTGGATGTGTGATTGCTATTAGATGTGAAGTGTATTTCAATGTTCTCTTCTTTCAAAAATTCTTGCATCGGAATAGCCTTAAATCCGAGTTCGTTGACCACTATAATTTTGTTTACTTTGCCGTACGTATTTATAATTTGCAGTAATTTGGTTTTAAACTCTGTCCAATTCCTTCCATTAATTTGAAATGCCATTGCGAATTTAGAGAATTTATCTATTGCTGTCATGAATAGTTTTTTTTCTAAAGTGTAAAACATATCCAAGTGCATCACTTCGCGGGGTCTAGATGGAGTTTCAGTAGTTTTGTACGGTATTTTGGGAGGTTTTCTCTCATATTTCTCAAGATTGCATATTTCGCAATTATTTATAAACTGTGTAACTCTTAGTTTCAATTTAGGGTTGTAGATACGTGTTATGAGTTCTTTAAAAACTGCTTGAATACCTCGGTGGTTTTTGTCAAGGTGTTCACTTTTTATAATCTCCGTTAATGTTTCCTCGTCTTCTATATCTTCTACTAAGTGAAAGCATCTTATGATCCTAAGTTTTGGGTTATTTGCGAAGAGTTCGTCGAACGTCGGTTTTAGCACTGTATAAAAATCTTCTTCTATTAGAACAGCATTCAACTGCGCAGGGTTAAAATGATTTTTAAGTAGGATGATTGTTGTTTCTCTATCTAGTTCTTTAGTATGGATAGTTTTTCGGTTATTTCCAAAAATTGATTTGTTTTTTATCCTCAGTGAGCCTGATGTTGTTTTTGTAATAACAATTTGATTTTTGAATATGTTAATTGGGGATTTGGTTTCTTTTATTGTTATGTGGTTTAATTCTAATGTATTAATATTACAGGAATTAAGTTCGATTCTGGATAAGGCATCGGCGTTGCCGTTTTTAATCGCTCTTTTATATTTAATCTGGTAATCAAATTCTGATAATTTAAGTCTCCATCTTACAAGTTTGGAGTTGGGTTCTTTTATTGAGAAGAGCCATGTTAGAAGCTTATGGTCTGTTTCTATTGTGAATCTACGGCCGAAAAGGTAAGGCCTGAAATACTTCGTAGCCCATATAATAGCTAGCAATTCCTTTTCTATGGTACTATAGTTAATTTCATGTGCGTTTAGGGTACGACTTGCGTAAGATATTGGATGGTCGTTCTGTGAGAGAATTGCTCCCAACGCGTAGTTGCTGGCATCTGTTGTCAAGGTAAATTGCTTTGTGAAATCTGGATACGCCAATATTGGGTCATGGGTAGGTAATGTTTTAAGTGTGTTAAAGCTTTTTTCGTATTCTGGTTCGGATATATTTAGTTTTGTATCTTTTTTCAAGTATTTTGTCATGGGTTTAGCGATTAAAGAATAATCTTTAATAAATTTCCTATAATAGCCAGTAAGGCCTAAAAATTGCTTTATTTGTTTTGTGTTTTTAGGGATCGGGAAATTTTTAACACATTCTACTTTTTTTGGGTTTTTTTTTAATACCTGCTGGCGTTATTATATGACCAAGGAATTCTGTTTTTCTCTTGAGGAATTCGGACTTATGCAGTTGGATCTTAAGATTTGCATCTTTTAAGCGATTAAAAATAAGTTTAATGGAATTTATATGTTCTTGTAGGGATGTAGAAAAAATTATTACATCGTCTAAATAAACTAGACAGATTTTGTTTACGTAATCTTTCAGGATGTTGTTCATTAGCCGCTGGAACGTCGCTGGGGCTGTCTTCAGTCCAAACGGCATTCTGAGGAACTCGTAATGTCCTCCTTCGACGCTGAAGGCGGTTTTATGAATATCTTGCTCTTCTATTTCTATTTGGTGAAATCCCTTGGCAAGGTCAAGTGTGGTAAAGTACTGGCATCTTCCCAGTTTATCCAAGATTTCATCAATATTGGGTATTGGATACTTGTCATCGATGGTTACCTCATTTAATTTGCGGTAATCAATGACAAGTCTCCATTTTGTCTTTCCACTGGCATCCGCTTTCTTGGGAACAATCCAAATGGGTGCCGAATATGGAGAGTTGCTATGTCTTATTATTCCGTTGTTAAGCATTTCCTGAATTTGATTCTCTACTTCATTCTTATGAATGTAGAGGTACCTGTATGATTTGGTAAAAATAGGAATATTGGTCGTAGTTCTAATGCTATGTTTTATAGCAGAAGTGAACGAAAGTTCCTTATTTTCTTGATAGAAAATATCATGGTACTTATTTATTATTGGTAGTAATTGTGATTTTTCTTCAGAGTTTAGATGATCAATTCGAATTTGACTTTTTAGGGGTTGAGAGTTTGATGCAAAATTTAACTCGATGTTCAGAGGGTTTTTTATTATTCCATTCTTATGTAACTCATTGACGTAATTATTTTCTTCTTGTTCAATATTTTCCTTATAGTGGTCTCTGTTTCTAACAAAGAGTTGTAGTGTGTTTTCTCCAATCTTTATCGTATTGCTTTCATAATAAATTCGTGCCTTTAATGGTCGGAGTAAGTCGTTGCCTATAAGTCCATCGTAGTATTCATGAAAGTTTGTTATGTAAAATTCTATTGTGTCAAGTCGTGTACCGAATTACTTAAAAACGGGAATTTTGGCTTTCTCATAAATATTTATTTCATGTTGCAAGGTTTTTATAGGGATTGGCGTAATTTTTTGTATCCATTTTGGATGACAAATATTTGGATTCAAGATGGAGTTGGTTGCACCTGTGTCTATTATTAATTTTAGGTGTCCCCACTTTGTTCTAATTTTTATATATGGTAGTTCCCTGAGGCTAAAGATCGAAAATTTTCATTTTTGTGTGTGTTTTGGTTATGATTGTTCGGCGTTTCGAACTTATTTATGTCCATTGGTTCAGGTGTTGGAAGGCGGTTGTCCCATTGTGGGTTTATTCTATCTTGTTGTCTAAAAGGATTCCAATTAGTTCGTCCATCGTGTTGGTTATAGTTATTCTGATTATTACGTCTTTGTGCATTATGTTGGTTATAATTATTCTGATTATTACTGTGTGGTGAATACTGTCCACTATGTTGGTTATATTTATTTTGGTCTGTTCGTCCTTGTCTATTATGTAAAAATTCTGTCCATTATTGTTTGTTTGTCTATGGGTTTGTCGGTTGTGAGAGGTATTTTGAGTACTACTATGATACTGTCGAGGTTTATTTGATTGTTTTCCATATGCGGGAAATATTCCTCCTGAAGGTGAACTATATGCGTAACCTGCCTGAAACAATATTTCTATTGCTTCTTCGAGAGTTTCGGATTTTCTACACGTTAGAATCGTGCGCATAGGTTCAGGTATTTTTTCTTTGAACACATTTAGAGCAGTTTTTCTGTTATTTCTTGCGCATTCGTTTGCTGCTGGCCCCGGGCCAATTGTTATGATTGTCTTCTTGTTAAGGTTTCTAAGTCTTTTTTTTATTTCGTTGTAGAATTCGACGCTGTTGTTAGCGAAATTAGTGCTCTTTAGTTTGTGAAATAATTCTTCTAAACTACACCTATCGCTAAAGTTGTGGTTTAATATTGTCTTAACATCTGTCCAAGATTGAGCTTGGCAGTTAATTTCTATGATTTCCCGTGCCTTCCCAGTAAGTCTGGATTTAATTAGGTCTGAAAATAAGAGTTGGGATGGCTCGTCATATGCGGCCAGAATCGGATGTACTCTGTCTATTAAATTAGTGAAATTTTGTAATTCGCGATAGTCCCCATTAAATTCGGGAAGACGACTTAAGTATTTTATTGGGTCTATTCTAACTGAAAGTGGTGGGTTTTGTTCAGTCATTTCTGTTGTTATAAAAACGTCTTAATATTTTCCTGAAAAAGCGTCTATTCCTAGTAATTATTCTACGTGGTTCTGGTATTGTGACTTCGTTAATGTCCGTCAGGTAACCGTCATTCGATTCAAACCCTGAGTCTAAAGTATATTGTGGGTAGTGGTCTATGGCTTCTTCTACGAATTCTAAATCTGAAGGATAATCGGATACTGAACTACTATCACTCATATATATATATATATATATATATATATATATATATATATATATATATATATATATATATATATATATATATATATATATATATATATATATATATATATATATATATATATATATATATATATATATATATATATATATATATATATATATATATATATATATATATATATATATATATATATATATATATATATATATATATATATATATATATATATATATATATATATATATATATATATATATATATATATATATATATATATAAAACTGAAAAAATCACTTCTATCGCGAAAATATTGAAAAAGTCGGGAAAAAATACAAAATTGGAAACAAGCTCTAACACAGCTTAGAAATAGCTGAACTTGTAAGAAATGCTAAAAATTCAGAAAAAGTCGCAAAAAATGGCGAAATTTCGCAAAAACATCATAATTTCGAAAAGATAGAAACTCTGAAATTTATTAAAAATCGGTAAAACTCAATGAAAGCCAAAAAACTGAAAAAAGCTTTTCTATCGCGAAAAGTCGCGAAAAATTGCAATATCGGAAATAAGCCCTAAAATTGATTAAAAATCGCTAAGTTTGTGAGGAATGCCAAAAAATCTGAAAATATCGCGATGTTAGCAATTTGCAGCATTTCCTAATATTGGTGACTTTTAATGAATTTTAAATAATTTTCAGATACAGGGAAGAAGCCGCTGATTTATTTTTACATAATTTTGCATTCCCATGTCAAATATTATTTTACTCTTGTAATATTTGCTCTCATTTGTTTTTCATCAGCTCATCTATTTTTCAAATAGCACACTAACATATAAGGAATCGCTCCAAAGGTCATATTTTTCAGTTATTCAATTTATATATTTGTATTTATATGAACAATTATTTTTTCTTCAATTATAATTGGTAGTTGATAGATTTCATTGTTTTTTCATTACAAGTATTTAAAAAATTATAATGAAAATAAAAGCATTGGCATTTATTGGCAGTTGAAACTTTTTTCATTATAACTACGTAAAATAATGCCAATGAAATTTCAATGCCAATGAAAAAGTCCCATGTATGGTTTGTGATATGTATTATAAATGGCCCTATGCTCCCCAGAGGAGTAAAAGGAACATATATATATATATATATTATAAATGTCCTGGGCGACGGGTTCAGACTTCTGGCATCCCTCGGCTAATGGAATTTTTGACACAAAAGATAAATTTTTGACAAGCAGAAATTAGAAGCAGGAGCCATAAAACAAGTTAAAACTACCGCCGTCGTTTTTGAAAATTCCAGCCGTCGCACAGTGCGACATTTCTTGAGTTTAGCGGTACTTAAGGCCGTGTCAGATACAGAATTTTGAATCTTAAATATATATGTAATAAAAAAAACACTTTCACTTTTTCATTTTCAAATTAAGACTACTTTATTTATGTTCTTACACTTCTTTTTATACTAATTTTACAATTTATTTTCTTATAGTTAAAATATTTTCTTTTGCTTATCAAAAATTGCTTACCCATCATATTAATAATGAAATGGATTGTTGCAAAACAATTTCCAAAAATGAAATGTGTTATTGCAAAATAATTCCCAATAAATTTGGCTGTGTTTAAATGCTGGAGTTGCATTTAGTTAGTGGGAACGGAAATGCGAATTATTTGTAGTGAATTAAATAAATTCGTAAACAGTTCTTGGAATTGCATTTATGTTATGAGAATAAAGTAAAAAGTAAATAAATTAAAGTATGTATATATTTATGTACGTATATTAATATTTGTATTATATTATTTGCAAACTGTTCTTGGAAGTAAAAATAAAGTAAGTAAATTAAAGTGAGTATGTATGTACATGTTTATGTACGTACATATATTAATATTTATATTATATTGGCTCGTGTTAAGGGAATAACGGGAGACATTATAACAATACAGCTTTGTCGCTTTGCGTGACGTTTCTAACTTTGATAGAAAAGTGTAAAGCAAAAGGTGTATGACACAATGAAAACTTTGACAACACTCGCGCATTTCTCGTTTACCAAAAAAGTAGTTGATAATTTTGCAATTAATTTTTTTTTTTTTGTTATAAAAATAAAAGTCAATTATGTTATTTTACGACTTATTCACATAGATTGAAAATAAATAAATGGCACATACATATTTACCTCTTATTAAAACAGATTCAAACGCACGATATGTTTCGATTGTCAAAGCAAGCCAAAAGATGAGAGTTGCCGAACTTTTCGCTTCACGCTGCGTTAAAAGTGCTTTATGTAGCATGTTTCGTATAAGTATGTACATTTCATCTTAGATGTCAAAGCGTATCTGTAACGCAACGCGAAGCAAAAGTTTTATCTGACATGGCCTTTAATTATTTAAAGCAGTTGTCATGTGCACCCTGTGGTTGTAAGTTAGGTGACAACAATTTATGTTTGTCAGCTGACACCTATGGTGAATGGCTCGCCAGAAAGAGTAGGGTATATATGTAGAGGACAACGGGAAAAATAAACAACAAAAAAAAAGATTAAAGAAATGAAAACAACAAAACAAAATGTACTGGAAATGTGTAGGTTTTAAATAGCTGAAAAGTTTTTTTTAAGAAAAGATGGTGGAAAATGGTACGATCAGTTATGAGGTCTCGTCAGAGGAAACTAAGAAAAAATCAGCCTTTCTGATTGGATCCGCCGAAGCGTAAAGTGGTAAAGAGCAAACCAAAAAAAAAAAGGAAATCTACTTAGAAAAAAAAGATATAGTGACAATTTGTTCAACGACAAGTTTGTGTGGTTGAGTACCGAATTTTTATTTATAAAAAAACAAAAGTAAAATAAAAGAAAGCCATAACGAACACATACACAAGTAAACTGTGAAAATTAAATATATAAAAATATATATAAGTAATAAAATAATAACCGCATCTAATTTTCCCGCCAACTACTACCACCTCTTACGCTTCCAACGAGGGATTACTTCAGCCATTTTCATCAGGCACCGCCACTCCTGGGGTGCCAGGTAACCGCCATAGACATTCGGACGTAATAACACGACCGACTCACGGACTACCTAATATAAAAATATATATTTATCATAAAACTAAAACGCGATATATAGGAAAACATTTTAGTAGTACCGAAAAAGAAAACTCAGTCCTCTGAGAGATTATCCCGGAGTGCGCGTCCAGCTAAGTAGGGGTTGAGCTCAGGCCTGATTAGTTACGTCTCGCGTTAGGGGTCAGTTGCCCACAATTATCGGTGTGTTTTCCTTAATATAAGGAGTTTGAAAGGTGAAAACTATATATATAGAAACAGTGATTTTTTTTGCAACTTACCGTGTAAGACAAATCGGACGTAAGGACACGTTGACGGACGGACGGCAGTACCGGCGTCGCTCGGAAGCCCAAAATAGCCGAAGTAGCCAAGCATCCAAGATGAAGTAGGAGAAAAGAAGAAAAGTTTTATTAAAGATTCATCATAAATAAAAAATGCAATTAAATTAAAGGCCTGTTGATCAGAAAAAGTTAATTTATAATTAGAAAAAAAGGAATTTTTATAACCTTAAAATTTCTTTTAAAGCAAAAGAAAAATTTTCGATTTGAAATAATTTTTAATGTAAAGAAATTTTAAATCGAATTTTATTACTAATATTGAGAATAATTTTAAAACGTAAAGAAATTTTTAAATTACATTCCCTTATTATCCGCCTGCATCATCTTTGTTAAATATAAGTAATTTAATGTTGTGCTAAAATTTTAAAAATTCTTCCTGTTTTCCCAAGACCACAAGAACTTACATTTGTAAAAACATAGAATGAATTGCTAAAATCTTCTTGTATTAAATAAAACGGCCATGTATATTTTGAAATGAAATATTTTTTTGTTTTATCATTTTAATATGAAGGAATAGGAAGTTTAGGATGCGGTAAGTAAAAGGGAAAGTGTGAAGTTGCAAAAATAAAAAATTTTAGGGGCATCTACAAAATACACAGACTCTATATATGATGCCACGGTGTGGTCGCATGATCTCAGTAGGGGAGGGCAGTTTTTCCTGGCAAATACACCAGCCGGAGGATTTTGATAGAATGTGTGCAGCAGGGAGATAACTAGATGCAATTGCTTTCGGGTTCTCTGAACATATTTGTTAAGTTTTTTTATAACAACTACCTTTTTACTAAATTTATTTAGTACTGCTGGCATGATTTTTTGTAGCTGTCTAATTTACCTGATGGTCGACAAGAACCACCCCAATACGGCGAGCCCTAGCCGGAGCTTACGCCAGCATGCCAGCGCCGTCGATCATTTGGCAACACCTTCAGGTCCCAAACGCAATTTCAACAAAAGCAGCTGATACACAGTAAACAGTGCTGTCAACTTTTAGATTTCAAAAAGCACTGAAACAAGTAAAAAAGCGCGTAATTCTTGAAAAAAAGCGTTGAATTTAATTTTTTTAGTTTTATTTAAAAAAGTTGTTATATATCTCCTTGTTCTGTAAATCGAGCCGATTTAAAACGAATTCTTTTAGAAAAATTAAAAAAAAGCAAAAAATGTTGAGACTTTTTTGTAGTTTTCTATATTTTAGAGCTTAATATATCATATCCGATATTAATTCATTATATATGATCATCATAGTTATTGCTACAGGTTTTTTATAGAAATGAGCGGGTTATCATAAACAAAAAACTGTAACTTTTGAATCTGTTTTCATTCCTACTTAAAGACGTTTACAAAACCAAAGCGATTTTGTGTTAGATCAAATGGTGTGCTTGTCAACAAATGGAGTGTCCGCCCGCAATTTTTCATAGTACAAAGCCTTTTATGTCATTTCAAATAAAATATTTTGAAAATCTGTCAAGAAATATCGGAGTTATGTGATAATTAATATATCGGGCTACCACTTTATTTTGTCCGCCCGATTTTCACTTCTATTGGATCAAACTCCAAGCAATTCAAATTGAAAATCAGTTCACATATGCCAGACTTATGCTTGGTGGAGTAAATTTTCCCTCCAATTTTTGAAAAAAAAAAATATATGCAACAAAACTGCAGGCAAACCCTTTAAAAAAACCGGTTTTACAAATAGCAGTTTTGATTTGGGGTAGCGAATTTCCTCACCGATTTTCGAAAAACAAATTGTGGAACCAAACATCAAGCAAAGCCTTTCAAACAAAAAAAGAACTTTGAAAATCTCTTCACAAATGACAGAGTTATTACATTACAAAAATAAAAAATACACACGTATTCATAACCTCCTTCTTTTTTGATGTCGGTTAAAAAGTAAAGAAAATTACAAATACCTTTTTCAGGATACTTTATCATTTTATAGGACTTTTTAGCGGGAAGCTATGCCATTTTTAATCAATACTTATTAGGAGGAGACTGAAACCATTCGAATGAGACATTATTATTATATGATGACTCGATCTAAAGTTATTCAATCTTGAATATGACGAACATTTCTCAAAAAATGGCCGAGATGCCCAAGTTTAGACGGCTATAAAAAGAAACAATAAAAACTATCGGGCTAGTTCTTACGCCACGTGATGCGCACGTAAGAGTAGAATATATCTACATATGTTTATGTATGTAAAATTTCGTGAAAACAGCAAGTTTTTGAAATCTGAAGTGCCAAGCAAACGAAATACGTATTAAAATTAGTTTTAATGGGGTTCGTCAAAAAAGACAAAAGATGAAGCACCATTGATTGCTCGAATCAATTTTTTCATTCTTCTGCAAGACTGCAAAAAACGTGTTCAGAAAATAGTTGCATTAGCAAAGAATTTTACACTTGAAAAAAATTTTTTAGATAAAGATATTAATTTTTGAATGTAAGAGCTACGCACCTGAAAATTTCACAGAATATGTAGAAGTTTCGTCGCTACAACAACAAATATATGACAGCTAAAAATTACAGGGTGTTCTAAAGCAATCAACGAAAAATTTTGAAATACTAAAGCAATATGCAGACACTCATATATAGACACTTTAGATTTTCAAAGTTCGTGTTAATTGGTGAAGTCTGTAAAATAGACTACACCAATTAGCACCGATATTTATAACAATAAAAATTAAAGGGTGTTCAATCAGTTAATGTAATTTTACTAAGTAATTTAGACAATCTGCTGTATCTTGGGAACCGTAAGAGCTACGGACCTGAAATTTTCACAGAATATGTAAAATTTTGGCCGCTACCACAGCAAATATATGTCAGTTAAAAATTAAAGAGTTTTCTAAAGCGAGCAACGAAATATGTTGAAATACTAATGTAATGTTTTGTCGGAAGCCGTAAAAGCTACGGATCTGAAATTTTTACAGTATATGTAAAACTATGGCCGGTACAACACTAAATATATGACAGTTAAAAATTAAAGAGTGTTCTAAAGCGAGCAACGAAATATGTTCAAATACTAAAGTAATATACAGATACTTATATATAGACACTTTAAATTTTCAAAGTTAGTGATAATTGGTGTAGTGTGTAGAATAAACTACACCAATTAACACCGATATTTAAAACAATAAAAATTAAAGGGTATTCTATCAGTTAATGTAATTTTGACTATGTAATATGCTGTATCTTGGACACCGTAAGAGGGAAATCTTGAAATTTTAAAAAACGCTACAACTAAAAAATCCAAAATTAAAAAAATGTTAAAACGAAAAAAACCCTATAATGAAAAAAGTGCTTAAAGGAAAAAAGCACCAAAATTAAAAAAATCGCTAAAACGCAAAATATCACAAAAACTAAATATATCGCCAAAAAAACGAAAAAATACGCCAAAAACCGAAAAAGTCGTCAAAACGAAAAAAACACAACATAAAAATCGCTAAAGCTAAATATACCATCAAAAAACGAAAAAATCGCCAAACATGAAATAAAATCACCAAAAGGAAAAAAAATCCGCAAAAACCAATTAAAAGCGCCAAAACTAAAAAAATCGCCAAAAACAAAAAAAAAACGCCAAAACGAAAAAAATTTTAAAACAAAAAATCGCTAACACTAAAAAACCAAAAAAAAAATCCCCCAAACCGAAAAAAGGGCCAAAACTGGAAAAAGCGCCAAAACTAAAATAAATCGCTTAAACTAAAAATATCGTCAAGATGCGAAAACGTTAAGACAAAAAAAAACAACCTCAAAAATCTGCAAAAAAGCAAAAGTTGCCAAAAAAAAAAACTAAAAAAACCGCCAAAATGAAACAAAAAACGCTAAAACACAAAAATCACCACTACTAAAATAATCACCAAAAAAAAAACTAAAAGTCGCCAAAAGCAGAAAAAAGTCGTCAAAACGAAAATAGCGCCAAAACAAAAAAAGCACCAAAACGAAAAAATTCATCATAACTAAAATCATCGCCAAAAAACAAAAACCCAAGAAAGTATAAACCGCCAAAAGTTTAAAAAATCACCAAAACTAAAATTATCGCCAAAAAACGAAATAAATCGCCAAAAATCGAAAAAAACACCAAAACGAAATTAAAGAGCCACAACAAAAAAAGCACCAAAATAAAAAAAACGCAAAAAATCGCCAAAAGTAAATATATCGCCAAGAAACGAAATAAATCGCCAAAAATGGAAAAAAGCACCAAAACGAATAAAAGCGCCAAAAAGCACTAGAACAAAAAAAATCACCAAAACTAAAATCATCGCCGAAAAACGAAATAAGTCACCAAAAATGGAAAAAATCACCAAAACGAAAAACAAGCGCTTTTTTAGTTATGACACTTTTTTTCGTTCTGGCGGTTTTTTTTAGTTTTTTTTTGCAACTTTTGCTTTTTTGTAATTTTTTTGCCGATTTTTTTGCGTTTTTTTTTTGTCCTAACGTTTTCTCGCTTTTTAACGATATTTTTAATCTTGGCGATTTATTTTAGTTTTGGCGCTTTTTCCAGTTTTGACCCTTTTTCGGTTTTGGGGATTTTTTTAGTGCTAGCGATTTTTCGTTTTAACACTTTTTTCGTTTTGGCGTTTTTTTTTTTGTTTATTTGCGATTTTTTTAGTTTTAACTCGGATTTTTTGCGGATTTTTTTCGTTTTGGTGATTTTATTTCATGTTTGGTGATTTTTTCGTTTTTAGGGTTCCGATACACCGACAGTGTAAAGGAACCCTATTGTTTTCGCTACGCTGTCCGTCTGTCTGTCACAGACTGTTTTCTCGGGAACCGTACGAGCTACGGACCTGAAATTTTCACAGAATATGTATAATTTTTACCGCTATAACAACAAATGTATGACAGCTAAAAATCAAAGGGTGTTCTAAAGCGAGCAACGAAAAATGTTGATATACTAATGTAATATGCAGATACTTATATATAGACACTTTAAATTTTCAAAGTTCGTGTTAATTGGTGAAGTCTGTAGAATAGACTACACCAATTAGCACCGATATTTAAAACAATAAAAATTAAAGGGTGTTCTATCAGTTAATGTAATTTTACTGTGTAATTTTGACAATCTGCTGTATCTTGGGCACCGTAAGAGCTACGGACCTGAAATTTTCACAGAATATGTAAAACTTTGGCCGCTACAACAACAAACATATGACAGCTAAAAATTAAAGGGTGTTCTAAGGCGAGCAACGCAACATGTTGAAATACTAATGTAATATATAGACACTTTAAATTTTCAAAGTGCTAATTGGTGTAGTCTGTATAATGGACTACACCAATTAACACCGATATTTAAAACAATAAAAAAATTAAAGGGTATTCTATGAGTTAATGTAGTTTTGACTATGTAATTTAGACAATATGCTGTATCTTGGAAACCGTAAGATGTAAAATCTTGAAATTTAAAAAAACGCTAAAACTAAAAAAATTCAAAATTAAAAAAATGTCAAAACGAAAAAAACGCTAAAATAAAAAAGCGCTTAAATAAATAAAGCACCAAAATTTAAAAAATCGCTAAAACGCAAAATATCACCAAAACTATGTCATAACAAAAAAAATCGGTAAACCTAAAAAAATGCCAAAACTGAAAAAGATCGCCACAACTAAAATAAATCGCCAAAACTAACAATATAGTCAAAAAGTGGAAAAAACGTTAAAAAACCAAAAACTCGCCAAAACTAACGGGTGTTTTTTTTAGAGGTATAGAACTTCGAATTGAAATAAAACACAAGAAAATCGTTTTAATGTCCATCAATTTGGCTTTATTGGAAGGATAATTTTATGCCATTAATGTTTAAATATGATTTCGGGCATGTGGCCGCCGCGGCTGGCTCGAATAAAGCCAATTCTACAGGTCAAATTTTCAACCACTTTTTCGAGCATATGGGGCCGTATGTTGGCAATAACGCCACGAATGTTGGCTTCTAAGTCCCCTAACGTTTCTGGTTTGTTGGCGTAGACGAGCGACTTCACATATCCCCAAAGAAAATAATCCAATGGTGTCAAATCACACGATCTTGGTGGCCAATTGACAGGTCCATTCCGCGAAATTATGCGCTCATCGAATGTTTCCTTCAATAAATCGATTGTGACGTGCGCTCTGTGGCATGTAGCGCCGTCTTGTTGGAACCACAACTCATCCACATTCATGCCATCCAATTCGGGAACAAAATAGTCGGTTATCATGGCTCTATTGCTGTGCACGGTGACGAATCGATTCATTCGGGGCCTCTTCAACACTTTGCTCTACAGCGGCAATTGTTTCTTCGGTGCGCACTGTTCGACGTCTCTGCGGATGCGTATTATCACATAGAGTAAACGTAGTGCGAAAACGATCCATGGTTAACCGAATTAATTGCTCTGATGGACGATTATGTCGACCATAAAATGGACGGAGCTTGCGGTAAACTTCGCGAACTGAACCATTATTTTCGAAATAAATTTGCACGATTTGCAAGCGTTGTTCTTTTGTCAACCTGTTCATGATGAAATGGCAAACCAAACTAAATATTAATCACTTGACAGCTGACAAAATAGCCGCCAGTTAAAAAAGTGATGCCAACTTAAAGTTCTATACCTCAATAAAAAACACCCGATAAAAAAATCGGCAAAAAAATAACGAAAATTAAAAAAGCGCCAAAAACTAAAAAATCGCCAAAAACAACGAAAAATACTTAAAAAACAAAAAAATATATATATATAACAAAATTAAACAAAAAAGCACATAGAAAAAATTGGCTTAATGTGTATTCGTACGGAACCCTTCGTGTGCGAGTCAAAGTCGCACTTTACTTAATTTATTTGATGATACATTTAGTTTTAGCGATTTTTTAATGTTGTTTTTTTCGTTTTGACGACTTTTTTTCGGTTTTTGAACAGAATACGCTTTAATTTTTATTGTTTTGTATATCGGTGTTAATTGGCGTAGTCTATTCTACAGACGAAAATTTACATATTCTGTGAAAATATCAGGTCCGTAGCTCTTACGGTTCCCGAGAAAACATAACATTAGTATTTCAAAATTTTTCGTTGCTCGCCTTTAATTTTTAACTGTTATATATTTGATGTTGTAGTGGCCAAAGCTTTAAATATCCTGTGAAAATTTCAGGTACATAGCTGTTACGGTTCCCAAGCAGATTGTCTAAATTACATATTAAAATTACATTAACTGATTGAACTCCCTTTAATTTTTATTGTTATAAATATCGGTGCTAATTGGAGTAGTATATTCTACAGACTACACCAATTAACACGAACTTTGAAAATCTAAAGTGTCTATATATTAGTGTCTACATATTACATTAGTATTTCAACATTTTTATTTGATCGCTTTAGAACACCCTTTAATTTTTAGCTCTCATATATTTGTTGTTGTAGCGGCCGAAGTTCTACATATTCGGTGAAAATTTCAGGTGCGTAGCTCTTACTGTTCCCGAGAAAACAGCCTGTGACAGACAGAAAGACCGACAGCTTGGCGAAAACAATAGGGTTCCTTTACACTTTTGGTGTACGGAACTGAAAAAGCTCGAATCGCATCCAAATTCCCTAGCCCGCAACATCATTAATTTTAGAGGGCACTCTCGGCTGAGAAGGAAATCCTTATGGTGCCACCTTATGACTACACCAATTAGCACCGATATTTAAAACAATAAAAATTAAAGGGTGTTCTATCAGTTAATGTAATTTTACTGTGTAATTTTGACAATCTGCTGTATCTTGGGCACCGTAAGAGCTACGGACCTGAAATTTTCACAGAATATGTAAAACTTTGGCCGCTACAACAACAAACATATGACAGCTAAAAATTAAAGGGTGTTCTAAGGCGAGCAACGCAACATGTTGAAATACTAATGTAATATATAGACACTTTAAATTTTCAAAGTGCTAATTGGTGTAGTCTGTATAATGGACTACACCAATTAACACCGATATTTAAAACAATAAAAAAATTAAAGGGTATTCTATGAGTTAATGTAGTTTTGACTATGTAATTTAGACAATATGCTGTATCTTGGAAACCGTAAGATGTAAAATCTTGAAATTTAAAAAAACGCTAAAACTAAAAAAATTCAATATTAAAAAAATGTCAAAACGAAAAAAACGCTAAAATAAAAAAGCGCTTAAATAAATAAAGCACCAAAATTTAAAAAATCGCTAAAACGCAAAATATCACCAAAACTAAAAAGATCGCCAAAAAAACTAAAAAAAAGCCAAAAACCGAAATAAGTCGGCAAAACGAAAAAAGCACAACAACATAAAAAATCGCTAGAACTAAAAATTTATCAAAAAACGAAAAAATCGCCAAAAATGAAAAAAACCCCAAAAGGAAAAAAGTGTCAAAACAAAAAAAAAAACGCTTAAATTAAAAATATTACAAAAAAACTGAAAAAAAGTCCCCAAAACCAAAAAAAAGCGCCAAAACTAAAATAAATCGCTAAAACTAAAAATATCGTCAAAAAGGGAAAAAACGTTAAAACAAAAAAGTGCCAGAACCAAAAAACCGCCAAAAACTAAAAAAATTGGCAAAAAACAGAGAAGCAAAATTGCAAAAAACCAAAAATCGTCAAAAAACGAAAAAAAAAAATCGCCGGAACGAAAAAAAGTGTCATAACAAAAAAAATCGGTAAACCTAAACAAATGCCAAAACTGAAAAAGATCGCCACAACTAAAATAAATCGCCAAAACTAACAATATAGTCAAAAAGTGGAAAAAACGTTAAAAAACCAAAAACTCGCCAAAACTAAAAAAATCGGCAAAAAAAATAACGAAAATTAAAAAAGCGCCAAAAACTAAAAAATCGCCAAAAACAACGAAAAATACTTAAAAAACAAAAAAATATATATATAACAAAATTAAACAAAAAAGCACATAGAAAAAATTGGCTTAATGTGTATTCGTACGGAACCCTTCGTGTGCGAGTCAAAATCGCACTTTACTTAATTTATTTGATGATACATTTAGTTTTAGCGATTTTTTAATGTTGTTTTTTTCGTTTTGACTTCTTTTTTTCGGTTTTTGAACAGAATACGCTTTAATTTTTATTGTTTTGTATATCGGTGTTAATTGGCGTAGTCTATTCTACAGACGAAAATTTACATATTCTGTGAAAATATCAGGTCCGTAGCTCTTACGGTTCCCGAGAAAACATAACATTAGTATTTCAAAATTTTTCGTTGCTCGCCTTTAATTTTTAACTGTTATATATTTGATGTTGTAGTGGCCAAAGCTTTAAATATCCTGTGAAAATTTCAGGTACATAGCTGTTACGGTTCCCAAGCAGATTGTCTAAATTACATATTAAAATTACATTAACTGATTGAACTCCCTTTAATTTTTATTGTTATAAATATCGGTGCTAATTGGAGTAGTATATTCTACAGACTACACCAATTAACACGAACTTTGAAAATCTAAAGTGTCTATATATTAGTGTCTACATATTACATTAGTATTTCAACATTTTTATTTGATCGCTTTAGAACACCCTTTAATTTTTAGATCTCATATATTTGTTGTTGTAGCGGCCGAAGTTCTACATATTCGGTGAAAATTTCAGGTGCGTAGCTCTTACTGTTCCCGAGAAAACAGCCTTTGACAGACAGAAAGACCGACAGCTTGGCGAAAACAATAGGGTTCCTTTACACTTTTGGTGTACGGAACTGAAAAAGCTCGAATCGCATCCAAATTCCCTAGCCCGCAACATCATTAATTTTAGAGGGCACTCTCGGCTGAGAAGGAAATCCTTATGGTGCCACCTAGTTAAATACACCTTGATACAACACGTACGTTTGGTGCTTCTGTTATACAAACACACACATACACTCTCTATTAATGTTTGACATTTCGAGCCTCAAATGTACATTTGTATTAGTTATGCGGCTACCTTGTATATTATTCTACCTTGGGCAGAATACTAAAAACAAAATGTCGTATTTTCTTTGCATAATTAGCTATTTTATTTTTAATTTTAGACACAAATTTAAATTTATGAATCAATTAAACACATTCATTCATTTATTTAACACAGAAATTTTATCAAAAACATCGCTTCTCGTTTATTTTAATAAATACTCACACATGCGCACTTTATTTTCATGTACATGTGTTTTTTGACAGTTCATCTCATAAGATTGTTGTTATAAGAATTCTTATAACAACGCTCTCATAAAAATTCCTATAACATTGAGATAACACTAATTTGAAATCTACACGTAATAACATAATTCTCTCTGCGATTGAATTTGACAATCTCATTTTACATATTATGTTATGTGTAGACCTCAAGTAAAGAAAGCTTTAACAATTTGTCTAAAAAAGATACACTTTTTTCTTTCATATACCCTTTGTGAGACACCTTTTTTATCAAAGACCCTTTTTGTGACCCTGTTTTAAATTTGTCGACGGTAACGCTGGCTGAATGGCTTCCACCCAGGGGTGCCAGATGATTTTGACAAAAAATCGCCATTATTTCCAAATAAAATCGGCATTATCGGCACTTCAATTTAGAAAAAAAAATCGGCAAATTCAAAATACCCATTTTAAATACAGTAAACCCTATTTTTATTAACAAAAAATAATAATACAGAAAAATTCAGCATTAACTAATGTTTATAACATATTAAATAATATAAAAATCAATGACAATCAAATTGAAAAATACGTTTCAATTGAATTGTTGACAAGAAAGCGGAGCTCTTTGTATGAGAAACTTCTAAAAACTTTGCCAAAATGTCTAAAAGAGTTCTGTAGAAATTCTGAAAATTTTGCTGGGCAAATTCAAAAGGAGTTTAAAATTCTCAAATAGAATCAGAATGTTGTAAGACTTCTTTGACTCTTCTTCTGGCATACATTTTTCTGCTACCAATGGCAGCTCATCAGAAAACATTTACCTGTATTTTATAAGTTTAAAAACTCAAACATTTATTTATTACAAAAACTAAGCTCAGACAAAGTGCAGAAGTGGCAGCTAAAACTTGTAAGACGTACTTAGATCAGAAAATGTGCAGACTCTTCTGTTAAATGGCTTAAAGGAAATTAATTGGATAATATATCAGAAAATTTGCAGAAACATCGTGCCAGAGAACTGCCGACTAATCTGCCAAATCTCTGAGGGAATTGTATACAACTTGGTTGATTGTCTGGTAAAGTTTCAGATTTTAACTGACGTTACATAGCGTCTTCACGAGACATAATATCAAATATTTTTCTGTTAGCAAGCGTCAAATTCAATCGCAGAGAGAGTTCTGTTACGTGTAGACTTCAAATTAGTGTTATCGTAATGTTATAATAATTACTATGAGAGCGTTGTTATAATAAATATTATCACAACAATCTTATGATATGAAATGTCAAAAATATGAAAATAAATAAATTATGTGTTTGTGTTTATTGAAATAAATTAAAATCAAAATTTTTAATAAAATTTCTGTGAGTTTGTGTATCTAAAATTGTTCAATTGATTTTTTAATTAAAATTTGTTTGAAAAATAATAAATAAAACTACTAATTACGCAAAAATATTGCATTTTAACTCAATGAGCATTTGTAGCAAATGAAATCTCTTAACAAAATTAAAAATACGTTGTCCTGTTGTATGACATGAATAGAAATTTCGATATTTTAGTTTTCTTGTTCTGCCGACGTTCTCTCTAATGTTATATCAAAGTTGATGGCTCGTGAATACGCAGTGTTAGACATGTCGGAAAAAATGAGTACTGGCTAATTGTTAATAAGCCCAACCGTTTTTCATTTTAGTTAAAGGACTGACTGAATAACAGCTGTCTGTTTTTAATGTAATAGTGTATTTATTCTATTCCAGTGCTGCCTAAACTTAGTAAATTATAATAAAACAAACAAAGTCATCCTGTGTTAGGTGTTTTCAAAAAATCGGCATTTTTGGAGCAAAAATCGGCGAATCGGCACTTTGATAATTTTGAGGCGAAAAAAAACGGCAAATATGGCAGGCTTGCTTCCACCATAGATTATACGTAGATAGTCAACAGGAGACTTGTCAAAAAAAAAATACAACTCTCTTCAAACCGACACTGCACTGTGTATTCAACTCAGATGAGCGGGGTAATTCACAGCGTTGTCAACTTTTAGATTTCAAAGAGCACTGAAACAAGTAAAAAACGCATAATTCTTGGAAAAAAGCTCTAAATATAAATTTTTTAGTTTTATTTAAAAAAATTGTTATATACTTGCCTATTCTGTAAATCGAGCAGATTTAAAACGAATTAATTAAAAAAAAATAAATTCACTAAATAAAAATTTTTCAGACTTTTGTAGTTTTCGATTTTTAGCCGCCGACCAAAAAAGGGGTTTTATAAGTTTGTAGTGTGGGTCTGTGTATCTGTGTGTCTGTACGACTCCACGTACAGACCAAACGGCTGACCGATTTTGATTTTGGTTTTTCTGTTTTGAAAGGTGACTTGATCGATAGTGTTCTTAGCTATGTTTGAAGAATATCGGTCCAGCGTTTAGAAAATATCACATCTTTTCTACATGTATTCAGTTGAATCTGTGTCTTTGACACCGTAGCTCCCAAACGGGTAGATCGATTTTTAATTTAGTACATGTTTTTTTTTGAAGAGCGACTTGGTCCAAAATCTTCTGACCTATGTTTGAAGAAAATCGGTCCAGCCGTTTTGAAGTTATCATCTATTTTCTTCGGGGGTTTTTAAAATGCTTAATTTCATGTTATTTAGAGCTTAATATGCATATCCGATATTAATTGATAATATATGATCATCAAAGTTATTGCTACATGTTTTTCATAAAAGTTATCGGGTTATCATAAAGAAGAAATTGTAACTTTTGAATCTTTTCTCATCCATAATTAGAGACTTTGTACAATAAAGATCTTTCAGTTATACTCTGTAAAAAATAAAGAAAATTACAAATACCTTTTCCAGGATATTTTGGCATTTTAGAGGATCTTGTAGCGGGAAACTATGTCCTTTTTAATCACTACTTATTAAGAGGACACTGAAACCTTTCGAATGACACAAAATTTATTAATATTATTCAATCTTGAATATAACGAACATTTCTCAAAAAATGACAGAGATGCCAAAGTTTAGACGGCTATAAAAAGAAACGTAAGAGTAGAATATACGTATGTATATTAGGGAAGACTATTTTTTGGAGACATCCTCCAGTTCTAAAATCGTGTTGGGGATGGAAAATAAGTAAATTGTTACGCGATTGTGCAAAAAGTTCACGCACAAAATGCATTGAAGTTTTGTATACACAGTTTTTTCTTTTATCACAAAAAGTGATATTTTAATCGAAATAACTCAATTTTTGTGTTTTTTTATACAATCTTACTTACTAAATCGTTACCCGCCATTTTGAGTAAAAAAATAACTTTAAAATATGTCTTCTTTAATAAAAAAAAGTATATACAAAACTTCAATGCGTTTGGTGCGTGAACTTTTTTCATGATCGCGAAAAATTGAGATTGCAGTTCTTATTATTTTTCCGTGCCCTACACGATTTTGGAACTGGAGCTTACATATTTCCAAAAAATCCAAAAAGTAATACCCTAATGTATATGTATGTCAAATTTCGTTGAAAAGTGATAGTTCTTGAGATCTGAAGTGCAAAGCAAACGAAATACGTACAAGAATTCGTTTCTTATGGGTTTTAACGCTTTTAAAAGATAAAATATGAAGCACCACTAATTGCTCGAACCACTTTTTTTCATTTTTCTGCATGACTGCAAAAACATGTTCAAGAAATAGTTGCATTAACAAAAAAATTTACACTTGAAACAAAATTTTTAGATTAAGAAATTAATTTTTGAATTTTGGGTTTAGTGCCACCGTCACATAATAAAAGCACCAAAAATTCGATTAAAAAAGCACCGAGCACTAACTCCAAGTTTTTTCGCGTCGAAGAGTTGAAAAAGCACTAAAAACGGTGCGAAAAGCATTGAGTTGACAACGCTGGTAATTCAAGACACATCACTGAGCGCAACTTCTGTACTTGAGAACGCACTAAAATTTACTTTTTTTGCACACACTTAGATTTTAATTCATTTTCTTATACATTTTGAAACAAATTTCATGTTTTTTTCTTTTTGTAATTTTAAAATATTTATTTAATTTTCTTGACATTTGCATGTTGAAATTCATCAATGTTCTTATTTATTTATTTCTTCAATACAATACAACAAGAACAAGCTTAAGGCCGGGACACATAGAATCCGTCGTACGTTATACGTCGCCTTTTTCAACTGACAACTAAGTTGAAATACAGGTTTTCGGTACGTTTCCGTCAACGCAAAGTACTAAAGTTGGCCAACTTTTAACGTACGTCGAGTACTTTGACAGCTATCAGTTGGTTTTTTGCTTTGTTTCGATTTAGTTTTTTCTGCTGTTTGGCACCAAAAATTAAATAAAACAATAAAAACAAATAAAATAAATAAATAAAATCAAATCAAATTTATCTGCAGAAACATGCGAAGAAAAAACAGTTGTTTTAATATCCGTCAACAAAGTACTCATTGTGTCAACCTCCTCCGTCGTTACGTTAATGTCAGTTGAAAAAGGCGACGTATAACGTACGACGGATGTTGAATCAGCAAATATATGCTAATGCGGGTGCTAGACGGATCAATATTTTAGCTTCAATATATGTGCTTGTGTGCGTTTGTTATGAAAATAAAAACCATTTTGATATTCTTCAATATTTCCCCTCCGTATATGTGTACATATTTTATGTAAACAAACGTACACAAACACATATATTGAAGCTGAATATTGACCTGTGTGGCATTCGCTTAACACTCATATGTGCCTCTCAGTATGTTCAATATGCTAAGCGTCTACACGATATGCTGAAAGTACTGACTGGCTGACTCACTGACTCGTCAATATTATTGGACACTTCTACTGTAGCTAGAAAGCAGAAATTAGGAACAAAGGTACTTGGTGATCAATTAACTAGAAAAATCTGAAAACGGGCACTTTTCAGCTGGAGGGAGTATTCTTTCTATAGGGCATTCCCAGTATAGCTAGAAAGCTGAAATTTGGTACACAGGTAGGTACTGATGAGCAATTAACGTAAAAAATTAAAACGGGCACTTTTGATATGGACTGAGACTAGGGTTCCCCTTCTTTGTATGGGGCACTACCAGTATAGCTAGAAAGCTGAAATTTGGTGCACAGATAGGTCCTGGTTAGCAATTAATGAAACAAATTTTAAAACGGGCACTTTTCACCTTTGAGGAACTAGGGTGCCCCTTTTTTTATGGGGCTTTTGGCACACAGGTAGGTCTTGATGCAAAAGTTCTAGGGCGGGTATGGAGAGTTACGGTGCGCCTTATTTGTATGGGACATTTATTGTACCAAATTAAAGCTTAGAAAAAAGAACTGGGATCCGTACAAAAACATATATGTGAAAATAAGGCCAAGTTCCTATCCAAAAATTTCGGCCCTAAAAAGTACTGAGATCCTTTATTAAAATAAATAAGTAATTCAATAGAGTCCTACCTGAAATACAAATTACAACTTACATGTTTCCTTCTCGTTCCCATTGACTTTTGTTGTGAATTTATTTTGCATAATAGTTTGCAGGAATAAACATTAGCGATTCCAAGTTTTGTTTAGGTTTGTGAATGCACTCTCAAAACTTTTTTGAATTGAAACATTCACAATAGAAAATCAGAAATTTTGGGAGTTTATTCATGGGAATAGATATTCGCGATAGGGGTGATATTAGCTAAGAGTAATTCTGAGTGAATTCAACAAATAGGTGTGCCGTATGGCTTCTAATTTAAATTTAAAAAAAAATTGGATACAATCTTGTAGGTACTAAAAACACAGAACCGCCATCTTTTTTATTTATTATTGTGTAGCTTCTGCTTAATGGCCACCCGAAGTAAAAAATTTTACCAATTTCATACATTTTTATAATTGTTCTAGCTTTTTAAGTAGAAAATATATTGAAACGATTCATGCTTTGTTTTATAGGGCAGTAATGATCATTTAATATTGCTATGCAAAACTGAACTGGAATAATTAAATGGCCGAAAAGTGGACACTTGAAAATTACACAGTTTTTTCTCATTTTATAGATTTTCAACTGAACCCTGTTAAACATAAAGCATTGAGTTTTTTGGTAGTGAAGAAGGAAACCCTATGATACCATGACATAAGTTTCGTTGTGCTAAAATATTATCTTCTGCAAAAATAAAGGTGCGAAAATTTATAAATTTTAAAAAATGCACAACTTTGAGCTTCAAAAAAGACATGTGGGGATACAGATAAAAATCTGATATTTTCAGAAAATATAGGCCAGTACTTCGTTATTATGTCCACTTAGTGCCGTTTTGATATTTTCACTCTATTACGAGATATGATTTGTTTAAAAGTGCAGTTTTTATCAAAAATAATGGGCTCAAAAACTGATGTGGGGATACTGATAACAATCTGAAATTTTTAGAATGTATAGCCTATACTTAGTGCATTATGTGCACTAAGTAACAATCTGTTATTTCATTTGTTCACGATAAAAATTAAAAGAAATATATATGTACATATAAATGAGTTCATAATTCCTAGTAATACTAACTTATATGTAGTTTTTTGTCTAACGCTTTGTTTCGGTGTTACGGTTTTCAAAACTTTTTAAATTGATCATAGCTATCGTAATATGAAACCTGTGCTCATTACATCAAAGTGTATTAAGATACGTTTGGTCGAAATTATGTACATATGACCACATACACAATTTGAGCCGAACCAAATGCAGGGTATATCTGCTCTTTTCAACAAAAATTCTAAAAACACAAAAATTTTGTTACTCTTCGGGTCGGAAAGGTAGTCTAAAAAAATTTTTTGATTCTGAAATGAAAATATAATTTCCCATCCCTGGTGTGAGTAATTTTCAAATGTACATATCGCGATCTTAGTATTGTTTTCGCCCATATGCCAAAAAGTCGGAGTGGAGAAAAACAACAAAGAAGATTTACATAAAGTTTTCTCAAAATATATCCGAAAGAACTTTTTTTTTCTCACCACTGCTTCTGGCATATATTTGAAAGAAAAATGTATATTTCATCAATGCGATTAGAAATTAACATCTTTTTACTGAAAGTAAAATATCTTGTTATGTGCTCCAGTAGCCACTTTTTTATTTTATTTGTAAAAAGTAGCTTTTGTTGCTCCATGTGTATGCTAACTGCTATGTATTGAGTAACTTGTTATTGAGATTAAATTTTCTACTTTTTATTGAAAATAAGCGTGTAAATTAGAAAAGATATTTACATGGAATAAAAAGTTAATATTAATGAAACTTGGTATATTACTTGATTTCTGATTTTTATTTTTTTATTTAAAAATTTTTTTTTTACAAAAAATTTATCAAAAATGATGATATCGAGAACAATGAATGCTTGATATCTCAGAAACCAGGAACAATTTCGCGAAACAGTTTTTGGATTCTGAAAGAGGGTATTTGAAAAGATATACATATATATCCCATACTTAACTAAATTTTTTTTAAATGATCGGTGGGCCAAAACAATACTAAGGTCGCGATATGTAAATTTATAGATACATAATTCAAAATTAGTTGTACATTAAATAAATATTTATTCAACACGAGATTTTATTAACTAAAAACATTGCATTAATTATTGTTTTTGTTATGTTAAATAGCATACAATTAATTTGTGGTTTTTTCTTGATAAACTTAAAGTATTACAGCCATATTCATAAATACTTAAAACAGAGTAATAAGCTACTTTTAAGCAACATTTAATAAAATTGCATTCATAAATGTATATTAAAGGCCATTCACATATTACGTAATGCTCCTGGTGAGGGGGGGGGGGGTTATATATTTGTTACGGAGTAGATACTTTATACTGTAAATTTTGTAAAAAGTGTTACCAAGGGGGGGGTATAAAACCTCCGAAAATAGCGTTACGTAATATGTGAATATGCCCTTACACGAAATTTTTAAAATACGTTTAAAGATGGTATGCACCTACTACATACATACATAAGTATGTTTATATAAACCTTAAATAAATTCATATCATCGAAATTTCAATTTTAACTTCAAATATCTTTGCAAATATAGCACACAGGAATACATGATATGCTTTAAATTAAAGCTTGAAGTCTTGGCTATAAGCGTTTAAATATGTTTTATTTTTAATTTGATAGAATATGCCACTAAATTATTTAAGTTAAACAAAATTCGCAACAAAATTAGCAGAAAAAACACCATCAAAACACATAAAAGCAAAAATAAATGTTAGTGATGTAGAAACAATCAACACAAATGAAAATAGGCTCGTTATTCGAGTACCTTTTTCATGCATGATATAGAGTCGTGTAAATTCTTTTGTAATCATTTAACTTGTTTGATTTTACTTGATAGAAAACTTGTATTAAATAAGTTGAGAAATATATTATAAAGGGAGTTCAAAAAAACTTAACTTACACGAAAGCAATAAAAAGCTATTCGTTTATTTCAATATCCGGATGAAATCATATTTTTTTATTGCAACACTAACTACAAAACATGGTGGTGTTGCCATTATGTCTTAAAGCTAAAATAAAATTTTTTTATGAATGTGGCTGTTAATTTATTAAGCACAATATGGCTTTTCCTCAAACACGTGAAAACAAATATAATGACAGATGGAAGATGAAAGATGTTGCAAATGTAAACACATTTTTTTCGTTTTTAACATTTTCCACGCATTTCTCTAAGCTGTGGGTGAGTGTAAAAAGGCTATTAGCCTACAAAAAACTCAAACAAAATTTGGTATGAAATCATCAACTGTGGTAACGCTGCTTGGTTTTGTAATTTATTTGGTTTGACATCTAAAATTTAAATTCTAGCATGGTATGTAATCTAATATATTAGGTAGCCCTAGAACGCCTACTGATTATATTTTTATTTGCTTGTTTCGTGATACGAACTGTAAAATTTTATTTATATGTTAAATATGTATGTAACTACTTTGCACACACAATACCACACGTATGTTTGCTGCTTCCTACTTGACCAAAACTTTCGTTAATGATATCGTTTTCGAATATACTCGAAAAAAGTTTACCTGTCGCTCAATTTTGTTTCAAAAAACATTAGATTTCGAAGGTTTGCTAGCAATATCAAAAGTGAGCCAATATCGCACAAATTTCGATTTCGCAAAAAGGTAGGAGCAAAAGCAATTTTTTATGACTATTATGTTTTTTAGGGTTCCGTACACCAAAAGTGTAAAGGACCCCTATTGTTTTCGCTACGCTGTCCGTCTGTCTGTCTATCTGTCACAGGCCTTTTTCCCGGGAACCGTAAGAGCTACGGACCTGAAATTTGCACAGAATATGTAAAACGTTTGCCGCTACAAATATATGCAAGCTAAAGGTGTGTTCTAAAGCGAGCAACGAACAATGTTGAAATACTAATGTAATATACAGACACTTATTTATATGTAGACACTTTAAATTTTCAAAGTTCGTGTTAATTGGTGTAGTCTGCAGAATAGACTACACCAATAAATACCGATATTTAGAACAATAAAAATTAAAGGGTGTTCTATCAGTTAATGTAATTTTGACTATGCAATTTATACAATTTGCTGTATCTTGGAAACCGTAAAAGGTAAAATCTTGAAATTTTAAGAAACGCTAAAACTAAAAAATTCTAAAATTAAAAAAATATCAAAAACGAAAAATCGCCAAAAAAGCACCAGAATTAATAAAAAAAAGGCTAAAACGCAAAAAATCATTAAGACTAAAGAGATCTCCAAGGCAACTAAAAAAACGCAAAAAACGAAAAAAGTCGTCAAAACGAAAAAAAGCACTAAAATTAAAAAAACGCTAAGACTAAAAATACCATCAAAAACGAAAAAAATCGACAATAGTTTAAAAAAATAAAAAAAACCAAAATTAAAGTGTCAAATTTAGATAAAATCACCAAAACCCGAAAAAATTGAGAGAACGAAAAAAGTGTCAAAACCAAAAAAAAAGTCGCTAAAACTAAAAAATCGCCAAAAATGCGCTAAAACTTAAAAAAGCGCCGAAACTAAAATAAATCGCTAAAACTATAAATATCGTCAAAAAGCGAAAAAAAAGTTAAAAAACGCCAAAATCAAAAAATCGCCAATACTAAAAATATCAGCAACAACTGCAAAAAACGAAAAATCGCAAAAAAAACAAACAAAAATCACGAAAATGAAAAAAAGTGCCGAAACCAAAAAATCGCAAAAAAACGAAAAACAACTTAAAAATTAAAAAAACAAAATTGAACAAAAAGCACAACGAAAAACCTGCCAAAATGAAAAAAGGAGCAAAAACGGAAAATGATATACATATATGTATGCATTCGTACGGAACCTTTATTTTTTATTCTTAAACTTAATTTATTTTATTATTCATTAACTTACGCAGGAGTTAATCAGATTTGAACAAGCTAACAGACTAACACACCCACTAGGCTAGCTAGCAACACAAATTTTTTTCAGTTCAATTATTGCACGTAAGTGTAAGTTAAAGAATTCAAATAACACATACGTAGGTTAGGTTAGGTTAGGTTGTACAGGCTGCTTGTGCGCACTTGGCTTCATGGTTAGTCCGGTCCCTTTGTGTTAAATGTAAGTAGAGGAAGAGAGAGAGAGAAAAGAAAGAGAACAAGTGAGAGGTGTGAGGGTGAAGAGGCGAAAGAGAGAAAGAAGGGAGTGAAAAAGAAAAGAAGAGAAAGTATGGCAATCACTTGTAGTAGGGGTTGGATCAGGACTGGAACCATCCACAGCGCCTTATGAAAAGGCTAAGTTTGTTGGGGTTCGTCGTTGCCAGCTCAGATAGACTGTTAAAGTATTGCTGGCCGAGTTGCGTCAGCCGCTGGTTCTCCAGCGAAGGGCAGAGGCAAAGGAGATGAAAGATCGTCTCCTCTTCCTCCTCATCCCAACAGCTCCTACAGAAGTCGTGCGAGGTTAGTCCCATTAGTTTGGCATGTTTGCCGAATTTGCAATGACCTGTGACACCGACCAACCAGACACGACAATTGTGACAGTTAAAAATTGCCCAAATCATTTTTTGAGGGCAGCCGTTTGAGAAAGAGACAACAATTAGATGTTCTTGTTTCATTTTATCCAAATAAAAGTGTTGCAAATATTACGTATGTATGCGAAAAACAAAACAAAATTGAACACAAATACTTTCTTATTTCTCTTTTGAACGCCAGTCTGTCAAGAGTGAGTAGGCAATAGATTACTGTTCGTGTCGCGTCTGGTTGGTCGGTGCCTGTGATCGTTGCGACGATGTCTTTCAGGTGAGATTTCTGAAGTCTTAATAGATTTCTAGTGTGGTCTGGATCCAGCCTTGGCCAGATCAGCCTGGAGGTCCCACAAGTAGGTTCATAGAACCATCTAGTCGGTGCCTGGGTATGAAAAAAGTTTTCGATTTCCTACTTGCAGGCGTGTAGGGGAATACCACAGAAGACATCAATGTCCAGCTCTAGTAATGTCGTCCCCTTTTTTGCTAGTTCGTCAGCGATGCAGCTACCTGCGCTGGTCCCGTGTCCATGTACCGATATAAATGTGATATTTGAATGTCTCGCCATTCCGTTCAGGGATGTCCGGCATTCCTGGACCAGGTTAGATATTGTATATACACCTGTTAAGGACCTGACTGCAGCTTTGCTTCGGATATTCCTGTTAACCAATTAAGCAAAGTGAAAAGAGCCTTATTAGGCGTGAAGCGTAAAGCCCCAGTAATTAGCATTGCCATGCTGTGCATGACTTTCTCAAAACGATAGTGATTGGATGCTGCTTCCATGGCTCTCCACCATACCACAGCGCCAGAAACGAGTATTGGCCTAATGACTGTGTCAAATAACCAGCACACATTGCGAGGTCTGATACCCCACCACGTACCTATAGCTTTATTGCAAATATAGATCGCGGCCATATGTGTATATGTGCAATAATTGAACAGACAAAAATTTGTCACGATAGCCTAGTGGATGTGTGTTAGTCTGTTAGCCTGGAGGTACCGTGCGCAAATCTGAATGACTGCAGCGGAAGTTAAAGAATTAAAAAATAAATACATTAAAAATAAAGATAATAATCTTTAAAAATTGCCTTTGTTCCTGCCTTTCTGCGATACGGAAATTTGTTCGATATTGGCTGCTTTTTGATATTGCTAATGAACCTTGGAAATCGAATATTTTTTTAAACAAAACTGAGCGACAGGTTAACTTTTTTCGATTCATTTTTGAGTGTGGTTCTCGATAGTTTTACATGATATATGATCGAGATATATTCGTAATCGATATTATTAACGAAAGTCTTGGTCAAGTGGGATATTCAATCACAAAATGTACATTTGTATTACGAATGTTATGCGGCTACCTGTTATAATATTCTACCATGAATTCTACCAAAAACTACATGTTGTTTTTAGTTTTGTATTTGCTGTAGAACCAATTTTACCTGTTAAATACACACTTGACCTGAGATTCGATATAAACGAATGATCGCTAAAGCGAAGAAATATCACAACAAAACTCTTCGATATTTCCTCACGAATCTAAAAAAAAACACGAATGATCGCTAAAGCGACCTTCTCTCGATAATTTCTCGAATGTGTGGTGATAGCCAAGTTAGATAGTGTTAGCCAACAGGTACCGTGTTCGAATCTGTCTGAATGCAGCGTAAGTTAAAGTGCTAAAAAATTAATAAAATAAATTATTTAAAAAATAAAGTAAATAATCTTTAAAAAAAATTTCTTTTGCTCCTGCCTTTTTGGGAAATTTGTTCGACATTGGCTTACTTTTAATATTGCTAACGAACCTTGGAAATCTAATATTTTTTTGAAATAAAACTGAGTGACAGGTAAACTCTTTTCGATTCAATTTTGAGTGTAATTCTCCATAGTTTTACACGATAAATGTTCGAGATATATTCGAAATAGATATTATTAACAGTGCTGTTAGGCATATTTTTTCCAAAAATCGTAAAGTTTGGGAAATAAAACCGCTAAGATTTTCAACAAATTTCGTCAATAAAAATCAACTGTTTCATAGTGTTTTATAGAAACAAAACAATAATTTCTCTAGAAAGTAACAATTCAACTGTTTTATTATCTAACAATTCAAGGCTAGATTATATATTACAGTATTTTGAATTTATAATGATTTAATACTTTGAGCAGCTTATAAGACAGATCATTTAAAAATTTTATAGTTTCCAAAATATGTAAAGTTATATGAAACATAAGTTCATATCCGTATTCTAAGCTTTGTGGCAAAGGACAAAATTATAACAAATTACAATTTTTATATCCTGAACAAGTAAAAATTGTCATATGTTATAATTTTTATTTTGACATAACACAGCGTCTTCACGAGACATTAACTTTGAGATAACATGAGAAAAAACGTCGGCTGAGTACTAAAAACAAAATGTCGAATTTTCTCTCAATCTCATACAAGGGGAAGGCGTAATTTTACTTTTCCGATAAGATTTCATTTTATGCAAATGCTCATCGAGTTAACATGTACTGCTCTTGCATAATTAATTATTTTATTTTTAATTTTTCGCAAAAATTCAAATTTATAAATCATTTAAACATATTTATTAATTTATTTAACACAGAAATTTTATCAAAAACGTTGCTTTGCATTTATTTTAATAAACATTCACACATGCACACTATTTTATTTTCATGTAAAAGTGTTTTTTGACAGTTCATCTCATACGATTGTTGTTATAATAATTCTTATAACAACGCTCTTATAAAAATCTTATAACATTGAGATAACACTAATTTGAGGTCATAAACGTAACATAATTCTCTCTGCGATTGAATTTGACTATCTGATCTTACATATTATGCTATAAACACATTCGCCACAGCAGGCTACACGGCTACACGACTACAAATGCTGTTGGCAGCAATCGTCGAGGGGTAGTCAGCTACTTAATTATTTTGAACGCGGCAGCTACATCGTAACCAGCTGACATGTTGTTATTGCAGTACATATTTCAGTGGTGCCACTTTCAAAAGTTTTACTTGTATAAAAAAAACCCCATTTCAAAATGTTCTTACATCTCGCAAAATGTAAAAACAAATCAATTTATTTCTTTAAAAAAATTTATGAGGCAGTAGCTTTTTAAACTTCTCTAAAATACCTTTCTACTGGTATTCAAAGTTTTCAAAACAATTAACCCATTCCGAGTGAAATGCAATTTAAAAATTTGTTTATCTGACTTTTCACGCAGAAACTCCGTTATCTTAAAAACTGGTCGATACAACGGTACATATGCATAGTTCATATATACTATACATATGTATAGTTTTATAGAGAAATTTCCATGCTTTTATTGGTGTATAATTGAAAGTTGTCACCTACGAAATACGTAAGCTATGGTACTTTATAGATGAGTTTAAGAGTTAAATGAGTTAATTTATTTTTAAAATGCCATAACTGATGAATTTCATCGGTGAAATCTTTCAAGTATACATCAAATGAAAGTTTGGAATGTTTTCTATTAAACTAAATACATATTTAAGAACGATTGTATCGGCCAGTTTTTAAGATAAAGGTGCTTTTAAGTGAGAAGTCATATAAAAAATGTTTTAAATTCCATTTTGCTCGCAATGGGTTAATGGATTTCAAAATTGTATATACCAGTAGAAAGGTATTTTAGAGCATTTTGAAATGATAACTATTACTACGTTTAGACGCGGACTATTCGCATATAAAAATATATGAAAATTTATACGGCATAGCAAAATACAAAAACTTGGTAGCACTTTTATAGAAGGCGTTTGTATTTTTACAAAAAAAATAAATAAATAAAATAGTTGAAATGTATAAAAGAACAAATAATTATTTGTTTTAATTGTCATTATTTTATTTTCAAAGACCGTACGCGTACGCGAAATATTTTTCTATTTATTGCTTTTTATTAACAAAGCGGGGGCAGCCAGCACCAAAATTTTTATTTGCAAATAGTGCGTTAATCGTGAATAGTTTTCGTGAGTTAATAAGTCGCAATAAAAATTGTTTTATTGCGACTTATTATTAATATGACAACAATTTAAATTTTATATTCAAATAACACGTGCGTATAAACGTAGTATATATCATTTATATCCGTTCTATATTGCAGGACTTATGATATAATATATTAAAGTTTTGAACCCCGTAACTCCGGAATCAGGAGAGAGCGCCGAAATTAATTACACTAAAATTTGTAGGTTAAAAAGGGCTATTACCCTGTGATTTTTTTTAATTTTCAATAATGTTGGTATTTTTTACTTATCTATCGGCTCTGTTCGGTAAACCGAGTCCGAGTAAATTTCTTGGTTTGCAAATATAAATAATGACCCCATTGATGTATTTTAAATCGTATATAGTAAATTAATTTCAGATATGATATTTTAAGCTCTAAAAAATATGAAATTGCAGAAAAGTATGAAAAAAGTTTGCCATTAGTGGATTTAATTTTTCTAAATCGAGCGTTTTTAAGACGAATCGATTTACAGAACAGGCAGGTATATAACAATAAAACAAATAAATTTATGTATTTAAAAAATTCTTGATGCATATATATTATAACATTTAAATTTTGTAATTTTCTTTTTTATTTTACAATAAAAAATATTTCTAATCACTAATTTGCTTAACATATATTGTTATATTGTCAACACTGTTTTTGTTTTGTAGCCAACAAAAATAGAAATTAGTTTAATTTGACTACACGACCGAAGTAGCATGGACAACAACCTGCATTCGTGTAGCCGTGCAGTCGTGAAAATAATCATTTTTCATATACACACATGTATTCTATTTTTGACAGGTTGTAGTCGGTAGCCTGCTGTGGCGAATGTGTTTAATGCATTATGCTACGTGTTGACCAAAGTTGTTCATTTCTCCAAACAATTGTTTATACTCTCAATTTCATTCCTTTTCATACTCTCTAGTTAGTCGTTAATGCGAAAACGACGACTGTACATGCATAGTAGCTGTGTTGGTATTTTGCCATATACAGTGTGTAAAATAAATGATGATGGAAAAGAAAATGCTTATTTTAGAAATAAAAAGATATTTTTGGAAAAACAAAGGGGATTGTGGCAAAATGTATTAAAAATTTCTGTGTTTTACCATGTAAAAAATAGTAAATTCATTGTGAACCGCATTTTCATAAATTTTTACGACCAACATAATTTCTTCTGATAAAATTTTAATGAAAATCTTTGCGTTTACTTTATCTTGTTACTGTACTCTTAGAAAAACAGCTGCAAAGTATTTTTGGGAAGCCTTGTTGTATACCTCAAGTAAGGCTTTGAATATGACTGTTAATGCCGATTATACTCATAAATACGCACACATTTCAGTAAATATTTTGCAACAATAAACTTTGTTTTTTAATTTTAGAGTTTTATGTTATATGTATGTATATCAAAGCTAAAACAAATTATGTATATATTTTTGTATCAGATCTAACGTTTTATATGAAACATTAAGAAAAAATAGTAATCTCAACAAATCGTCAAAGTAGGTATATGGGATACTGAACAAAAAATCGTCAATCGTCATTTTGGTAAATTTGGTCAAAAAAAACGTCACGTTTAACAGCACTGATCATTAACGAAAGGCTTGGTCAAGTGGGTAAATATACATACATATCTTGATATTAACTAAAAAAATTCTAAAGCGAATGCCACACAGGTCAATATTCAGCTTCAATATATGTGTTTGTGTGCGTTTCTTTACAAAAACTGTGTACACATATACGGAGGGGAAATACCCTGCGGCTAAATGTACAACTAGTTACGTTAGGGACAATTATATTACTAGTTGTAACGTTACTAGTCAACAAAAGACTGTCATCTTATAAGTTGTAATGAGATTAGTAACGATACTAGTCAAACAACAACGTTTTGGAACAGTCATAAAACTAGTTGTAATGAAACTAGTAATTTAAACTAGGGATGTAACGATACGCCGTTTTGCCGATCCGATACCGATACCGATATTTAAAAATAAATATCGCCGATACCGATTCCGATACCGATACGAATATTGAAATTGAGTTCAATATTCGATCAACATATTTAGATCAACAAAACTCAAGTGCAATTTTTTTATTATACAAAATTACATTGTAAGAGAGAATAGTTGAAATTGGTTTTAACCCAGTGTAAAAAATTAGAAGTAATTTTTAAGGAGCTACATTTTCTTTGCTTCAAAAAAATCTATATTAAAAATATGCAGATAATTAGTAGAAAAGCAAGAACAAATTTTTAGTTCCTTTAAAAAATACTCGCCATGCTTTTTAAAAAATCGATTTTTTAAAGGACATTTATCAACTAATATTCTTCTAAATAACTTAATAGCTTAATTATTAAAAGTCTTCTAAGTTTATATTTATTTATTATTGTGAAAATGGGTAATTTTTATCATTTTTCCTTGAGGAAAAATCAATATAGAACACCGAAAAAGAAATTTGTCCTAGCATCGCTTCCAATTCGGTGATTGGTAATCGAAAAACAGAACTTCTTGCAATGGCAAGGATATGTAAAACTAATTAGAAATTATACAAATTCATGGTAAAATTAACCAAAAATAAATAATTTTTTACAAAATAACAGCATAAAATATTATTAGTTTTTAAAATTGATATTAATAAGATTTAAAAAATAACGAAGTGAAATCAATTCAGGGTAAAATTGAACAAAAATAAACTATTTGTTAAAAAAAAAACTCTGAAAAAATATTAAAAGTATCGTCGTATCGACAGTAAAATATCGCCGATACCGATGTATCGGAAAATCTGAAATATCGCCGATATATCGGTATCGGTATCGGTATTCGTTACATCCCTAATTTAAACTATTTTTTACAAATTGACATATTTTCAGGTGTAAATACATAAAACGAAATTTACCTCTAAATATAATAAGTAGAAAATGGCTCAGTGGATAGAGTACATGCCTTGAAATATGAGGACTGTGTGTTCATACCCTGGTTGAGCCAAATGTTTTTTAATATTTAAAAAACTACAAATAAAGAAACTAGTAAGCGCACTAGTCTGTAATAAATAGTATTTCAACTAGCATATAACTATGTACAAATGAACTAGTTGGGCTCCTATGACAACCTAATGATAAAATCGATAGTTCGATATAATGAAAAAGGACAGTTAGGCAACTAGTCTGAATAAAAAAGCAACTAGTATAATTCTAAAACACACTACTCATTTTGTCTGCAGGGTATTGAAGAATTTCAAAATGCTTTTGATTTTCCTAACAAACGCACACAAGCAAATATATTGAAGCTAAAATATTGATGCGTCTAGCAGTCACTTAAAGCGGGTACTAGACAGATCAATACTTACCCAGCAAACCAAAACATTTGAAAATAATATCGCATTCGAATGTTGCATACACATTTCTCTGACAAAACACTCGAGAACGGCTATCGAAGTCGAAAAGAGAAAAAGCTGCTAGAGCCCACTCGTCGCTCAGTTTGTGGCAGCAAATCTTTCGATTTCGATGTTTCGCTGACAAATCAATAGCGAACCAATATCGAAGAAATATCGATACCAGAAAAATGCAGGAAAAAGTAATTTTTCAAGATTGTTATCTTTATTTTTTTAATTTATCTATTTTAATGTAAATGGAATATTTATTTATTTAGAATTGTAACTTAAGTAGGCTGCAGTCAATCAGAGTCGAAAACGCTACCGCTAGGCTTACAGATTAGCACACATCCACTAGGCTATCGTGGCAAATTTTTTTTTGCAATTATTGCACACATGAATGTAAATTACACATTCGATAATTTATTGAAAATAGTTCAATGCTGCGAACATTCACATTTTATGAAATTTGGCAATTGCGCTTCTTATCGAGACATATTTCGATGCTGCGAACATTCACATTTTATGAAATTTGGCAATTGAGCTTATTGTCGCAACATTATCGACAAAAGCTCGCATTTGCGAACATTCGATTTTTTTAGATTCACGAGCATTTATCGAACAAATTCGAAAATTCTTCGTTTTAGCGAACCTTCTTTTATTTCGAATCTCAGGTTTAGTGGGTAGCTTCAATATGCATATGTGTTCGTGTGCGTTTGTTTACAAGAAAAAGTTACACATACATAGGTATACGGAGGGGATATATTGAAGAGTCCCAGCAAACCAAAACATTCGAATATAATATCGCATTCGAATGTTGCGTACACATTTCTCGGACGAAACACTCGAGAACGGCTATCGAAATCGGAAAGAGAAAAAGCTGATAGAATCCACTCGTCGCCCATTTTGTGGCAGCAATCTTTCGATTTCGATGTTTCGTTGATAAATCAATAGCAAACCAATATCGAAGAATAATCGATGCCACAAAATGCAGGAAAAAGGAATTTTTCAAAATTATCTTAATTTTTTAATTTATCTATTTTAATGTAAATGGAATATTTATTTATTTTAAATTTTAACTTACACTGCCTGCAGTCAATCAGATTTGAACACGTTACATCCAGGCTAACAGATTAGCACACATCCACTAGGCTACCGTAGCAAATTTTTTCTATTCAATTATTGCACACATGAATGTAAATTACACATTTCAGAAATTATCGAAAATTCGAACATTCACATTTTATGAAATTTATCAATTGCGCGTATTTTCGCGACATATTTCTATGCTGTGAACATTCACATTTTCTGAAATTTGGCAATTGCGCTTATTATTGCGACGTTATCGTCAAAAGCTCGCTTTAGCGAACATTAGATTTTTTATTTATCCCACAAACTTGTTTCGAAAATTCTTCGTTTTAGCGAACCTTCTTATATTTCGAATCTTAGGTTAAGTGGTTTATCCAAATACTTTTGCTTTTCATAAGAAACGCATACAAACACATACTTATATTGCAGCTAAATATTGATCTGTCTAGCAGGCGCTTAATGTGCACATGGTTGTATATTTATTTCTCCTATTTAGACTCTTTATACCTACCTTTTTATCTTAATTAGTGTCCAAGAAAGATCATGTACATATGTATGAATGTATCTAAAAATTTTAATGTATTTTTTCTGCTATGTCTAGCCTTTCATACAAAATACAAACAATTAATGCAAAGATTTTATGGCCATATGATTGTTTATTGTGTTACTTGCAACTTTTTGCTAGTAAGTCCATGTCCATATGAGTCAACTTTTGCTTCTGCAACTTTCTTACATTTTCTTTTGAAGTTTCATTCGTGTTCATATAATGAAATTCTTGTTGCGCAGCTTTTGTTTTTTACATAGAATTTGTTGTTGCTTAATATTACGACGAAGAAAACAAAAGAGAGTTGCATATACATGAAGCAGTGTACCCCTTCCCAATCTTCTCACCTTTCTCTCGCATATTCAAAAGTTGCGCAGCAAAAGTTGACCCGTATGGTCATAGACTAAGAGGTTCATTTGCTTCCCAGCGGGAAAAGTAGTCATTGATTACATTAGTAAGTGAAACAATGCATTCCTTTGGAAGCAAGTAGGTAATTTCATCAGACACAAAAAATGCATATCCATTACCACTTATATTACCGCATCTAATGAAGAAGGAATTTATTGTTTCTGCTCCTAAAGCGCCTATTAGACGATCATACTTGGTATTTGAGAATGGTATGCCATCATACTCGTTTAATGCCGAAAAATTCGTGCATGTCATACTCGGTATAAACAGAATTAATAAAGTAAATATTTATATATACGTACATACATACATACATGCATGTATGTTTATATAAGTATGTATATGTAATTTATTTCTTCAAACATTAACTTTTGAAAATATATGGTAGAAAGAATTATATTACGATTTAAATAGAATGAATTATAGAATTCATTTGCCGGAAACTTTAAAATAATTCATTATTTTCCTAGGACATGTTCTGTGTTAAGGTTCAATTAGACGTACCATACCACAACACCATAGCCATAACCATACTTACTTCCTTCGACTAGTTTTGCCTTAACCATAAGCAGCTTTTTTTCATCCATTTTATTAGAAAGTATGATAAAAAAAATAGAATCTACGAATATACAAAGAAGCATAAGCGAATATATATATATTAAAAAATTCTTCGAATATAAAAAATAAAACTAAACGGAAAATATACAATAAATTCGTTCTCTCAGCTTATGGTTATGGCAGAAAAACAAAATTCAATTGATTTCTATGGTTATGGTTATGGTGTTATGGCACGTCACCTATAATCAATTATGTACTTTGTTGTACATAAGGTTGGTCCGAACAGCTGTTTCTATGACTATGGTAATGGCACATCTATTTGAACCTTTAACAATAATGAATTCTGGAATGAAAAATTATATATGATGTGCATTACCTTCTCGTTTACTATTCATTACCTTTTCCCGCTGGGTTTTTAATACCTGGGAGAGTAATTTTGTAATTTATTGTTTTAGTCTCTCATTGCTAGTTTCTGCTAGGAAAGTATGTAAATGAACACCAATTATTAATATTCTCAGGTAAGTGATTAATAGAGCGACGTCAATAGTATCAACAAATAAACATTAACAAAACACAAATATTCTAAAGAAATGAATCGGTGCTCTCAAACGCTTTCGAATAAGCCTTCATGATCAGTAGTCGGGGTATTGCATAACAAAAAAGACAACAAATAAACAGTGCTCGCAAAACTTAATAGAAATTATAGGTATGTACATTCATACATACTACATACATTCATACATAACTAATTGCGAACAATACTTGCTTACAGTATTTTTGTTGCAATAAGTAATAAGTGCTTAAGTCGAGATAACGAAATTTTGAGTTAATATAACCATTGTATTCCCCATATTCAAAAGCACCTCTAGGCAAAATTTTCATTTATTTCGTATGATTTTTCAGGAAGTTATAGCGTAATGACTCGCTTATTATCTTTTTTCAACTCATGATCTCATATCGAATAACTGCTTAATTGAGCATAAAATATGTACATACATATGTATGTATGTATATTAAATTTCAAATGAAATACATATGTATGTATGTACATATATTTATTATAGTAGAAAGAACCATACATATGTTCCAAAGAATCGAAGAACGAAAAGTCAACATTAAGTGCAATAGGAATAAATTTCTACATTTAAAAATTTGAACGTTTAAAAGTGCTCTCCAACAAAACTATAAAATACGTCTTAAGCACTTTTTTCTTTCTGGCACAGATTTATGGCGCAAATGAAGTTTAATACTACATACAGATTTATGTACAGATTTAATTATGTACGTACCTAGCGGCAAACTTTTGGAGGCCTTCATTTATAAGGCCTTCTGTAAGATCTTCCTAGACCTTTTTAACCGACTTCAAAGAAGAAGGAGGTTATCAATTCGTGTATATGTCCTTTTTTTTCTGTTTGTACACGCATAACTCTGTCATTTGTGAGCCGATTTTTAAAATTCTTTTTTTTTTGTTGGAGAGGGTTTGCCTGCAGTTTGGTCCCATAATTTTTTTTTCGAAAATCCGAGGGGGAAATTTGATCCCCCCATGCATAACTCTGTCATTTGTGAACCGATTTTCAAAATTCTTGTTTTATTTGAAAGGGGTTGACAAAAATTGGACCCAAAATTTTTTGTAAAAAATCGGAGGGGGAAATTTGCTCCCCCCATGCATAATTCTGTCATTTGTGAACCGATTTTCAAAATTCTTGTTTTGTTTGAAAGGGTTTGACAAAAATTGGTCGCAAAATTTATTTGTCGAAAACCGGAGGGGGAATTTTGCTCCCCGTCCGCCCCTCCCCAAATCAATAACTATGTAATTTGTGAACCGATTTTTAAAATTCTTGTGTTGTTTGCAAGGGTTCGCTAGTAGTTCGGCGCCACAATTCTTTTCGAAAATGGGAGGGGAAAATTACTCATACATAACTTTGTCATTTGTGAACCGATTTTCCAAATAGTTTTTTTGTTTGAAAGGGTTTGATACAGTTTTGTTCCATAGTTTTTTTTTTTTGAAAATCAGTTGGGAAATTTCCTGCAAACCCCCTTGCAGGTTGGTAACATAATTTTTCCCCCTTCCCACGAAATATTGATTATCGCATAGCTCCTCCATTTATGGGCCGACTTCCAAAATTCTTTTTTGTTTGGAATGGGTTTCTTAGAGTTTGGTCGCATAATGTTTCTACGAAAATGGGTGGGGCAAGTCTTCCACGCCTCCACCCAAAATATTTATTAGATCACAATTCCTCCATTTGCATACCGATTTTCAAAATTGTTTATATGAAAGGCCATCAAGTATATTGCTCTTTGTACTGAAGTCGGTTTTTTTTTGCCAGAATGATTTACATCGAGTAGTCAGGCTCGCTTGCCTTTTCAGGAATGGCTACCTACTCCCTTCTACATATGTTGTTTCTTATTATGTATGTATGTATACATACATTTTATGCACGTACTCCATTTGTAGCAACAAAACTGATAAGCCATTACAAAAAGGAAAAAAAATAACATTCCAAAAACAATACAACAAATACACAAACCTTAAATAAATAGGCCATCTGAAGAAGACCTACTATCAGCCCTCTTGAAGAAGGGAACGCAGAAGACATTGGCTGGCTAAGACATTGTGTGTAAACAATGTGTGAGTATGGAATGGGGTGTCTGACAAATAAGGGCTTCCAGAAGGTCTACTTACTACTTCTTTTCGCCGCTAGGTATGTATGTATGTATATATATACGCGTGTGTACATACCCTGCAGATAACGCGACTAGTGCATACACGCATGTTAAGTATACTCACTAGGACTAGTCCAAAGGTAACCCAAATGTATGGACAAAACATGGTCGATTTAACATTACGATGTCCTAGTGCTGGACCATATAGCAAAACTTTGCACTACATCTGAGTAGTCTGAAAACTATTCCATGTCATCAGTTGATGGAGCACTCAAGTGCTCGTGTTGAAATTGTTAAAACACGAGTACTTGTCGCTTAACTACAAACTCTTAGTTGCAAATGACATGGTCCATGTCTGCATTACATCGGAAAATTAATTAAAACTACTCTATCTCACTATTCAATTGAGTACTCAAATGTTCGTGTTTTAACGATTGCGCTCGTTAAAACACAAACCCTTGTCGGTTAACTAGAATCTACATATTGTTTGCAAATGACATGGTCCATGACTACATTACATAGGACCATGTTGTAACTACTCCATTTCAGCTAAAATGGACCACGTAGTCCAATATTATCTGTAGGGTATTGCTACTATTTATAGTTACCCAATAAGCAATTTTGCTTGAAATATAGCGCAAAACAATTGGTATTCAAGTGAAACAATCTAGTTTCAAGGGTTAAAATACACTTTATTAATAGCATTCTCCAGTAAAATAGGAACTTGAATTCAAGTAAAACATTACAGTACTCTGATTGCGGTACAAATTTCGTTGGTGCCAACAAAGAACTTCAAATTTTGTATCATCTCAATAAAGCAACTCTTCCTGACCATCCTGAAGAAACTTTGCCGGACCAAAGTACAAAATGGCCCTTCATTACTCCAGGATCACCCCACTTTGGTGGCCTCTAGGAGGCCGGAGCAAAATCTACCAAACATCAATTACGTCGCATCATGAAAGATCGGTTATTAACATACAAGGAGCTTAGCACCCTATTGGCACAACCTGAAAGCTGTCTAAATTCTAGACCTTTGTGCTTATTATCAACTGATCATATGCATAAGGATGCTCTCACAACATCACACTTTTTATTGTTGGACCATCCAGTTTTAACCCCGAAGATGACTTACTTGACGCTATTATTGATTTGCTAAGCAGCTGAAAGCTAGTAGAGCGTCTAAAACAAAATTTCTTGGATCGCTGGAAAAAATAATATTTGTCGACCTTAAGGGCCACCAAAATGGAATCAGGTCGAAAGGAACAGAGGTTAATAAGTTCAACAACCTTCAATTTATTGTTCTTTAATTTTATTTTAGTTTGTAGTTTCTTTATTTATATTTAATAAGCATTAGATTATTGTATCTAAAAAAACATTTAACTCTTTTAATATGCTAGCATGGACGTACATATGGATGTACATGGTAGAATAATATACAAGGTAGCCCTGGCACGCCAGCTGATTATTTTTTTATTTGCTGTTTTCATGGTACGAACTACAGATGAGCGATATTTCAGTACCTGTGATTTAATAACTGTTACTAAAAAATCACAATCACAGTTGTGACAAAATGTGTGAAGTAACTGTTACTTGCCAAGCTGTTCTTTTCTATTTGTTACATACAAAAAATCTGCCTTGGTTTTAATTGTATAGATGCATGTGTGCGTAGTTATCAAAGCTATAAGTTATCAATTGCTATATGAGAACTGAAAACAGTGGTCACAGTTTTAAGTAACAGTGATTTTTAAATCACGTTCACTGTTCACGATGTTCTTTAAAAGTCACGGGATCGCTCCTCTCTAGTACGAACTTTCAAATCTTGTGTATATGTAAAATAACTACGTTGCACACACAATACCACACGTATGCCCTGCAGACAAAGTAACTGGTATGTGGTTGGAACTATACTATTTGCTTTTTGCTTCAGACTAGTTGCCTATCTATCCTTTTTTCATACATCGAACTATCGATTTTAACATTGGGTTGTCATAGGGGACCAACTAGTTCATTTGTATACAGTTATATCCCAGTTGGAATCCTAGTTATTGTAAACTAGTGCGCTTACTATTTTTTGTATTAAGAGTTTTGTAACTCTTAAACAAACTTTGGCTCAACGCATTCTTCATACTTTAAGGCAAGTACTCTACCCACTGAATGAGAATGAGGCTACTTATTTTTTTAATAGCTAACAATTGGTTTTATATAAAATCGTATACCTGAACATTTTGTCATTTTTTGACTAGTATCGTTACTAGTCTCGATACAACTCGTAATATGATTGTGCTTTTTTGACTAGTATCGTTACTAGTCTCGATACAACTAGTAATGTGATTGTTCTTTTTTGACCAGTAACGTTACTATTCTTGTTACAACTAGTAATATAAATATCGTTTTTTGACTACTACCATTACAACTAGTAATATGACTGTCCCAAAGCGTTACTAGTTGTAACTTTAGCTGCTTATGTTCTAGTTGTAACTAGTTGTAACTTTTGCTGCTTATGTTCTACAAACACACACATACCCTTTCTATTGATGTTTGACATTTCCTACCATAAAATGTACATTTGTATTAGTTCTGCGGATACTTGTTATCAGCGTTGTCAACTTTTAGATTTGAAAAAGCACTGAAACAAACCCGTTAAAAAAATCGGTCTACAAAATGCAGAGTTTTGATTTGGGGGGAGCGAATTTCCTCACTGATTTTCGAAAAAAAAATTGTGGAACCAAACAGCAAGCAACCCTTTCAAACAAAAAAAGAACTTCTGTTCACAATGACAGAGTTATGCAATTACAAAGATAAAAAATACGCACGAATTCATAACCTCCTACTTTTTTGATGTCAGTTAAAAAATAAAGAAAATTACAAATACTTTTTTCAGGATACTTCGGCATTTTAGAGTATTTTCTAGCGGAAAGCTATGTTATTTTTAATCAATACTTATTAGGAGGAGACTGAAACCTTTCGAATGAGGCAAATTTTATTAATATATTAACATATACAATCAAATTTCGTGAAAACGGAAATTTTTTAAAATCTGAAGTACCAAGCAAACGAAATACGTACAAAAACTAGTTTTAATGGGGTTCGACAAAAAAAGACAAAAGATGAAGCACCACTGATTGCTACATTAAATTTTTTTATTATTCTGCAAGACTGCAAAAAACGTGTCCAGGAAATAGTTGCATTAGCAAAGAATTTTACACTTGAAAACTATTTTTTTAGATAAAGAAATAAATTTTTGAATTTTGGGCTTGTGCCACCGTCAAAAAATAAAAGCAGTAAAAATTATACTAAAAAAGCACCGAGCACTAACTTCAAAATTTTTCGCGTCGAAAAGTTGAAAAAGCACTAAAAACGGTGCGAAAAGCACTGAGTTGACAACGCTGCCTGTTATGTTATTCTACTATGCATACATAGAAATTAGGGATGTAACGATACGCCGTTTTGCCGATCCGATACCGATACCGATATTTAAAAATAAATATCGCCGATACCGATTCCGATACCGATACGAATATTGAAATTGAGTTCAAGTTTAGATTAACAAAACTCAAGTGCAATTTTTTTTCTTATACAAAATTACAGTGTAAGAGATTATTAATATTTAAAATTGATATTAACCCAGTATAAAAAATTGGAAGTAATTTTTAAGGAGCTACATTTTCTTTGCTTCCAAAAAATCTCTATTAAAAATATGCAGATAATTAGTAGAGCAGCAAGAAAAAATTTTTAATTCCTTTATAATTTTAAAAAATAATCTCTATGCTTTAAAAAAAATCGATTTTTAAAGGACATTTATCAACTAATATTCTTCTAAATAACTTAATAGCTTAATTATTAAAAGTCTTCTAAAAGTTTATATTTATTCACTTAAATTTACATGAAAATACAGATTTCAATTTAAATTCGCATAAAAAAATTTTTTTGAAAATGGGTAATTTTTTATCCTTTTTCCTTGAGGAAAAATCATTATAAAACACGGGAAAAGAAATTTGTCCTAGCATCGCTCCCAATTGGGTGATTGGTAATCAAAAAGCAGAACTTATTGCAATGGCAAGCATATGTAAAACTAATTAGAAATTGTCCAAATTCGCAAAACTTCCGGATCGCGAATTCTACATTTTCATGACTTCTTTGGAGTGTTTCTTTTTTTTTTGCTGGAATAAGATTTAAAAAAAAAACGCATTGAATTTGAATTCATGGTAAAATTAACAAAAAATAAATAATTTCCGGATCGCGAATTCTAAATTTTCATGACTTCTTTGGAGTGTCTTTTTTTGCTGGAATAATATTTAAAAAACAACGAATTGAATTTGAATTCATGGTAAAATTAACAAAAATAAATATTTTTTTTTACAAAATAACAGCATAAAATATTATTAATTTTTAAAATTGATATTAATAAGATATAAAAAATAAAGAAATGAATTTAGTTCATGGTAAAATTAACAAAATATAAATAATTTGTCAAAAAAAAACTCTGAAAATTTTTTTAAAAGTATCGTCGTATCGACAGTAAAATATCGCCGATACCGATGTATCGGAAAATCTGAAGTATCGCCGATATATCGGTATCGGTATTCGTTACTCCCTAATAGAAATGCATATATGAATATGCATTAACAAAAACTTACATGTACATGTAGCATTTATATAGGTAGAAAATACTTCTTGATGGTTTATTTTATTAAAAGAAGAACGTTTTTTTTATGATCTGCAAGAGGCAGACAAAAGCGACAGTTACAATTAGTTATTAAACTTAAAATAAAATATACACATTAGTATAATATAATATTAAAGCTAAAAATATAAATAAAATTTAATAAAATTTATAATCTTTAGGAAATTTATTATTCGAGATATTGTCACAATTTTATTTAAATGAAGTTTATTTGCTGGTGGTTAAGCATTGTCTATACGCGTTTCAGTGGCGCTTTACCAAATCGTTGAAGTCTACTGACGATTTGGTAAAGCGCTAATGAAAAGCATATAGGCAATGCTTAACTATTAGTAAATAAACTTCATTTAAAATTTATAATGAAATTATAAAATAAAAATTTAATATTTAACTAAATAAAATAAATTCAGTTAAGTGCGACTTTGGCTCGAACACAAGGGTTCCGTACATACACATATCCCATTTCCTTTTTGCCTCTTTTTTTCTCATTTTGAAATTTTTTCGTTTTGCTTTTTCGTTTGATTTTATTTTTTAAGTTTTTTTTGATTTAGCGATTTTTTTTTGGTTTTTTTATAATTTTTTCGTTTTTTGCATTTTTTTTTGTTTTTTACAGAACTTTTTAGGTTTGGCGTTTTTTTTTTGTTTTAACGCTTTTTGACGATATTTTTAGTATAAGCGATTTATTTCAGTTTTGGCGCTTTTTTCGGTTTTTGGGATTTTTTTGGATTTTGCTGACTTTTTTGAAGTTTTAGGGATTTTTTTCTGTTGTGACTCTTTTTTCGTTCTGGGGATTTTTTCGGTTCTTGGAGATTTTTTTAGTTTTGGCGTTTTTTTTCGTTTTGGTGATTTTTTTTCCATTTTAGCTTTTTTTTCGGTTTTTGACGGTATTTTCAGTTTTAGCGATTTTTTTAGGTTTCAGTGCTTTTCATTTCGCTTTGATGCGTTTTTTCGGTTTGTTGCATTTTTTTATTTTTTGTCGATCTCTTTGGTTTTGGTGGTTTTTTGCGTTTTAGTATTGTTTTTTAATTTTAGTGCTTTTTCCTTTAAGCGCTTTTTTCATTTTGGCGATTTTTCTGCAGTATTCGAAAAGTATTCGACTGGGCCGGTTTTTTAATATCAAAAAAATCAATATTTTGAAAATACCGAAGGCCATATTATGAAAAAAACCGGTTGAAAAACCTGTTAGAAAACCGAGTCGATCACCCTAGTATATACGTAACAGTATTTTATTAGTGTTATTTTTTAATATGTATTTTATTAAATAAAAATGTTCAAGAAACTAGAAAAATATTTTTGGGGGGAATTTCAGAAAAAATTTTAAAATGTTGGATGTTTTTGTTTTGTTCATGTAAGGATATTATTATATAAACTTGAACTGAATCAAGTTAATTTAATTTATTTATTTAGGGGTTTTATTCTCAAAATAGGTTAAATTTAGGGGGTTTTAAAATATTTTTGGGGGGAAGAAAAAAAGTTACCTGGCAGTACTGGTTTATATTTAGTTGTTCTTATTACCCAGCAGATTATTTATAACTAGTTACGTTTAGAGACAGTCATATTACTAGTTGTAACGATACTAGTCAAATAAAGACTGTCATAATACTAGTTGTAATGAGGCTAGTAACGAAACTAGTCAAAATGATGTATTGGTGTAGTCATATCGCTAGTTGTAATGATACTAATAATTTAAATAATTTTTTTATAAATAAACATATTTTCAGGTGTAATTACATAAAACAAAATTTTAGCTTTAAATATAATAAGTAGAAAGTGGCTCAGTGGATAAAGTATATGCCTTGAAATATGAGGACTGTGTGTTCATACCCCGGTTGAGCCAAATGCTTTCTAATATTTAAAAAATAAATAAACTAGTAAGCGCACTAGTCTACAATAACTAGTATTTCAATTAGCATATAAATGTATATAAATGAACTAGTTGGGCTCCTATGACAACCTTATGTTAAATTCGATAGTTCGATATATGATACGCAACTAGTCTGAATTAAAAAGAAACTAGTATATATCTTACCATATACTAGTGATATTGTCTGCAGGGTACTGCATGAATTAATAAAAGCAGAATTCGAAAACTTGAGTCTTTGTTGTTTTTGTGGCAATATTTTGACCTCATTACAGTACTCCAGGACCATGAACTGCAGGTTTCCCTATCATATTTAAGGGCTACGTGTTGAAAAAATCCTTTAATCCCTGTCCATATGAGTCAACATTTGCTTCTGCAATTTTCGTTTGAAGTTGCGTCGTGTCCATACAATGAAATTCTTGCTGTGCAGCTTTTATTTTTTTAAATAGAATTTGTTGTTGCTTAATATTACGAAGAGGAAAACAAAAGAGATTTGCATGTACATGAAGCAGTGTACCCCTTCCCAATCTTCTTACCTCTCTCTCCCATAAGCTCAAAAGTTGCGCAGCAAAAGCTGTCTCGTATCGACATAGACTTAATATTTGTGGTAGTTGATTGGTCTATGTTCATAGAGTCAACTTTTGCTGCGCAACTTTTGAGTATATGGGAGAGAGAGGTGAGAAGATTGGGAAGGGTTACACTGCTTCATGTACATGCAACTCTCGCTTGTTTTCTTCTTCGTAATATTAAGCAACAACAAAATCTATGTAAAAAATAGCTGCGCAACAAGAATTTCATTATATGGACACGAATGCAACTTCAAAAGAAAATTTAAGAAAGTTGCAGGAGCAAAAGTTGACTCGTATGGACATAGACTAATGAAGAACTATGAGATTTATGATGTCTTCAATTCTAAATAAATGATGTTTTATTTCGGCAAGCTATCCCATATACATATGTATGCTTGTGTTGTAATTGTTAATGTTAATTATTTATTTTCTTTAGCTAATTAGGCCTAATATGGTGTTCAGACATGCGCCTTTATTAAGATTATCGCAATAAATGGCATTATTGAGCTCAATATTCCATACAAAGTTTTAATTTAGTTATTGTTCAATAAGTACGAAATTGTTATAAATATTGAGTAAAACTAGAAATGCAACACTGTTCACAAGTGTGTTTAGTGAGCAAAAAACTATATACAATGGCAAATGTGAAGAAAATAGAACAAAACAAACCATAAAATACTTTATTTATAAATAAAAAATAAAAACAATGTTATTTCCAGCTGTCAAATGCTTACTGAGTTAGCTAAATTGAGTAAATTCTGTATATCTGAACACTAAATTAATTTTGTCAATAAACCGAATATTGACTCAATTAAGAATCCATATCTGAACACCATATTACGTGTTTTTATGACAATAAAAGAGCGATTTTATTTCATATTTTCCGACATTTCTACTTTAGATTTTAGCAATTAAGTTATGAGTTTAGTCGAACTATATGGTCTTATATCAATAACTATCAAATGAAATACAGCTCTAAGAGTGACAGTATGAATTGATTAAAAGTAGATTATATTCAGCTCTTGAGTGCAAATACCCGACTTTGGTCGAGTGGTCTAAGCGGTAAAGAGCTCTGATGAGATTAGCGGGAGCTATCGAAACGTCAGTTCAACCCTCCGCGCAGTCAAAAAATTTTCTTTTTCTACATGCTTTCTTTTTCTATTATCCTTGGGAAAAAAGTTTGCTTTACCTGTCAATTCTCAAAGTTTTTCGCCGTTACAGGTTATAGCAGATGTAGAACAGTACGTCAAGATTGACGACGGTAATAATGAAGAAAAAGAAACAGTCAGGAATATGCACACAAGAACTAAATGGAGAGAGTCTTAGAAGATAAAAATCACGTACCGCATTATTAGAACAGAACCTACTACAAAACTCATAAAGGCCAACAACGCAATCGTAGTGCACTTATATAAAAAGAACATATAGATAGTAGGCAAAAATTTAAGCTCTTTTGTTCTGCAGCGACTGCTTCTAGAATTTACGGATTACCTAAAATCCATAAAGAAGGCGTGCCACTACGACCTACAGTATCATCCCACTTAGCATTTGGAAGATTATTTTAGCAAAAATCACCAAACTGAGTGTTTTATGACTCCCTAGATGATCAAAAAGTGATTAATCGAAAATGACTCCCGCAAAATGCGTAAAAAGCGACTTGTGCGCAATCATCAATTGATCATGCAGATGATGCACATGTGACTGTGTTTTTTTACTAAAAAATTAGTAGGAAATGAGTCGTAATTGATCAGAAACGCTAGTCATAAGAGACTCTTTCAGAGATTTTCTCCCGAAAGAACAGTCATATTCGACTCGAAAACGAGCGCATATTTTTATTTTTGATCACGCAGAGGAGTCGAAAAAGACTCGAATATGATCATTAATTTCATAAAATGCTAACAGGGATCTTTCCAAGTTCCGTGTTACCAATTAAGTAAATTTGTAGGAAATATTCTTAAAAAGATTGTTTCGGAAAAATATAATGCAAAAAAGTCACTGGAAGTGAAGAAAAAAATTAAAAGCGTAAAACTTGATAATAACGACTTAGTAGTGTCTTTTGATGTCGTTTCCTTATCCACTAATATTCCTATCCACATTGCGATTAGTAATATAATAAGCAAATAGCATATAATAAAGAGAAAGACCACGTTCCCTCGCTCAAAATTGCTGTATATTTTAAAGTTCTGTCTGTATGAAACTACCTATTACCTAACTATTTTATTTATAACCAAAAAGTTTACAACCAAATCTTTGGCATGTCCATGGGAAATCCCTTCTCTTCAACAATTGACGATATTATTATAGATAATTCACTGAACTTTCCAACAAAAACATTATATTAAATACGTAGCGCAGTACGTAGACGACATTCTAGCTATAATCAACATCAACGACAATAGCAGCACATAAAACAGCGAACATGGTAAGCCCAATAAAGATGAAAAGCATCTTTACAGTGTAAAATACATACCTGTGTCTGGTCTCTGTGAGAGTTTATCGCATCGAAAAATGTATCATCATTCTGTGGAAAACAGTGAGAGTGAGAAAAAATTTATATTTTGTACTTTTATTAGGTTTGCAGGGTGATTCATATAATAACTCAACTAATATTTTATAAGTCGTCCTACAAAAGATCAAATGACAAGTATAATTTTTATTTTTCTCGATGTGAGAACTTCTCACAAGTTGCAGAAAAAAGCACTGGTCTCACTGATTCTATGAATATGTGAAAAATAATAAATAAAAAACATTGAGCGAAATATTCACAAATACAAAAACAGCTATACCAAAGCTACAACAAAGCAACCTTGTTTACGAAATTTCTTGTAAAGGGAGCGACAACAACAAATGCAATTTAGTTTACATTGGACCTACTAAGAGAAGTTTAGAAACAAGAATGAATAAGAATAAAGCTGATATTAATAAAAAGAAAGAAAGCACTGCATTGTTACAACACATATTACAAACAAATCAAAAACCTGACTTGGACAACATAAAAATACTTAATAAGACAAACAATTTGAGAAAGAGATTTATAACTGAAAGCTTAAGAATACAACAAAAAATCAAAAAATTTTAAGTTTTGGCAATTTTTTGGTTTTGAGGTTTTTTTTGTTTTAACGCTTTTTTCGCTTTCTGACGATATTTTTAGTTTTAGTAATTTGTTTAAGTTTTGGCGCTATTTTCGGTTTTGGGGATTTTTTCAAGTTTTTTGTTATTTTTTTAGTTTTAGAGTTTTTTTTTTTTTGGTTTTGAGACTTTTTTTCTTTTTGGCGATTTTTCAGTTATGAGGTTTTTCTCGTTTTGGTGAATTTTTTCTATTTTTGAAGATTTTTTTTTGTTTTGATGATATTTTTAATTTTAGCGACTTGTTTAGGTTTTAATATTTTTTTTCTTTTTTACGACATTGTTCGGTTTTTGGCGATATTTTTAGCAAAGTTGGCAACCGTAACGAATAACGGTATCGGTGGCGGTATTGGTATCAAAATTATTTTTATTTTGGTATCGGTAGCGGTATTTGAGTTATACTACCGAAACTCTACTACCGGTATTATAATTTAGTATATGAAACCAAACACAGCGCTTAAGATCTAATAAGATACATTAAATATGCATCGTTTCTAATAGAACTAAACATGCCAACTCTAAATTTGCAGTTTTTGAGATCGTTGGACTAAATTTTTTTCAGAAACCGACCTTGAAATCACTATATCGTTATAAAGGGTGTTCAAAATTGAGGTATCATTTTAATTTTGCTGCCATTATTTCCCACTTGTAATTTTTATTCTAAATTTTTATGTTCAGATTCTAAATAGTTACGTATTTTTATTATTAAAACAAAAAATTATTTTAAAAAAACATTTAAAAAAGTTCGAAAATTAAATTTTTTCTTGTAGAGGAAGTGTAAACTGGCCACCAAAATCGTGCGATTTGACTTTAGATTTATTTAATCGAAAGTTTACAGCAATAATCCCACAACACTTCAAGAGCTTAAAACAAACATTATCGAGCAGATATCAACTATTGACAACAGTTTATTGAGAAACGTGATTGATAATTTTGGTAAAAGATTGGAAGCCTGCCCAGCCAGTAGGACGGGTCAATTGACCGACATAATTTTCCATTTTTAACCGGAACCTAGTTGTAATAAACTGAAATATTTTTAATATCTAAAAAATTATTTTTTTTATTAAAATTAAAATTTATACCTCAATTTTGAACACCCATTATATGATAGCTTCGTGTCAATTTGTTCGTTCACGCTAATCTCCGAGACCGCTTCACAGAATGCAAAGAAATTTTGTAGGTGTATGTAATTGAGTTTAGATTTGGATTGCTTTAAAGCTAAAATTTACCTTTGTAAGGTAAATAATTTCTTACAAGTTCAAATCCGTTCTTGAATCAAACGTTCTGTACTTGGTTTGAGAAACAGAGTGTACCATAAAGAATAAATTTCATTTCCACGAAACATCTTTTTTTTTCGTAAAATTGTTTTAAAAATTTTCCTTTCGGAAAAATGGTGTCACACTATACACCATTTCGGCAAGAGTAAGGTGGTGGCTCTGGATATCTCTAAGGCGTTTGATAGAGTGTGGAATGGTGCACTTTTATCAAAACTTGTTGCTTTTGGTGTCGGTAATTACTTCTATCGATTTATATCGAGCTTTCTCAGGGATCGCACTATACGAGTTGTTATAGATGGGATCTCATCAAACGAGTTCAAGATTAATTCAGGGGTACCACAAGGCTCCGTTCTTTCTCCTACCCTATTTCTTATCTTTCTTAATGACCTTCTATGTCAAACTTTCAATCCTATCTACTCTTTTGCAGATGATAGCAGCATTGCTATTCATATTCATTCACTGCTAGGCCAAGCCTGTCGGAGATTGGGGCCGTGAAGCAAGCTGTATGCTCACGCAACTTTGTAACGTACGCACCGCATTGACATAAGAAAATATACTTCAAATTAGAAATTAGTAGAAACACCCAGAACAAGAAAAAGCAAAAACGTTGGCAACCATTCGGTACTTTTAAAAATTGCAAAAAATACTCAGCTGTCGGGGTGCTGCAACCTGGTATGAATTTGCCTTGGTCGTTATTTTTTTTTTTTTTGTTTTAAATTTTTTTTGGATGCAAGAAATATTACCAGGTACTCTGATTCCACAGCTGTGTACTCTTTTTTTATTTGTGGATGTAATTTTGTATCAAAATACACAAGTTATGTTGTGTATGTGTTTTAATAATTTGACATTTTCAAGGAACTGCGACTACCTGGTAAATATATCTACCTTGCAAGAAATGTAATGTTTTTTATTATTCTCTATTAAATATTGCTCTATATTTTTTTTTTACTTTTTTGAACCCGAACCTTGATGAATTTTTGGGTTCAACCGGTTCGGGTTCAAAGTCTTTACTAACAGCGAACCTGAACCCGTTTAGGTTCGGGTTCGGTTTCAGTCCCTGATAAAAACTAAAGCATTTACATACAAAAATAATTGTTTTAGTAAATTCAGTATTTTCAACTGTAACTTACTTAATTCTTTAAGAAGGGTGTAATTATACGTTAGCTACCAGAAAACGTTAAAAACGGGATTTGGAAAAAATTTAGATATGCCTTTTTTATATTAACTCATCGATACATATACTTATACGGGATTTAGACGATGAATTTTTAGCTTAATTTTTTTAAGTTTATGGTGTATAAGGGCGTTAAGTGGGATACCAAATAAAAAAAAATTACTTTCTTAGGCAATATCTTTTGGAGTTCTCACTCGGTTAAGCGTATTTTTACCCTCTTCAACCATCACCCCATCAAATCAGGCTAAAAAGTCTTCGTCTAAATCCCGTATTAATCTTTTTCTACCAGAAGAAAAAAATACAAGTCAAAGCATTTTCAGTACGAGCTCGTCTTAATTTTCAATGTCTAAAAAATTATATCTAGTTTTTAGCAACATAATCAGTTTTTACGGATTTTAAATTTTGTAAATTAATTTTTGGGAAAAAAGGAGAATTTGGTTATTCCTGGAGTTATAGTGCAAAAAATTTTTCTTAGTGTTACAGTATTCCACGGTTAATTACCCCACGCTTAAATGCCTTTCACGCTTATCTACCTTGAGTTTTAAATCCCAGCTTTTTTTCGTCCATTTTTCAAACAAAAGTACACGTTTAATTGCCTATGCTTAATTACCCAATTACCTTAAAAATTAGACTTCCAAAATAAAATGTCCCCTTGATTTTATTCGTTTAATTGCCTCCGTACTATTTCTCAACAACACTGCAATTAATGCATCCAAGTTTACATGATAATCATAAGTATTGTTTGTTTTTGTGTAGATTTTCATTCGCAATCGCTTTCCATCGCATTCCTAAAGCTTTTAAGTTAATTTAATAACCAACGGTGGACTATATATGAAGGTTGAAAATACAAATAAATAGATTCCAATCGAACCTTTTTAATGACAGTGTTTTCTTAATTATTTTCTATACATACACATATTCATATAATTACCTCACTGAGGTATTTAAACGTACTCGTTTACTTACCTCAATGCAGTTATGCGTATTCTTTTAAATGCTTCCCCGCATAATTACCCAAAAATATTGACATTTTTGGCGAGGTAATTAACCGTGGAATAGTGTATAAACTTTTTCATTAACAATATATTCGATTGCAATTTTGCACTAAATTTACTAGAATTTATGTACTGAATACAAAGCAAGAAAAGCATATTATTCACTGAATAATTCACAGCATACAAGACCCTGAAATAGGCTTTTTACTTAATGATTCCAGCCTTGCGTGTGGAGAAAGCATGCATTAAAGCTAGGGTTGTCATCCGTCCTCTTTTTCCCGGACACTGTCCTCTTTTTGTGGCCTCTGTCCTACTTTTTACCGACTTAAAAAGGAAGGTTATATTAGCGTAAAGTACTTGTTTTACATTTATATATTTTGTCGCTTTTATATTGCTTCAAAATTGCATTTATTAAAAATCAAGCTAAAAAGGGAAATAGTAATTGGTACGAGTATTAGATGTCCAGCTTATGTTGTAAATAGTACTATCCATGAGGGTTGTGATGTTATCCTATGACGTGTGTATGTATTTAAAATATCGATGGTGTTCTGTAAAAAGGGCCAAACTAATATTTTCATGATGTTACAAGAGAAGCAATAAATATACTAATGTATGTAATTGGCCTTTACTATTTTCTTAATTATATCGCAATTTTAGATCGGGAAAGTCTGATTTTTTGTAGTAATTATGTGTGTTGGTGAAATACATCAGAATTTACTAAAATGCCGACTAGAGTTTTTTTTTAGCTAGTTAGTGCTTTTTGCGTTTTATTTAACAACCGTGTCTGTCATGAATTTCACATCCGTGTGAAAGTGAATCTTTTCCGAATGTTTTGCTGTCCTGACATTCACTACCGAACAATTTTTTTCGTTTTAGTTCCGAACGCATCAAGCTACTGAAAGCAAATAGAATTAGCTTTTTTACCCATAAAAAATACATTTAATTAAAAAATTTTTGTTTGGTATAAGTTTGATATCTTATATAACTAATTTGAAATTAAAAAAAATATTTATTTAAAATTAATATAGGGAAACTGAGATATAAAAAGCATCCCCATATTAACTACCAATCTTTGGAAAGCACTTTTTAAATATATTTTATGTATGGGAAATAAAACTAACAGTAGGATGTTAATATGAAACTATATTTTTCGAAAAATATTTGGTTTGGTGACACCACCTGAGATTTGAACATTTTCACTCTATTTGAATTAGTTCGGAAGTCATGACAGACACGAATATGTAGAGCATAAACTTCGATTTATGCAAATATGAATCCCTATATGTGCATGTATACACTTACATATGTACAACTTAAGCTGAAAGTCCATAACACGCGTTTCGTGCGTTGCGCGTTTTGTGTGTCTCATACTTTAGACGCCTTTCTAAATTCAAGTTACATGCAACGCTTTTTGTGCGCCAATGTTTATGTTTTGATCAGCTGTAGTGTAATTATTTTTATCAAATAAAAATAATTTTTGCAAAAATGTTAATTGAAATGGAAATGTTAAATTGAGTTTATAAGTAGAATATTGCACACTCAAAACTCCAAAATAAAACGAGATGGTTTTGGGTGCGTCCCTTGTATTTGGAACGGGAAGTGAGTGGTTTTTTGAACTGAGCGAGAGCTATTCCAACAGATTATCTGCTCTTCTTGACTTTAATGTAAATATAATTGTGTCAGTATAATATTGAATAAAGTATAAAGATAAATTGATAAAATTAATAAACATAACAGAGATGAAACTTATTACATAAAATTAATCGATAAATAAAATGAAAATTTTGTTGATGAAAGAATTGTATTAAATAATTAAATTTAATATATTTTATTCTTGAAAACATTTGTAAACTCTATTGCGATAGGGTTTTGTATTAACGACTTCTTTTTTGTAAAAAACATTTTAAAAAAATAGTCCACCATACAAACATATTTATCGATAACATTGAAAATATAATATAATTTGTCATCCCTGAATATCCAAAACAGCTGTCATTTTTTCATGGCGCATGCGACGCATACAAAAGTAGAAAGTAAACCGTTTTACGCTTTGTGCTATGTAACTCGTCACATACATTTACACTGATTCTACTTTTTTGACAGCCGCTTATAACGCGTGTTATGGACTTTCAGCTTTAAAGGAAACACATCGATAGTGTGATGCAGGGCCCCTTTGTCCATTACAACGCGGGTAAATACGGCCCTGTAACAATGAATGTTAGATGTTTTGTTTGTTTATGAGGCACTATCCCGTATGGCCAACAGCCTAGCTGTCTTGATCATGGCCGTGCCAAATTATTTTTCTTTTGTCCACCTTGTGTGTGCAATTGGCCAAATTGCACAAGGGCCAGGAATTGTTTTATTGTGGCGAGTCAAACCACAGCTTTATGCCTGACTCTAGACCTGAAAAGAAAGAAAAATATATTAGTTTGAATACAGGCAAATGGAACGATAAATTTCATCTACCTGAAAAAAAAGAGAAAATAATTAATAAATTTAAGGAAAACAAAAGACATAAATGATCTTCACTTACCATGTGCAGTTTTCAATGTAAATAATAAAAATAGAAGGCAAATTATTGACAACTGGCGGATGACATATACCCAGGCTGGTTGCTATGAAACGAAATAAACTATCTACTATGTGGGCGGGATTATATTTTAATGCATAGGTTTTTGTTTTTGGAAGTTAGGTTCGAACGATACTCCGAAATGTTGATAGATCCCTGAAAAGGATAGATATAGGTTACAGAATAGATAAGGATAAACAGGTGAATTATGAAGGAACAAGAAATAGTATACCGAAGGCACTAATTTGGAGGGAAAACTGGGGTATAAAAGAGGATTTGTTCGGCCATTTTAGTTACATTAAAGTGGTGAAGCTATTAAGATAAATCAAAATTTAAAAGGTGGCAAAAAAAATAAATAAAAGGAAAAATAATTTTTAACAAACAGTGCAAATATAAAAGAAAAAGAACATTAAATTAAAACTAATAATTTAAAGCCAATTTTGAATCAAAAAAGTAAAGTGTATCTAAAATTGACAAAAGGAATATAAGTATTAAAGCGAACAGGATATCAAGGGCGAAGGCCATCAGTGCATAATATTTGAGCAAGTGAGGTTACGATAAATAGGTAAATTTATAAATTAAATTAAGTGAAGCCAAAAAAAAATAACAATAGATTTTAAATAGGGTACAGAGTTTAAAAAAGAAAACAGCCAGAAAGGAACCTGCAATGTGGTCCCAAATTGTAGACGGAGTAATCGGAAATAAATTACAACCCTAGAAGTCTACCGAAGGCTGTAGGAAAACACTGTACCAGGTAACCTTAAATAAGGCAGATTTTATTATGAGCATAAGCAGTTTCCCGCTATTTGAGAAAAGAAAAGTATTGAAGTTCTATTAAAAATCAGTGTGGATTAGTAATGTCCAATTGAAAGAAAAGTCGCTGAAAAAAAAACTATTTAAAAGTACATTTAAAAAAAAAGTAAGCTAACCACTTTAAAACCCAACAACAAAAATATATATTAACATAAAAAAAAATATACATTTAACGCAAATGAGCAGCTCCCATTAGGCAATTTAATCTTTTTAAGTATATACAAACTATTTAATTTCTGTGCCTTTATAATTGTTGTGTAAAAGTTAGGTTAGTGTTAGTTAATAATAGTTCCATTAATAAAGAAAAAGTAAGACTAATTTGATAAATTTTTTTTAATCTCATTTGTTGGAATAAACGAAATAATCTCTTTTTTTATAAAGTCCTTTGCTTGTCTGAAGTAACTCGTGCCGTATTAAGTGGCTCAGTGTACATCAGAAACCAACCGTTTAAGAGAGCTCTTTTAGGCAGGTAGTTTATGATTTGAGTCAGTCAGTGAACGGAAATAAGGGTTCAAATTACCAAACGTAGCAAATGAGGAAATGGTTATGAAAAGGGAAGAGAATTAAGTTCGTTTATTTACCAATAAAAATAAAACCCGGATAAGAAAACAATTGAAGCCCAGTTTTAGGCGAGTTGTGATAAATATATTAGTCTTGTTTTTTTAATATAAGTATGTTTAGTGTTGTGTTAGTTTAAAATTTATTTGTTAGTTTACAATTTAATTGTTAGTTTGAACAATTATTTGTAAGTATTTATAGCAAGGAGTTTCCGCTAGTAGCGATCATAAAAAAAATTAATTTGAATTAAAAAGAACGTTGTTTTAAAAAAACCCTGGAAACAGGATTCGATTAATATACATTAAACAGTATCTGATTTTTTTATTTTATGACCAAGAAAAGTATATAAAAGAAAAAGAAACTGAATAGACACTAAACTTTAAGTAGAGTAAGGATATTAACATTACTATTGTTAGGATTAAGTTTTAATAATAAATTATGTATTGAGCTGTTAAAAAAAACTATGGTTTTCTAAATAGATAAAGTGGGTTGTTGAAGTAAGGTAAGTGTGGTGTGAGTGGTGATTTTTTTTAAGGGGTCCCAAACAACGTTGAGGATAATGGTAGGGTTACGGCTACTGGAGGATGTCATCTACCTCCCTCTCAAGATGTATATGTTCTCTTTTTGGTTAAGTGTTAGTACATTCTCATTTTATTGCTACGTGCTTTTGGGGCTAGAGGTATGGGACTAATGCAGACCCCACTGAGATGCCACTAGCAAGCCGACCGCTCCCTCTAGTGCCACACAAGGATCACGTAACAATATGGCGCCCAATCGGAAGCATTAGACATTACCTTGTCGTATGTCAGAGAAATTGTGTTTTCGTGTGTAGAAAATCAAAACATGTATATAGACCACTAAAGCAAAAGAAATAGCCCAATACACTTTTTTTAACTTGCCGAGAGTTCTTGGGATATGAATTTCGTAGCCGTTCTGGGTGACCGGAAGTCCTTTCTACGTAAGTTTTATCACCAGGAATTCTGGCAAAGATGGAAGTAAGTGTAACAAGCTCAGCAGGTAACGTGTAGTTCATAGGCGTTCAAAATTTTGACCCTAGTTGTACTCAACGTACAGACCGATAGCCGCTCAAAGTGAAAGCTTTGAGGTCTGAAGTATCGGGAAAAGCAGTATTGTTGGCCTCGTCTTATAAGTGTAATTGAATTTATAATTAGAGTGTTAGTCAGGTCTATGGCACAAGACATAATTTTTTTTTAAGTTTTCCACATCTATGAGAGCTCCATAGGGAAAGTAAATTTGAAAATTGAAATATATGAATCACACCCACCACCACTACTTATAACAGCCCAGCAATAGAAAATTTAGAGTTTCAAAAGAAAACGTCACCAATTGAACCATTTGTGGAGATTTTTTTTCTTCACCTTTTAAGTGTTACCTGTTTTAGTACACAAACAGTTTTAGATAAGTGATTTTTTTTTTGTGAGTAATGAATATAGGTACTAGGTCACAGAGCAAAACCAGAAAAAGCCGTCAACTTGAATTTGATGCGAATAGGAGTTCACAGCATAAAGTATAGAGAAAAAGAAACAAACACTCCAATAGTGAATTAAATATATCCTCACTGCCCACAGACCCGAAATTAATGAAAATGAGTAACCCGAATATAACTGAAGCAGGTAGTAATAGAGCAGGACAAGTTGTAGACTTATCAGAGGCAGGCCTGGGCTGAAAGTAATATTAGTAGGCAAAACATGCCTCCTGATAATGGCAATGCAGAATCGAATGTACCGGAAGATGTGCGAGATTTAGTAGCCGATGAGGAGTTAAGCGTTCAGAAGAGCTTAGAAAACAAAGTTAAAGAGATGGTCCAAAAAGAAATGACCGAGGTCAATACAAATATTAATGAGTTGACAAAGGCCGTACAGAGCTTGTCCAGGGGTGGGATAATGTCCAACGCTGTAAATAGCGAATAAACAGTTCTGATAGTGGTAGAGGCAATAGCATAAATGCGCAAAATACACCAGCTAGAGCTGAAAGTACCCCCCCACACTTGTCGATAGGCAACATTTTTGGCCTAAACTACCCAATACCGAATGTGCAGACTAATAACACCAACTTTTCTGAAAATAACAATAATAATTTGAATCATAATCGCAACAATAATAACAATACTAATAACTTACCGGAAATGTCTAGAGAAGCGGCATCGAGCGTTTCTGTCGAAAATCTCTTTAGACAACATTATAACCCCACAAATCGTAATACAGCATTATCTAATTTCCCTCATCAACAAGAAAATACGTTAGGCCCAAATAATACCCAAAATTCTACAGATAAAATCTGGATTAGGGTCGATAAATTTAATATTGTTTTTAATGGCGATACGTCATCGATGGCAGTTGAAGATTTCATCTTCAGGCTTGAGCATCTTCAAGCACATTATAAGATTGCTTGGGGGGAGATACTATGGGATTTTCACCTTTTGGTATCCGGCTCCGCTAGAGAATGGTATTGGTGGTTCATCAGGAATCATTGTGTTTCGGATTGGCATAGTCTTCGAGCAGCTTTATTAAGTCGATATCAGGTTGTGCGATCAAATTTTGAATGCATGAGAGACCTGGTAGAAAGGAAACAAAATATGAATGAGTCCATCGACACGTATTTTCATGTTATATGCCAATTACGTTCCAGGTTGATTCAGCAAATGCCTGAGTATGATATGATAAGAATTTTAAAAAGAAATATTAAAGACAGTATAAGAAGAATTGTTTATCCTATGGTAATATCTTCGGTAAACAGCTACGCGTAGAATGTAACGAGGCCGAAAAAGCATTTATGAGGCGAGACCTAAATGGTCAACAATAGCCGTTACGTCCTACAAGACATGTAAACGAAATCGATTTCGGCAAGGATTATGAAGCAAGCGCTGTACAAAACACAGAAGAACTAGCAGCAATACGGATAAGCCAACAACAAAAAACACAGTTAGTTTGTTGGAACTGTAAAGTGCCAGGACATGTATTCATGGAGTGTCCGTCGACTGAAAGGTCACTGTCCGTGACTACACCAAAATCTCCCATATGCCAGAAGGAAAACTCGAAGATAGGCGAGAGATCGACAGGGGGCTCTCGTCGGAACGAAACCCCTGCTCAGTAAAACCTTGAGAAAAGCCAAACCCGTCAGAAGGTGTAAAGAGAGAAACAACCATTGCTCAAAAACTCCTGATGGCGAACAACAAAAATTATTTACCCCGATTTAGACATTATTTACCTTTAGAGATCAGGCAAAAAAATTATGAGGAAGTTAGAAAGCGTATTTTTAACGTTGAATCCACACTACAACCAGTTTCTAAACGTATTTTGAAGATCCGAAAAAATTTTGATAAACGACGAATAATTAGACGATGTCTTGTAGAGTCAGTCTGTAGGGCCAGTGAAGATTTCGATCCTCGAGTTTTTGCTGAAGTAATAGTAGAAGGGGAGCCGATAATGGGACTGCTAGATACTGGTGCCTCTGTCAGTATTCTAGGGAAAGGGTGTAGAGAACTAATACAGAAATTAGATCTTAGTATTTTGCCGATGGTGACCAATGTGAAAAGGGCCAGTGGTCATCAGCATAGAATACTGGGAAAAGTAAAATTATCCATACGGTACAAAGAACAAGAGCACGTCATGCTGTTGTATCTTTGCCCCGGCTTGGAACAAGTTCTCTACTTAGGTATTGATTTTTGGCGACAATTCGGCTTGGCACCTGAAATAGTAAACATTGATGAAGTGAACATGTTAAAAATTGAACAAGAGATGGTGGATCGAGAAAACGAGTATAGGTTAAAGCCTCACGATCTAACTGCAGAACAAAAAGAACAAATACAGAATGTGATAAGCAAGTTTTATACATTTGAAGAAAATGGTTTAGGGCATACTTCATTAGAAAAACATACTATAAAATTGGTAGAAGGCGCGGTTCCGTTTAAAGATAGACATTACCCGATATCCCCAGCTGTACAAGAAATTACATATAAAGAGATAGACACAATGTTGAGCTTAGGAGTTATAGAAGAATGCAACAGCCCGTGGAACAATCGGACTACGATTGTCAGAAAGCCTGGAAAGAATAGATTTTGTTTAGATGCGCGCAAGCTTAATAAGCTTACGGTGAAGGATGCATATCCCCTACAGAACATCGATGGTATACTCAGCAGAATTGATGAAACGTATTACATAAGTTGTGTGGACTTGAAATACGCATTTTGGCAGATAGAGCTGGATGAAGATAGCAAGCAATACACCGCTTTTACAGTTGTCGGCCGTCCGCTTTATCAATTTAGGGTGCCGCGGCGCAGAGACTTTGCCGATTAATGGACCGAGTAATACCACAGAGTCTGAAAGAAAACGTTTTTATCAACCTTGATGACCTGTTGGTAATTTCCAGTACTTTTGAAAGACATGTACAATTATTAGAAGAAGTAGCCGACTGCCTAAGAAAAGCAAATCTCACCATTGGTATAAAAAAAATCAAAATTTTGTTTCCAGGAACTCAAGTACTTAGGATTTATTATCGGAGGAGGAACATTGAAAACTGATCCTGACAAGATTCAGGCGATCAAAAACATTAAAATACCTAAAACAACGAGAGAGGTAAGAAGTTTTCTTGGTACCGCAGGTTGGTACAGGCGGTTTATCAAGGACTTCGCCACCCTCTCGGCCCCTTTAACAGATACGTTAAAAAAGTCTGTAAAGTTTTTAATGACCCCAGAGGCAGCTGGATCGTTTGAGATGCTTAAGAAAGCGCTTACTACGGCTCCCATACTAAAACATGCCGATTTTAAAAGAAGATTCTATATCCAATGTGATGCATCGGATTACGGTATAGGCGCGGTACTTTACCAATTAAACGACAGTCAGGAACAACACCCTATAGCATACTACTCACAAAAACTTAATTCATGCCAGAAAAATTACAGCGTAACGGAGAAAGAGTGTTTGGCAGCAGTAATGGCCATAAACAAATTTCGAGCCTACGTGGAAATGATGCCATTCACTGTAGTGACCGACCACGCTAGCTTAAGACCTCAATGGCAGACTGGCAAGATGGTCGCTACAGCTTCAATCGTACGGCTTTGAGATAGAACACCGTAAAGGATTGGACAACATAGTTGCCGATATGCTATCTAGAGCACCTCAAGATTTAGAGGTCAGTGAAATCAGTCGTGAAGGGTTGTTAGACTTTGAGACAATAGAGTTCGAAAGCGATGAATATTTGGAATTAATTAAAAGTATAGAAGAGAATTTAGAGAAACTGCCAGATCTGAAAGTGGTTGACGGTCTAATATTTAAACGCACATTGTTTGATCAGCCATGGGAAGAAGAATACCAGTGGAAACTCTGGATACCAACAAATATTACGTCAATAATAGAAAAGCCCATACGTCCAATACAGCTGTGTATTCTCCACAGTCTAACGCCTCGGAAAGGGTCAACCAATCCGTATTGGCAGCAATTAGGGCATACCTAGAACAAGATCATGGGGACTGGGACCTATATTTGACAGAAATCGAATGTGCATTACGAACGTCGGTACATTCAGCCACAGGAATTACGCCATTTTTCTCATTGTTCGGATTCCACATGTTCTCTAGAGGAACCGATTATAAATTAGCCAGGAAGCTTCAATCTCTAACAGATCATAATATTGAAAATTTAAACAGAAACGAAAAACTAGACCTCATGCGTAACAATATTAAAATTAACATGCATGAAGCATACGAAAGAAGCGCCGAAAGATATAATAAAAGGGCGCGAATAGTTAAATTTCTTCCCGGCCAAGAAGTCTACAGGAGAAACACGGTAGTGAGCGATTTTGGTAAAAACATTAACAACAAATTCACTAGAAAGTTTCTAAAGTGCAGAATTCTGAAACCGGTGGGGAATAACATGTATGAACTCGAATCACACGACGGAAAGCCCATAGGCGTCTACCATGTCAAGGACATTAAAATTTAAAGTGCAATAATAGAGCCTGAAATCTGTGATATAGTTAGATAGTGCAATATTAGAATTAGGTAAACAAAATACTTGACAATATTTTTTGTGTGTATAGTGTTTGTCCTGAAACTTTTATTGACCCTGTGTACCTGAGAGATTTTTGACAATATTATAAGAGTTTAAAGTTTTTTTTACCTTATTTATGCAAATTTTATTTCAGTTAGAAAAAAAATTAAATTTTGTTTTACATCCCCCATAGAAGACGCGCAAACAGATTTTAAATAATTTCGCCGAAATGTGTTCATACCGGGAGCTTCGGCGGCCCATGTATAATCATGATGATATACCTGCAAGAAAACGAACAACACACAAAGTAAACTCTTTTACAGAGAATCTTACGTATACTTCCCTAAAAATAACACCGAGTAGTTAGGCTTCCCCGAATAAACATCGAACTGTCCAATCTAGAAACATTTCGTAGCATGCATGAAATTACTGCTAATTGCCCGGCTAGAGACAGCTCAGGGCATGGGAGTTCCCCACGTTGAGCGGAAAGCACCATAAGCCCCGCATACCGTTCCTAACATCGATTACTCGTTATCAACGGAGTTTTGTTGCAGGGCCCCTTTGTCCATTACAACGCGGGTAAATACGGCCCTGTAACAATGAATGTTAGATGTTTTGTTTGTTTATGAGGCACTATCCCGTATGGCCAACAGCCTAGCTGTCTTGATCATGGCCGTGCCAAATTATTTTTCTTTTGTCCACCTTGTGTGTGCAATTGGCCAAATTGCAGTGGAAAAGGGCCAGGAATTGTTTTATTGTGGCGAGTCAAACCACAGCTTTATGCTTGACTCTAGACCTGAAAAGAAAGAAAAATATATTAGTTTGAATACAGACAAATGGAACGATACATTTCATCTACCTGAAAAAAAGAGAAAATAATTAATAAATTTAAGGAAAACAAAAGACATAAATGATTTTCACTTAAAACTATCTACTATTACCAAATTTACACTATGCAATTTTGTTGCATGCAACTCTCTTTTTTCAGTGAGAAAGACAGAGAAGAAATACAAAATGTGTACATTTCTATTTCAACACTCTCACTTAAAATGAAAATTCCATGCAACAAAGTTGCATAGTGTAAATATGGTATATGTGGGCGGGATTATATTTTAATGCATAGGTTCTTGTTTTTGGACGTTAGGTTCGAACGATACTCCGAAATGTTGATAGATCCCTGAAAAGGATAGATATAGGTTACAGAATAGATAATGATAAACAGGTGAATTATGAAGGAACAAGAGATAGTATACCTAAGGGACTAATTCGGAGGGAAAACTGGGGTATAAAAGAGGATTTGTTCGGCCATTTTAGTTACATTAAAGTGGTGAAGCTATTAAGATAAATCAAAATTTAAAAAGGTGGCAAAAAAAATAGATAAAAGGAAAAATTATTTTTAACAAACAGTGCAAATATAAAAGAAAAAGAACATTAAATTCAAACTAATAATTTAAAGCCAATTTTGAATCAAAAAAGTAAAGTGTATCTAAAATTGACAAAAGGAATATAAGTATTAAAGCGAACAGGATATCAAGGGCGAAGGCCATCAGTGCATAATATTTGAGCAAGTGAGGTTACGATAAATAGGTAAATTTATAAATTAAATTAAGTGAAGCCAAAAAAAAAATAACAATAGATTTTAAATAGGGTAAAGAGTTTAAAAAAGAAAACAGCCAGAAAGGAACCTGCAATGTGGTCCCAAATTGTAGACGGAGTAATCGGAAATAAATTACAACCCTAGAAGTCTACCGAAGGCTGTAGGAAAACACTGTACCAGGTAACCTTAAATAAGGCAGATTTTATTATGAGCATAAGCAGTTTCCCGCTATTTGAGAAAAGAAAAGTATTGAAGTTCTATTAAAAATCAGTGTGGATTAGTAATGTCCAATTGAAAGAAAAGTCGCTGAAAAAAAACTATTTAAAAGTACATTTAAAAAAAAAAGTAAGCTAACCACTTTAAAACCCAACAACAAAAATATATATTAACATAAAAAAAAATATACATTTAACGCAAATGAGCAGCTCCCATTAGGCAATTTAATCTTTTTAAGTATATACAAACTATTTAATTTCTGTGCCTTTATAATTGTTGTGTAAAAGTTAGGTTAGTGTTAGTTAATAATAGTTCCATTAATAAAGAAAAAGTAAGACTAATTTGATAAATTTTTTTTAATCTCATTTGTTGGAATAAACGAAATAATCTCTTTTTTTATAAAGTCCTTTGCTTGTCTGGAGTAACTCGTGCCGTATTAAGTGGCTCAGTGTACATCAGAAACCAACCGTTTAAGAGAGCTCTTTTAGGCAGGTAGTTTATGATTTGAGTCAGTCAGTGAACGGAAATGAGGGTTCAAATTACCAAACGTAGCAAATGAGGAAATGGTTATGAAAAGGGAAGAGAATTAAGTTCGTTTATTTACCAATAAAAATAAAACCCGGATAAGAGAATAATTGAAGCCCAGTTTTAGGCGAGTTTTGATAAATATATTAGTCTTGTTTTTTTTAATATAAGTATGTTTAGTGTTGTGTTAGTTTAAAATTTATTTGTTAGTTTACAATTTAATTGTTAGTTTGAACAATTATTTGTTAGTATTTATAGCAAGGAGTTTCCGCTAGAAGCGATCATAAAAAAAATTTCATTTGAATTAAAAAGAACGTTTGTTAAAAAAAAAACCCTGGAAACAGGATTCGATTAATATACATTAAACAGTATCTGATTTTTTTTATTTTATGACTAAGAAAAGTATATAAAAGAAAAAGAAACTGAATAGACACTAAATTTTAAGTAGAGTAAGGATATTAACATTACTATTGTTAGGATTAAGTTTTAATAATAAATTATGTATTGAGCTGTTTAAAAAAAACTATGGTTTTCTAAATAGATAAAGTGGGTTTGTTGAAGTAAGGTAAGTGTGGTGTGAGTGGTGATTTTTTTAAGGGGTCCCAAACAACGTTGAGGATAATGGAGACCATGGTAGGGTTAGGGCTACTGGATGATGTCATCTACCTCCCTCTCAAGAAGTGTATGTTCTTTTTTTGGTTAAGTGTTAGTACATTCTCATTTTATTGGTACGTGCTTTTGGGGCTAGAGGTATGGGACTAATGCAGACCCCACTGAGATGCCACTAGCAAGCCGAGCGCTCCCTCTAGTGCCAGACAAGGATCACGTAACAAGTGTTGCGTAAAACGCGCCAATCTGCCATGTAAAATGTTGCGAGATTTGCCCTTTTTGCGCAACACCATCGGTATGTATTTAAGATTTTATTGATAGTAAAATTATTGGAAAAAATTAATTTCGTGTTATTTTTAAGTCCTACTTTTTAAAGCAAATGTCCGGGATTTTTTCCTCTGCTGTCCTCTTTTTACAAATTAAGCGATGAAACCCTAATTAAAGCTGATATTTGTATAAAAATAGGTAAAATTTTGTATGCTCTGTTTACCACGGTAACTAAAATTTCTAAACAAATTTTGTACTATGCTACACAAGAGTTGCCATATTTTAAGACCTTGGGGGCCCTTCAAATTTCAACTACACTTCCATGTGATTATCGGCGGCCTGCTTAGAAGCTGCTATATTTCCATTTTCTACAAAATTTTTTTTATTTACATTCCATTCCATATTCCAAAAACTCCAAATTAAGTTGACAAAACTTAATTTTACCGAACGCCGACTTCCGACACCAAACTTTCGGGAATACACTAAAGCTGCTATTACATTTTCAGAGTTTTCGTCTGATTTCAATACGTAAAAGGGAAATATCGTGTCTAATATACAACTTTTAATTTTTCGTCTGACCTCAGTTGAAAATAGGACTTATTCAATTTCCATCTAATATACAATTGGGGGATTCAAACGGTTGTCATAAAGTCATATGTTTTAAAATAATAACACGAAAAAATATGACTGGTGTGAGCACCCAATCATAATTTAGTGTGCTATTTAAAATTTGAGTCAGCTAAAGGTGGATTTAGACTATCTGTGTTTTACATCTGACTTGTCAGTTTTGAATTATCCATTTACAGACGATTTTTAATTTTTGCTTTCACACGTACATGTATAATCGCATCTGACATAACATCTAAGTGACGTCAACACATACTTGTTAACTCAAAAGAGCTGATGTCAGATGAAAATAGAACGCGCTCTAATTGAAAATTTTGTGGCCTGACTTTGGTTCTGTAAATTTCAGGTGGCAATGTTTCAAAAGGTTCACACGACAAGTATAGCTTTTGCAGTGGGAAATTTGACAAGTCAGATGTAAAACACAGATAGTATAAAACCATCTTAATTAAAAAAACAATTATATACATTTGGAATTAAGATGCCAAGAACAAGCGAAAAAACAAAAATAATAGCCGGCTTGTGCGAAAATGACATATTGGACGTTGTAATGGCAGACTCAAGTAAATACAGACTCAATTAAATACATAAGACCTTACTTGATTATCGTTTAAACACTAAATTCTTAACTAAAATCTAGATATGATTCCTTCGTACATACAAAATTAAATGGTTAAAATACATAAACATAAACAAAACAAGCTGTTGCCCACTAAGCCGACTAATTTTCCGGACGGCTGCTAGTGGAAAAACGATCGATGGCCGCCAGAAAGCAAAAGTATACAAACAAAATTTTGAAATTTAAAAAAACGCTAAGGCCACTTTTTAAATTTTAAAGTTCTCAATTTTTCAAAACTTCAAATTCAATATAAAAAGCAGGAGCGCTGCGCTTTAAAAACGCCCGTGTGGCATCAGCCTAAAACAAAACAGTTCCAAAATTAAAATAATGTCAAAACGAAGTGGTCAAAATGGAAAAAGCGTTTAAAGAAAAAAGCACCAAAATTAAAAAAATGCTAAAACGCAAAAAATCACCAAAACTAAAAAGATCGCCAAAAAAACTTAAAAAAAACGCAAAAACCCGAAAAAGTCGTCAAAACGGAAAAAAGCATTAGAACCTAAAACAGTCGCTAAAACTAAAAATATCATCAAAAACGAAAAATCGCTAAAAATGGAAAAAGCACATACACAAAAAACAAGCGCCAAAACAAACAAAAAAACCGCCAATACGAAAAAAATCGCCAAAAACCGAAAAATCCCCAAAACCAAAAAAATCTAAAACTAAAAAATCACCAAAAGCCGAAAAAATCCTCAAAACCGGGAAAATCGCCACAACTAAGAATATTGTCAAAAAGCAAAAAAAAAAAAAACGTCAAAACAAAAAAATTTGTATACATGGTTAAGTACCGTTATATGAATCACTTTTTGAGATAACGGTGTTTTACGTAAAAAGTCGGGTTAATTTTTTTTTGCATTTGGTTCACAATGGTCTAATGAATTTAAAAAGCTTATATACAAGTCGAATGGTATTTTAGAGCACTTTAAAATTATATGCATAAATATACATATAATAAAACAGTAAAAAGGGCGTGGGTGTACATGAAATATTTTTTGAAAATTTTTATTGTGGCGTAAACAGTAATCGATGTAGAGAACAAAAACCAAATTTTGGAATTTTTGTCTGTCTGTCTGTCCGAACACGCTTCACTCAAAAACCACTGAAGCGAATTTCACGAAATTTGGTATAGAGGTACTTTAGAGTCCTGATTCAAACATAGGGTACTATTTACCGCGATAACATATCTTATTTCTAACTTAAAATAGAAAACAACGAAAATATGCCCAATTTTACTAATATAAATGTTGTTGGAAACTAGAAAGATGTTTCTGTTTCTTTCAATGTTGGTAGCACTGTTTATTCTGTATAACGGGAACTTTAAAAAATATGCAAAGAACGTTATAATATTATATTTTACAGACACCTCAGTCATAAAGCGAGATTTAAGCGCGCGAAGCGAGCGGGCACATCTAGACGTTAATATCCTTGCAGAATTATAGGAGTTATGCCCAGTTCAAAATAAAAGCTTTGAACGGCGTAACTCCGGAACCAAAAGCAAGCGCCGAAAAACATTTTTTGTTCTAAAAAGGGCTATTGCCTTTTATTTTCATTTTCAACAGCGTTTGTATTCTTGACTTAAGCCGGAAAGCAAAAAAATGCAGAAAACAAAAATCACAAAAAAAAAAGAAAACAATCACTAAAATGAAAAAAGCGCCAAAGCCAAAAAAATCGGCAAAACAACGAAAAAAGGGTAAAAACGAAAAGGGATATTTGTGTTTCGTACGGAACCCTTCGTGCGCGAGAGAAAGTCGCACTTTACTGAATTTATTTATTTTTACCTATTTAAAACTTATAAAAATATAAGTATGAGATATGTATGAACATATTTTTATATGTTAACAACTTTCAGGAATACTTAGATATTGCATACATACATCAATAGCGCCGGCTTGTAAATATTATCACCGGTTCCACTAAAGACTCGGTCGTTCGGATCAGATTTCTACTGTGTAGTTATGACAACACAATAAACACAGCACACAAAGTCTTCTTATATTAGGACTTTTTTGTTTGAAGCACAACAACAACGTTTTAAAACTATTGTAAAATATTAAGACATTATGACAATATGATTAGATAACACACCCGTTTGAATCCCCCAAATATCAGTTTTAAATGTCATATTCTTAAAGTTAGATTTTGAAATCAGATGAAAACTCAGATAGTGTAAAGACGGCATAATTAATAGTTTCCGACCGAGCGCACTTTGTTTGAAACAGAACCCGAACCCGAAATTTGGTAGAATTTTTAGAACCCGAGCCGAACGGAAAACCAAACTTTTTTATTGAAGAGAAAAATTTTACTCAACTTTTTTAACTATCTGATATGTGGTGGAAATCGTGATACCGGTATTTGAATACCGGTATTTTATAACCGAAAACAATTGCGGTTTTGGTAGTGATACCGGTATTCAATTTTAAACGGTATATAATCGGTAGCGGTATTAATTACGGTATCGGTTGCCAATTCGCTTTTTAGTTTTGGTGATTTTTTCATTTTTGCGATTTTACTTTTTAACATATTTTTTATTTTGAAATTTTTTTTATGTGTATGTTAGTGCTTACCGGCAAGTCAGAGGCATATATCAGAAATAATACAGAACAGAGGATGCTGCCTTGAGGAAGTCCGGCTTCAATCGGTTGCGGACGGCCTAGAAAATTACCTTCCCTAACAAAAATTTTCTCTCAGCTAAGTAGCTTTCTAAAACCTTAAGCGTATTTGCTGGTAGAGTTTGCTTTAATTTATGTATTAAACCTTCGTGCCATACTTTATCAAATGGCTGAGAAACACCAATGAAGAGCGCAGGACAATATTTCTTTTCTTTACCACGTTCACAATTCTATGTGTTTGTACCCTTTTTGCACTATAGGGTAGCTCTGAGAGCATCGTATTGCTTACTTTCTCAGCACTTGGGCCTGTTTTCAAATTTAAGCCTGCAATACAGTCTTCAATCTCGCGAATATTGATCCTCAAGGTAGCATCAGCTACAGCGAGTACAGGTGGCAGCTCAATTATAGCATCAAACGTATTTTTGTTAAATTCTTTTTGAAAGTGGTTTACAAATAGAGTACCTTTTCAGCGTCAGTTCTTGTCCAGTCTCCATTCGCAATGGAGGCTTATATATTACCGGTCTTTTGAGGCCTCTGTTTGTACGCCATAGCGAATAGTCTGTTTGTGGTGTTGCGTTGAGCCCATTCAGGAATTTTTGCAGTGAAGCAGTCTTTTGATATTCTAGTAGTGATTTAAGCTGTTTCGTACATTCCTTCAGGCTAGATTTTAGCTGAGGTGATCTGTAGCGTTGCCATTCTCTACGAACTCTTTATTTTTTTCTGATAAAAGCCGTTCTACATCCTACCTACATACAGGATTACCGTTTGAAATTTTCAAATGGTCGCACAAAAAGTCGTTTTAGAAAAATAAAGTCGCTCAAAAAATAAGTCGTACACATTTTTTAAGGTTTTATTTATGGAAAACATAAAGAAAAATAAAAATAAAGTAACAATTCAAAACAAACATAAAATCATTATACAAAGCGTTAAGCTGAGCATTATATAAAACGAAAGGCCATGGAACTAAAGCTCTTAAAATTTTACTGAAGTTGGAAAATAAACTTTATAAAATAGTATAAGTGGTAGTAGCAACGTTGTTTTTTTTTTATTATGATGTTATCGGCCTTTACACAGCGTCTTCACGAGACATTAACTTTGATATAACATGAGATAAAACGTCGGCAGAATAATAAAAACAAAATGTAGATTTTCTCTTAATCTTACACTAGGGAAGACGTAATTTTGCTTTTCCTATAAGATTTCATTTTATGCAAATGCTCATCGAGTTAACATGCACTACTTTTGTATAATTAGTTATTTTATTTTTAATTTTTCACACAAATTTTAATTTATAAATCAATTAAGCACATTTATTCATTTATTTAACACAGAAATTTTGTCAAAAACATCGCTTTTCATTTATTTTAATAAACACTCACACATGTATACTATTTTATTTTCTTGTACATGTGTTTTTTGACAGTTCATCTCATAAGATTGTTGTTATAAGAAGCCTTATAACAGCGCTCTCATAAAAATTCTTGTAACATTGAGACAATACTAATTTGAAGTCTACACGTAACATAATTCTCTCTGCGATTGAATTTGACAATCTCAACTTACATATTATGTTACGTGTAGACCTCAAGTTACAGCAAAAGCATAGCTGCCAGAAATGAAGATTTTTTACGATATGGCAAAAAACGATATTACATACTGTGTTGCCATATCGTAAGTTTCTTACGATATGACAACACTGAGGAAGCCATTCACAGTTTATGGCTTTCTTAGTGTTGTCATATCGTAAGAAACTTACGATATGACAACACAGTATGTCATATCGTTTTTTGCCATATCGTAAAAACTCGTCATTTCTGGCAGCTATGAGCAAAAGTTAAAATCGCGATTTTTATCGATTGAGTTCCCTCAGTTATTGTGAATAAAATCAAAAGTTGTGGATTGTGTGTAATGAAATATGGCTCATTGTTAACGTGACCAGAAGGTTTTTGTCAAAAGCGGGATAAGAACGGTTGAAAAGCGGGATTTTGAAGAAAATATGACCAAAAAAGCGGGATTATATAAAAATATCTTATGGAAATCGGGATATTGTAAATACCAGAGTGTGCAAACAAACGCTTCATCCGAAGACGCAAACTTTTAAGATATGTATTTTCAATCGTTTCGTACATGAGCAAAACCAAAACAAATACTTTTGCAATGACAAAGATTGCAAACAATACAATTGGCTTTTCACTCATCTGCTTGTTTTAATATCCCGTTTCAATCGTACAACTGCAAACGAAACAAAAGCAGAAATGTATTTTGCTGAATGGTTCATTGTATTTAGTTTTTACCATGAATTAAATTCAATTCGTTGTTTTTCAAATCCTTTTAATATCAATTTTAACTACTAATAATATTTTACGCTGTTATTTTGCAAAAAAATTATTTATATTTTGCTAATTTTACCATGAAATCCAATTCAATTCGATGGTTTTTAAATCTTATTCGTAGGAAAAAAAGACACTCCAAAGAAGTCATGAAAATTTTGATAATTTCTAATTAGTTTTACATATCTTTATCATTGCAAGAAATTCTCTTTTTCGATTACCAATCACAGAATTGAAAGCGATGTTGGGAAAAATTTATTTTTCGGTTTTCTATGATGACTTTTCCTCAAGGAAAAAATATGGTAAAAATCTTTTTCACAATACAATCACAACTTTTGAGTAAGATTAATCTTAGTTGAGTAAGATTGTAATAACGCGTTTTGAGCTGTGTATAAGTGTCTTAGTGTAATCATACCCTGAAGAAAGCCAGGGGCCAGGTGTCTCCTACTTTTTTTTGTCGACAAGTTTGGTGACGTTGTCAACGAATCGTCTACATAATTTATGTTAGCTTTAACGAGAAGTGAAGCTTTGAACAGATACAAAACGATTTTTATGGTCTCATTTTGATGTGTTGAAAATATGTGCGGCTGAATTGAAAACTAAAAATTTTCATAAAAAATCTAATTTATTTGTCTTAGCTGGTAAAAAGTTTCATATGTGTTGACTATAATCATTAAAATGGGCTAGTGAATCTCTGGTACCACTGTCTGCATATGGTCCAATAAGAACCACCTAGTCTACAGTAAGTCAACAGTTCCAAGGTCAGTAGTGGAATCTCAATGACAAGCACATGTTAAATGTCTATAGAACATTGTCTGGGTACAATTAGTCAGTAGTACTGGTGATAAAGTCAATAGTGAATCAGTACAATTTTACTATCGACATTTCCTGCAGGGTACGCACAACAAGAAGTACAGAGAAACTTAACAGCTGCATAGAAATACACTAACACTGGCAAAGGGAGTCTCAAGGTCAAACTCCTGCAGTAAGGTCGTAAGTTTGTTGGTTGGTGCTGTGTTGCCGTGTTATTGAATTGAGTGAGTATTTCGGCGTTGCCGTTTTTGATTTTTGCCGGGAATTTCTGGGATTTTGTGTCCATTTTTTCGGGTACGTGAACACCATAGGGTACATAGAGGCCAAACAGAAACTTCAAAAACCTAACGGCCAATTTTTAACTTGGATTCGCAAACTCATTTATGTTTAAATTCCTTTAAATACAAAATTCTGTTTTGCATTAAACACTTAATCAAAATTAATGCACCAATCTTGGACATTTAAATTCGATTTAAGTTTTATAAATTAGCATATGACTTTGACTTCTTGTTCTTCTTGTTTAAACAAAAAATTTGTGGCCGCTGACAAATCAACTTTTGTTGGCGTTAAATTTGGGGTTTCTTTGTCTATATTTCGCTTTCTATCATTTTGTAAACTGTTTTTATTCTTTTAAAACATTGCTGCAACCCTTCATTATTCTTCTTTCCTAAATGTAGAAAAATATATTTTTTGGAATTTTTTTTGTTTATGTTGAACAGCTGCTTATTTGGGATATTTATGGGAAATGGATAATATTTTATGGTGCTACCATATTTTTGCCAAAATTATATACAAATAACTAAATACGACTGAAAAACGGAATTTGTATTTAATTACAATTCAAATTTATATGAAAATTAGCAAAATAAATATTTAATTACTCAAGTCAAAAACTGGCGGTAAGTGTGCTGTCAAAAACCTAAGTCTAAGGATGTATTAGTAGAACATTTTGTATTAGTATTGGTTTAAAATAAAAATTTTCCCACAGCGCTAAAACCGCACTTGGCTGTAACAAAAAGTATTCTAAACTATTTACATTTTTTATACATGAATTTTTAGCAGTTTATGCAATTATTGTTGTATTAATTAATTTAGTTTTGGTTATATTTATTTATTGTATCTTCAATAAAATTGAACTAACAATAAGTAATAAAATCTTAACTCTAAAATTTTAATTTTTAAGTCCAGCCAGTGCCAGACAAAAATATTTGTTTCAGCGGTTGGTTGTTTCCGTCTCTCGTGTTCGGCTGAGATCAAGAGTGTCCCTCCTTCTCAGCCGAGTGTGGCCTCTAAAGCTAATGATGTTTCGGGCTAGGGGATTTCGGTGCAACTCAAGTCTTTCTATGTAGCTTGTCACGTGTTTAGAAAATACTGTCTTAACCGGCGGCACATCTAGGTCTTTATGAATTCGCTTGTTTTTGACTGCTTTTAATTTGAGCTGCTTTTAATTTCATTTGGGTCACCTTTGCATTTATGTGTGACTTCCATGTTAGACGACGATCAAGATGAACACCGAGATATTTTACTTCAGTGTGTTGAGGTATAGTTTGGTTATTTATTTGTATAGGTGGGCAGGTTTCTTTGCACAATGTAAAAGTAATGTGTAGACATTTTTGTTCGTTAATTTTTATCCGCTATTGTTTTAGCCTTTGTTCCAACTGGGGTATATAATCTAGCAAATTGCGGGTGGCTTCTTGATGGCTTTTGTGAACACTTAGAAAAGCTGTATCATCAGCGAATGTTGATATGTGTATATTACTGCTTACCGGCAAGTCAGAGGCATATATCAGATATAATACAGGACCGAGGATGCTGCCTTGAGGAACTCCGGCTTCAATGGGTTGCGGAGGGCTTTGATAATTACCTTCTTTAACAACAAATTTTCGCTCAGTTAAGTAGCTTTCTAAAAGTTTAAGGATGTTTTCGGGTAGGTTTTGCTTTAGTTTATGTATTGAACCTTCGTTCCATACTTTATCAAATGCCTGAGAAACATCGATAAAGAGCGCAGAACAATATTTCTTTTCTTCGAAGGTTTTTCTAACCACGTTCACGAGTCTATGTGTTTGTTCAATCGTACTATGTTGTCTCCTAAAACCGAATTGGTGGTCTGGAATGCATGCAGTACGATTCAGTATGGGTGTTAGCTTACTCATAAGTAGCTTTTCAAATAGTTTTGACATGTTAGACAACAGGCTTATAGGCCTATAGGACTCCACCTTCGTATGATCTTTGCCTGGTTTATGTATCATGGTAATCAGCGAAACCTTCCATTCTGCGGGAGATCACTTGAGGCGCAAAATACTGTTAAAAATAAATAGAATTATCCGTTTTGCAGTATAGGGTAGTTGTAAGAGCATTTTATTGCTTATTTTATCAGCGCCTGAAGCTTTTTTCGAGTTTAAGCCCGCAATATAGTGCTCAATCTCACGAATGTTGACAAAGTAACATCTGGTATAGCGAGGACTGGTGGCAGCTCAACTATAGTATCAGACGTATTTGGAGTAAATACTTTGTGCAAGTGGCTTATAAACAGAGTACCTTTTTCAGCGTCGGTTCTTTCCCAGTCTCCATTCGAAGCTCGCACTGGAGGCTTATATATCACAGGTCTTTTGAGGCCTCGGGCTGCTCTCCATAGCGAATAGTCTGTTTGAGGTGTTGCGTCGAGCCCATTCAGAAAGTTTTGAAGAGAAGCGGTTTTTTGATATTCTAGTAGTTTTCAGCTGTTTAGTACATTCCTTCAGCCTAGACTTTAGCTGAGGGGATCTGCAGCGTTGCCATTGTCTACGAAGTCTTCTTTTTTTCGGATAAAAGCCGTTCTGCATATGCTGAAAAATTTTTATTATATCTCACCTGAAGATTTGAAGCAGTAGCATTTAGAGCAGCTTGCTTAAGGTTTGCATCAAACATTCTAATAAAGTCATCTATGGCAGTAGGCGTTTTTAATGGAATATTTTCTGTGCTATGAGCACTCAAATATTTTTTATATTTCAACCAATTTATACGTGTGGTTGTCATCGTTAAATCACAAGTCGGTTAAGAAGTTGTATGTGAATGACAATAGTTGGTGAGTGATCTGAAGACGAATCTAAAGATGCTTCCACTTGGATCATTTCGCTGGGCACACCCTTTACTACTCCAAAATTAGTAACATCAGGTATTTTTCGGCGATCTGTTGGCCAGTAAGTTGGCTGCTCACTTGATATAACACTCAAACGCATTTTTGAAATTGTGTCAAACAAAACGCGACCCTTTGGCGTGATGAGGCGAGATCCCCAGAACGTGTGCTTAGCGTTGTAATCACCGGCGGCCAAAAAGCGTGGGCCTAGTGAATTAAAAAATCTACTATATTGATTTTCTATAATAGAGTGCCTGGGAGGAGAGTAAATTGATGAAATCACCAGGTTTTGATGAAAATCTTCAATGCAGATGTTAGTTGCTTGAAGATAGTCTTCACAATCATCGCTCATTAAGTAGTGCTTTAATCGCGATTTTATTAGTATACCCGAGCCACCACAAGCTCTACCTTGGGGGTCCTTTGTGTCGTAGAGAGTATATCCGTTTATTTTGAAAAAACTTCTAGCAGTCAAGTGCGTCTCAGAGATAAAAATAACATCAATTTGATTATCCATCATGAAGTATTCTAGTTCGTTTTTATGTTGGCGGATGCCGTTTGCGTTCCAAAAACTGATTTTTAAGTTCATGGTTTGTTTAATGCAGCCTGCAATAATGAAGACTGCATTTTCACTTAACACTTCCTGCATCATGCAGGTCATGTTGGTTGTAAAAAAATTTACGGTTTGTATTAAATTTTCTATTGAAGCCTCAAGTCGATCAAAATTGAAACCACTGTTTTCGTTGGCAAGAGGCCGTTTTTGAGCTGTGGGCTGGTTAGACTTCAAAGCATTAGCGTACGAGAACTGGCTGTTTGGTATGTTTTTTGCTATGGGCTGGTTAGCCTTAAAAATGTTGGCGTATGAAGGCAGGCTGGTAGCTGGTTGGCGCAACTGGGGATAATTTGTATTGTCAAAAGTATTAGGTTGAGCATAGGTGTGATTACATCTGTTAGACAAAGACTGCTTAACATGTATATAGGCAGGGCAGCCCCTGTAGTTTGCAGTGTGATTTTGATGGCAACTGCTACACTTTTTCATTTTGGAATCATCTTTTTGCTTATCACAATTGGCAGTGCTGTGTAGCTCACCACAAACGACACAAACGGCCATATTCTTGGCAATTTAGACATTGAATGGGCCCTGCTCGCTTGTGTGGTTCCTCTACGGTAACTCGTCGGTGAAGCAAATATCTGAAGCTGTAAATGGGGTGTACTTCATTCTTTTTTAATTTCATATCACCTGGTTCCATTTCCACACGAAATAGTGGTTGGGGAACTCGCTTCCTATTTTTAATGTTAGTAACATTTTTTACTTTAAAATTATTATTTAGTAGACCCGCGTATTAATTAATGAAAATATGAATTTATAATGCTTTTTAATACATTCGAGGTCAAAAAATATTGATTTGCTAAACATTTTTTTGCAATTTTTCTATTTGGTACCAAAAATTTTTATCCCAAAAAGGAACAAAAATACAATACTGTTCAATGAAAAATAGGGTTGAAAACTTTGACAAATTTCAACACAAAAATGTCAACAAAATGAAAAAAATATTTTAAAATTACAGCAAGAAGGAATATAAAATTTATATTAAAAGAAATAAAAAATTAAATAAAACTTAAAATTGTTTGTGCGTGGAAAAAAGTTACGATTTCGTGCATTTAAAAGTGGAAAAGTGATAGTCTCTCAAGTGTGTTGAAATGCGAAAATAGTGTCCTCTCATTTTTCAAAATATCTATATGTGAAAAGAGAGTTGTCATTATTTTATTGACAGTGCGAGAGCTTGCTATCTATGTTTATCAATGGTGAACACTTTCCAGTAACAACTAGTAACAATTAGTAACAACTTTCAGTTATTGAACAGACCTACTTATTCAACACGAAATTGCCAACGATTGATATGCATACAAAAATTTCAAAAAATTGAAGTCATACTCAGGTCAGCCAGGATCATTACTTATAAAGTTATCAGAACTAGCTAAACACGTGTTTAAAAAAACAAACGAATACACAGAAATACGAAAATACTGATTGTACCCTATATCCAGTTCGGAATTGCTGAATTGTATTTAATTCTGATATTTTGAAGTTCCAATTTAAAATTATGAAATTTACAGCAATAATTCGATTTATTTTGTGGTCTGTTGAAAATGTGATTAGAGTAATATGTATTCAAAAAGTGTTTCGATAAAAATAATTATTGGTAAAGAACTATAGTGTACTAGCTGAACCCGACAAACGATGTCTTACCCCCAAATATAATGTTTTTTAAACCTAAAATAGTTTTATCCAAATAACTCCTCCCCATGGCCACCTATCGGGCCAAAAACAAAAGAAACCCCTGTGTTAAAAATTTCAGGTCGAAAGCTCTTACTGTTCCTAAGATCATGCGTTACTAACAAATACACAAACGATTTTATACATACAATATGTTTATAGATATCAATAAAAAATCCCCTGATACTCAACTCTCTTGAGTCTCCAACCACGAAAATATATATCTAGTTTGGGGACAAATTCACTTAACTGGAAACGCTGCTCTTGCCAACAAAACAAAATTTCTTCTTTCTTCTTTGAACTTTCTTTGACGATCAGACGATGAAAGTCTTATCGCTTATGCTGACTTTAGACGACATGTATTTTACATCTGACTTATCAAATTTCCCACTGCAAAAGTGATACATGCCGTGTGAAATATATGAAACATTTTCAGATGATATTTACAGAAGCAAAGTCAGATGAAAAATTTTCAATTAGAGCGTGTTCTATTTTCATCTGACAAGGCATCTGACATCAGCTGTATTAAATTATCAAAAGTGTGGTTTGGCTGAAAAAACATTAAAAAGCAAAGAGCGCTTTATATATTTACGAAAATTGTGCAAAAACTCATCTGTTGTGAGCACTCAGAGGTTATGTCATATGTAATTGCACATGTACGTGTGAAAGCAAATATTATAAACCGTCTGTAAATTGACAATTTTGACAAACATGCGAAGTTACATATGTCTCACACACCTAACAAGCCATATGTAAAAAACAGGTCGTCTAAAGACAGCATTAACTGTTTCTTTCTTTTGCATGAATGTCTACACTAGGGATGCCAAACCGGAAATCCTGAATCGCGGGATTTTTCGGGATTGGCATATCACGAATCCCGGGAATTGTAAAAATAAATCCCGGGATTTTTCGGGATTTCTTGTATAACAATTTTTATGTAAAAAATATGTATATATTTTAATTTTCATTAATTTTGTGCCATTTTTTATAATATTTAAAATTCCCAACAAATTTGTTCATGTCTGTTTTAACAATTTAATGATTATTCGTGAAACTCTTTATAAATTAAAAGCAAGAGGAAATAAATTAGGTACGATTATTTTCATCAAGTCTTCTGCCAATATACAACTGATAATTATTTTGAAAAGATAAAGCAGTAATATAAAAAGAAAAATAATAATACCTGTAGGTTGGTGCTAAAAGGGCCAATGTCAAAATATTCACTTGTGAGAAAAAAGCAATTTAAGTTTTTTATATGAGTTCAGCTCTTGTTTCATTATAAATTAAATTACAAATTAATATCGTATAAAATTGCTAGCAATAGCTTAATCTAATTTCCCTGATTTTACACAGCGATTTTAAAATTCTCACTAGCCAAAATTGAGTTTAGTCGTTATTCTGTAATTTACGCATCAGATACATACCTATTTGTTGAAATTACGTGTATTAGTTCTACAAAAAGTATATTACAAAATTGGTATTCTTAAACAAGAGTTTTTAGGTTACATAAATACAGTTCATTTCGCATTAATTTATGCAAATATAAATTTAGAATCATTTGAGCTCAAAAAATATTGATTTTCTAAGACAATTTTTCTATTTGATACTAAAAACTTGTATCCCAAATAAATATTTTATTGATTTTATTTATTTACTTATAATTTATTTGCTATAATCTATTTTTTCTGTTATTGATTTCAATATCTTATGATAAATAAGTATATTAATTAACATTAAAAGAAACATTTAAAAACATAAAAAATAAAAGTTTTAGACGCCGTGATTTTAACCGGGCTCCCGAGAGAAGAACAACAATTGGGAAACCGCATAGCGCTCTCAGCCAAACAGCCACATGGTTTAATTTAATATAAATACTTAGCAGCTGGCTGTTACAAAAGGTCAGATGATAGTGATTGTTGCCAGATTTGATGATTTATTTTCTTTTTGACGATTTTCGGTGTCAAATATGGGATTTTAATGACTAAACGATTTTTACCTTAAATTTGACGATTTTTAGGAATTATAAGTTAGTTAATACATTATTTTAGAATTTTTAAAACAATTTTGATTTGATTATGAACTTTGCAGCTTTTGCAACAATATGTAATAGAAGAAAGGAGTAAAAAGGATAGTTATGCCAATAGCTAGCTAATCATTTTAATGTTAATATTTTTAGTATTTTATGTTTTTTAAAACCTCTTCTCTCCATAATTTATCAAATGCTGCATACATACATATGGATGTATATCAAATATAAAAATGTTTAAACACTAAAAAAAAACGCTCAAGTATAGCTTTGTATCCTATGCGAAACTTTTTGATAAATTCTAATAACATAATTCAAATAATTATACTGCATATTTAAAATTGAAAATTTCAAAAACCATACAATGTAAAATTTTTATTAAACTTAAAAGTTGATTTATTCAATATTTTTGTGGCTTACCGAGTTACTGCACTGTACTTATACTATTTTTCTAAAAGCAAAATTCACTAAACATGTGATTATACTGTTTATTAAGCTAAAACAACAATTGATCATTTTATTGTGTAAAAACTATGAATTTATTTGTTATGTTATTTATTAATAATTATCATTCTGTTTATTAAGTAGATTTCTATACAAAATTAGTTTTTATCCTCGAAATAAGTGTTTTTACTTTTGAGGAATTTTTGACGATTTAAGATAATTATTTCGACGTTTTTTTCGCTTGAAATTTTACGAATCTATCCCTGTTTCATCTGGCAACTTTCCCTGTGCCTCGTTTCTGTAATTTGTGAGAATTTCTTACATCGAGAAAAAATTAATAATTATACCTATCATCTTAGTTGCATTTCGCTTTTGGAAAAATAATATACATACAGTGCAGTAACTCGGTAAGCCACAAAAGATATTGAATTAATGGACGTTTAGGTTTAATCAAAATTTAACATTGTATGGTTTTTGGAATTTTCTACTTTAAATACGCATCATAATTATGTGAATTATATTTTTAGAACTTATAAAAAAAATTCGCTAGGATGCAAAGCTGTACAGGTGTCAAGGGGCGCATGAAATGCAAATGCGAAAAGCAATTTCTAGCGCATTTGTATATTTTTATTATAAAAATTTATAAAATATGAAAGGTGAGCGTAGTTTTAGTAAATTGAAGCTATAAAAACTTACTTAATGCTAGGAACACAACTGGGACGAACGACGCATTTCGGCCAACGCGATGAATTCGTCGATAAAAATTCGCTGTTTAAATTCGTCGTATGAAGCAAAATAGCGACGAAAACGTAACAGCTGTTGTAATTGATAAAGTTCTTTACTGTGTGTGCAAAGTGTGATTATATTAAAATAATACATACTTACAATATTAGACATTAACAAAAACACAACTAAAAGCAATTTTTATAGTTAGCTATTATCTATATTTATTTCAAATGGTATAAAATAAAACAATAATTGAAGTAAAAATTAACTTTATTTACTAAAATACTTCAAAACTAAAATCAAACATGGTCACTGATTTGTTCGTCGTTCGCCGGCGTAAGAAATAGAAAAAAATCTATTCAGAGTTCGCCGCGTATTACGAATTCGCAGCCAAAAATTCGTCGTTCGTCCCAGTTGTGTTCGACCCTAGCTCAGGAAAAAATATCAGACCTGGCAATTTTATCAATTGAAAATGACAATGCTCAATCCATAAATAAAGATAATTTAATTGTAAAATTTGCCAAGAAAGGTAACCTTTAATAGATTAATTTAAATCTATAACGACATACCGAACGTGGTATCTTTAATTAGTTATTAAAATTCCTACATAGATATACAATATCTAATTGAAATTGGCGCCAAATACTAATTACGTTATATAGCATTAAGAGCTTTCCTAAAGAAACAGGAGTGTAATAATTTGACTTAATTAATATAATAGGAACCGATAAATAATATATATGTTCCTAAAATTATCGACCCTTTTCTGTAACTCAAGTCGATTAAATCGCCTCGATTTGATAAAACTAATGCCGCTACAGGCAAAATGTTTTGTCTTTTTTAAACTTTGTATTATTTAGGGCCATTATGACAACTTGGTAATAGTTAAAGGCAGGATTTTGTCGAAATGATAAACAGTTTATCATTATTACAAATTTACTTTAACCTACCAGGAAAGATGAATTTGCCTTTAACTTATCGCTCACTTGCAATTAAACTTTTTGTTTTTAATTTTAACACAGCTTTAACATTTAATTTATTTTGAACTGGAACAAATTCAATTAAAAATATTGAGAAAAGTAAATGATACCTATTGTTAAAAAATAGTCGCCAGCTTCAAAAATTCTTCCTTATTTTGTATATTAAAACAGGAAGTTATTAAAACTAAAAAGCGTTTTCATAGTTTTAGCTGGCTGCCAACATTGACGATAGATATGTAAATGAAAAGAAATAATAAGTCACACAAAATTATTCATTAAGCCTGATAAATACAATAATAAAATTTTAAATCAGCTTAAAAAAAGATATATGTATCATATCTTTTTCTGTTGACCAAAGGCCCCCGATATCAAATCTCGCTCCACCCTGGCCAAATGCTAGGGCCGGCGCTGCATTCATATGTATGTATGCAGCAGTTGATAAATTATGGAGAGAAGAGGTCTTAAAAAACATATAATATTAAAAATATTAACATTAAAATGATAAGTTATTGACATAACTGTCCCTTTCACTCCTTACTTCTATTACATAGTGTACCAAAAGCTGCAAAGTTCATAATCAAAATTGTTTTAAAAGTTCTAAAATATTGTATTAACTAACTCATAATTCTTAAAAATCGTAAAATTTAAGGTAAACATCGTTTAGTCATTAAAATCCATTTTTGACACCGAAAATCGTCAAAATGACAATAAATCATCAAATCTGGCAACCATCCCTATCATGTGATCTTTTGTATTAGTTGAGATATTGTATGACTCACCCTGCAAGTCAGCTGTTAAGTATTTATATTAAATTAAACCCATTTAATTTTGTGACTGTTTGGCTGAGAGCGCTAGGCGGTTTCCTAATTGTTGTTTTTGTCTCGGGAGCCGGGTTCAAATCACGGCGCCTGAAACTTTTATTTTTTTAAATGTTTCTTTTAATGTTAAATCATATACTTATTTATCATAAGATATTAAAATCAATAACAGAAAAAATAGATTATAGCAAGTAAATTATTAGTTAATAAATAAAATCAATATTTATTTGGTTTACAATTTTATAGTATCAAATAGAAAAATTGTTTTAGAAAATCAATATTGTTACGTTTTTTTAGTCCTTTACATAAAAACGGTTTTTTTATTTTCACAGGATTCGTTGAATTGCAATAAAATAAAACACGGGTATTTATTTTACAAATAAATTCTCAGTAACACTTTATTTATTACTTTAAAAACACGTACAACTAACGCGATGTACACACTAAGTATATTTGGCGATGTTTACTCGTCTAAGTTTAAAAACACACTTATCCATGTCGTCTGGCAGCCTCCCCTTATATAGTAAATTATAAAACCTTCTGGTAACTTCGCTAACTTTCTGGAATGTAGTTGTCTCTTTTTATCTTTAAGTATACGGCATGATCATTTGGTCTTGCTATAGTGTAGTGTATGTGCGTGTGTAGATGCATGAGATTTTTCTTCTGTTTGTTTATTTTCGCACACACACATACTCTAATGTTTGCAACTTAAACAAATTATGCTGTTATCAAGTTTACATCTCTTGCAGCTGATGTTGTTTAAGTTTAATGTCACTGTTTGTAATTGCAATTAAGCAGTCTCGAATAATCTTGTAGGTTCTAGCTACCGTTTCCTGAAGATTCCGGAAACTTCCATTTTCCGTTATTTTTGAATTCTATTGACAGTTGTCGAGTGATGCCAAGATTAATTGTGGTACTTGGTTGCCTGGTTTTGATTTTATTACAGTGATTTAGGGGTATAAAGCAGATAATGATCGGGTTGTCAGATTGTGCCGTTCAAATGATTCTAAATTTATATTTGCATAAATTAATGCGAAATGAACTGTATATATTGTAACCTAAAATATCTTGTTTAAGAATACCAATTTTGTAATATACTTTTTGTACAACTTATACACGTAATCTCAACAAATAGGTATATATCTGATGCGTAAATTATACATTAGATATTAAAAAACTCTCAATTGAATAAATTATGTATGAATAACAAAATACTTTATTACGTAATAGCTACATATATACAAAAGTTTGTATATTTTACGAAAACAGTAATTAAGAAAGATATTTGGATATTATTGCATACATATTTCGTGTATAATTGCAAGTACATGTATCTGTGCCCACAAGGAATAACGACTAAACTCGATTTTGGCTAGTGAGAATTTTAAAATCGCTGTGTAAAATCAGGGAAATTAGATTAAGCTAATGCTAGCAATTTTATACTATATTAATTTGTAATTTAATTTATTATGAAACAACAGTCAAGAAAAATAATCAAAATTATAATGATAAATACACTTTGTCCTAACTCGACTTAACTGTTATACCCTATGACCAAAGATATACCTTTTATATTACTTTGTGAAGAGTATATAAGATTCGGGATAGCCGAAGATTTTAAAATGCTTTTCCATTCATTATACAAATCCAAAAGCTTTTTAACAGCTCGGTGAAATTGTTCAACCGGAATTTTTGCTTTTTCCAAAATAGTAAACATTCTTTTACAACCAGACGAGCAGCTTCCTCTACACTTAGCTTAATGAGTCTTATATTATAAAATAGTACTTTAAGACAATCTCCTTTAGATGGTAACTTAGCTCCTGTTATGTGAAGGTTTGGAAAGCAAACCAGGTAATTTTCTCCCTTAGTGTAGGCATTTTTCACAAATTATTAATTGAAAATCAAAAATTACTTTACCGCCCGAAGCGTATACAATACTCATCTGATTAAAAACATTTAAATAAAATGCATTCGGGGATTTCCTTTTGTGCAATATTTATTCTTATTGCGGGGACTAACAGAGCTTTAGGTTAGTCCTGCCAGATGCGAAAGTTTTACGTCATTTTGACGATATTTTTGTGACGACTTTGTACAAAATTTTTACGATTCTATTTCCCAAATTGAAAGATATTTCAAAAAAATGTCTAGCAGCACTGCATTAGGTGCATTTGAATTGTCGTTTACTTACCATTTGTATGCATTCATTTGAAAACGCATTTACATGGGAAAGTTAACACATATTCAGCCGTGTCACAGATTTCGTTCGGATTGGTTTGATTCCGTAGTTGTTATTCCGAAAAAGTACATTTTTGGTGCTTTAGATTCCGTTTATTTTGTATTTCGTTTTTACAATGATAAAGTTTTTGTACCTTGAGGCGTTTGTTTACTCTTGTTTTTAGATGCAAAGCTCACATTGAGGTTTTTATTAACAATACCAAATATTTATTTGACGCTCCTAAAACTATGCACGTTTTTTAGTATTTACTGCAAATGAAGTCAGTAGGAAAGTGTTTTTCAATTCCACTTTGAAATTTAAAAGTGGTTTGATTACGAAGAAAACTTTCGTTTTTTGTTTTCTGAAGAAGCAACTTGCGGAATTGAAACCACTTCCGATCGGAATGGTATTCTGTGACATGGCTGATTGTATGGTAACTTCTGACCCCAGGGCAATAACAGGGTTAATGATAAGGAATTAATTTTCTTATTTTTATTACAATATTCGAAAAAAAACTAGAAGTACTTGTTTGGCAAAAAAATGGGAAATTTTCTCAAGTTTAAACTTTGACCTCTGTGCGCCTCGGTTTAAAACTGTCCGCTTTGGCTCAAATTTTCACCACATATATTTTAAACTAAAGCATGATACTGTGTTCATCATTTCGTGCGAACTGCTGTCAAAAGTTCATATAAAAAAATTTTTCACGAATTTCTCATGAAAAATTGTTGCAGAAGTAGTACTCTGTTTATTTTGTGAAAAACATATGAAATGTATCTACAACATTTTGAGTCTTCATGCGAAATAATATAAGCGCCACTTTTTTCGTGTGGAATTTACAACAACACATTGGGTTTTTCTAAACGTACATAATTGCAACATACTTTCAAGGGCTATTATAATTTGTTACTTGTCATATTTTTTCGTATGAAAAAACTAATGTTGATCAACATTTTTCGCAAATTTGAACCGAGTACTTAGCTTTAAGCAATTACTCTAAAAAATGCATTAGAAACTTTATACATATTGCTTGCAAAGTAGTGTAATGTTGTTCGCTTGTCTGAAACTAGTCTCAGTAGTGCGATTCTCTATTCAATTTTAACAATAGTTGTCATTGTTAAAAAATTTAACAAACATTTTTAACAATATTTGCTGTTGATTAACTAACAATAATAATTTTTCTGTTGTTAATGAATAGACCACGATTCAGCTGTTTAGCCGTAGCACGAACTTTATGCCAACAATGTAGTATCCCCAAAGAATTTCAAATCGTTCATCAGTGCCTTGGCCTGACTTTTTTCTTCTATATTTTTCCAATTTGTATTTGAAAGAGGTGCGGAGATTTGCCCATTTTCCTTCGCAGTCGTTCAAACTTACCTGGATGACATCTGCAACCTCTTGCCATAAAATATCTTTGGGAAGCTTATACTCAGCGCAACGAGCATCCCATAAACTTGGACGTACCTCAACTTCCTCGGTAAGTTTAATGATACTTTCATGTGACCACACTGTTTCCACTTTTTTACGGTACGATTTTTGCTTGGGTCTTGATTTTTGCTCGCCCTCAGAGCCTTGTGGCGACTGGAAAAGAAAAGGCACTTCAATTGACTCATAGCTGCAATCTATGACGCAGGTTTCATTAATTGAAATGTCGTTATCCATTTTTTTACATACATACATATGTAATTTGCTTTCCACTTTTCTTTCACTTTTTTTTAATATTATCAATAAGAACTTTTGTGTGTTTTTTAATATTTATGCACAGTGTTGCCAATAGGATTATTTCTCTGACAATGGTGACATTGTCAGATGCATTAATTTAGACACATCTGCCAATGAAAAGTGACCTTACAATATCTGCCAATTATCTGACAATGGAAAAATAGAGTGTTCACACGATTGCCAGATGTCTTGCAATTTTATTGTCTTACAATGTACTGACAATGGTTTTTCTGACGACGTTGCAAAGGAAAAATTGTAAGTTCACACGGTCGGTAGACATTTTCTTAACATTTTACTGACAATATTGTAAGAAATGACAACCGTCTGTAGATAGCTTCAGCTTAAGAGTAAAAAAGTAGAGGGGCGCAGTACCCATAATTCGATATTTTACAAAATAAGTGCCCCCTAATGTACATATATACATATGTATTAGAGTGTCCGTTTTTTTTTAAAGTGATCTTATTTTTGATGCAAAACTGACTTTGAAAATATTTCACGCGCGGACCATGGTTGAAATTTTATTCATTTACACTTATACGGCATGATGACCCACAAGTCGAAAAATATGATATTATGAAAATATTTCTTCTAATAAAAATGATTGCCTGTGAAACTTCCAACAGTTTTTGCCTTACCGACTTTTATCTAAATCGTATATTTAACAAAAAAAAAAAAACTGCAAAACATCGAAAAAGCCCATAACAATTAAAATAACAAAAAAAAAACTCATGAAGTTACAAAATTTCGGTGAACTTTTTCGTTCCCTAGAAATTTAAACTTATTTAATTTGTTTCTTTAGTTATTTGGGCCGCTGAACGCGAATATGCTGTCCAATTTTCCTTATCAGTTCTAGCTTTTGAGATATACCGTTATTTAAAAAATGAAGGCACTTGCACGACATTTATTAGCACAACTGGAGAAGGGTTTGCCCTATTCAGTAAAAAAGAAAAACAAAATTCGACAACAAAATTATATTTAAGTCGAACCAACATTGTTTCTTAATCTGCCCATTAGATTCCCAGATATCGCAAAAGTTTGTCTTTAAAAATTTCATTAAAAAATTAAAAATTCATAAAAAATAGAAATACACTAACAGTCCAATTTTTACCCAGTGTCACGTAACTTAATATATTCCAAAGGAAATTAGCCCTTTTTCGTTGAAATCGGGGGACAACTTTTTCTCTTGCTCACAATTTAGTAGAGAACTTTTAAAAATTTTAATTTTTAGGTTCAAACATTTAGGATATCTCTGAAATGAATTGGCAGATTTAGAAACAATGTTCGGTTGCCTTGATGGGCTTTTTTGTTATTGAAATAGTTATGGGCTTTTTCAATATTTTGTAATTTACTTTGTTAAATATACGGGGCATAATCTGTTGGAAAGTTCACAGACAAGCACATTTTGGAAGAAAAATTTTCATGATGTCATATTTTTCGACTTATGGGTCATCATACCGTATAAGTGTAATTGAATAAAATTTCAACCGTAAGTCGGCATGGGAAGGCGTGAAATTTTTGGAGAGTCATTTTTGCATCAAGCCACAATTTTTTGGGAGGTGAGACTTGAATATTTTCATTAAAAAAATTTTTCTATACAAATAACGGACACCCTAGTTTGTATGTATGGATGTACTTATCTGTGAATGCTTTTTTATCAAATTGAATTAAAGTGCATTTACTTTGAAATAAATTAATAAAAAGCGACTAATTTCATGCTTACCTTGCCCTTTTAAATATCAAGATTATTATTATTTTGCCAGTAGAATGTTTAATTTTGCCTACTTTTTTCCAATTACTATTTATAATATGTACATATACACACATACATACTATATCAATTTATTTAATGCTTCTTTTTTATAATCTTTTTTAGTTTAATTTGCAATCACAGTTGCCTGTTTCTAAACGTATGTACTATACATATATACATATGTACATACATGCGAGTGAGTACAGCCTCATGGACTGGTATGATATCATCAAGTGTTCTAGAGTGATCCGGGCTGACATAGGCTTAATTTAAAGCGAACTTGTGTTATGCAGGTTTCAGTTATTTTATTTGCTTGCAAACTATTAGTTATCATATTTGTTTCTGTCTAAATTAATACAAGTGAAATGTTTGTAAGCAATTTGTTACTTTTGTTGCCAGTTTTTACATTGTTGGATACGGTTGAATCGAAAGATAAATTCAGGTAAGTACGATTAAAGTGTTCCAAGCACACCAGGGTAAAGTTAGGCATAATTGTTCTTTTTAGTGACTATTCATTTTTGTTCAGAACCAAAATATGAACAATTTTGTTCTTTTCGTTCAGCTGTTCACTTTAATTGTGTACTGAATGATTGAACAGGTTTTCAAACATAGTGGGACATACTATTATATTTTAAACAACTTGATTAAAAAAAGCAAATAATATTAATTCAAATAATTTTATTAGGCAGATATTGATATATTTTGTGAATTATTAATATATTTAGAAAGAAATTTAGTGTTTGTCTAATCAAATAGAAAGAATAAAATGAACAACAAGACTGAACAAGTTCACCTTGTTCATACCACTGAATTATTCAATTGAACAAGTTCGTTCATGAACAGCACAACTCTACACTGGCGGCTTTATAGTGCATTTTCATCTGAGCGAACTCTAGTAGCTATACTTGTCGTGTGAACATTGCCACCTGAAATTTACAGAACTAAAGTCAGGCCACAAAATTTTCAATTAGAGCGCGTTCTATTTTCATCTGACATCAGCTGTTTCGAGTTAACAAGTATGTGTTGGCGTCACTTAGAGGTTATGTCAGATGCGATTATACATGTACGTGTGAAAGCAAAAATTAAAAATCGTTTGTAAATGGAAAATTTTGACAGACACGCAAAGTTACATGTGGGTCTCAAAACTGACAAGTCAGATGTAAAACACAGATAGTCTAAGTCCACCTTAAACAAACTGCAAATTACTTAGCTGATTCACATACCGTTTAAACAGGCTATCTTGTACAGTGCGGCAGACTTAAATGCATAATTCACAAAATCTCTTGTATCTTTGTATCGAGTGTAATATTGTATTGAGTACAATAGTGTAAATTTGTTGTTGATAATTTTGATATAAAAATTAGTGTATTCAATACACTTTGATTTCATATGTTTTGTAAAAGTCGTATTTATTACGGCCTCGGAGAGCATTTGTATGTACTCTCTGATAGTATTTGTATGTACCTTCTTCTTTTTTTGTCCATCAATACAATATTAAGAGCCGATACAAATTAAACTAGGTGTTCACAAACAAATAACAAATAATAAACAATAAATGATACAAGAAAGGCGAAAAAAATTGTTGTGAATTAAGCAAAAATATTTGAAACATAAATCAGGCAATTCTAAACGGATAGTTCTATCGGAATAAAATTTAACTTGGAGTACTTCTTATGTTTCTTTATGTCTTAAATATCAGCTCCCTTGCTTGCTCAGGAGCGGAGCTATGAAGCTCAAAGTAGGGCACTTCGGCCTTGTACAATTTTTTACTGCTTGCTATTCTTTTGTTTCCCATCCGATGTCAAAACTCTTTTGCTGTACTATAGCCCTTAATAAGATCTAAAAGACACATGTTTGGTTGAAGACTTATCTCTAAAGGTGGAGGTACATACTACGCGTTACGCGGCAACACTTTTCTTACTTTTCAAACTTTTAACGCTTTAAGAATGGCAAGTTACACACCACGCTTTCGATGCTCTTCTACTTATACAATTTCAAACCTTTGCCGGCTATATTTTGTCTTGCCTTTAAGTTTTATTTTTCTTTATATATTTAATGCAGTTTTCATCCATTTTTTAATAAAAAAATTAATTTCTAATAATTTATTTCCATTAAACAAACATTTTAGCATATGAATCTGGCAGCACTACCTGTGATTTTGTATACGACGCGTGAAAGTTGAAGAATGTTAAATTTTTTGCGAGTTACGCGCGTCGCAAACTTCGCTTTGTATCTTGCCTTATGGAAACACACTATTTCAACTTTTTTGACAGAAGTATGTAACGCATTAGCGTATTTAATGCATGCTATGTACCTTCACCTTTATAGTTAGTGAGTTATATTACTTTAAAAATTAAATTTCTCAATTCTGCAAAGCTTTGGTCCGGCATTTTCAAAATATCGGATCCCAATTTCATGCGATATTTTCTTCGTTGGTTAAAGAACAAAATGTCAAAGAACTCAAAATAATTTCATGCAATTCTGCCGTCTACGTTGAAAAATATTCAAATTTTAAATTGGAATTTGAAAAATATTGAATTTTCGAAAATTTTTGGTAAAAAAAAGCACCACCACTCTTTTATATACATATAAAAAAATTTTTTTGGAACATACAGAAAATGTATACTTATCTGAAGGATATCTGCACAGACGTGAACCGACGGCAAAAAATAATTGCATTTCCTAATATAGATTGACCTGGGCACTTCCTAATCTGAACTATTTTATATCCAAATTTTGAATTTAGTCCACATGTTCTAAAATCCGAAAGCTGGTACAGTCATTTTGACTTACGAGTAGCTACACAATCAACTTTGCACGAATTTTTTTTTGGCAGATAAGTCAAAAATGCTGTTATCTTAAATGTGCTTATCAAAAGTGCAGCTAAAGTAAAGCGTTATTGGGAAATACAGGACCATCAATATCAACAATTTTATTAAGAATATTAATTACTACTCAAATTGATTTATTAATTTTAGAATCAGCCGTATCTTTAATTCAGTCATATGTATTTGCTATTCTTAGAACATTATATTCTAGAGAAGTAAATTAATGTCAACTAATTTTATTATTATATTTGCGAATATGCTTTGCTAAATTCTGTTTGAACTCGGCCAGAAAATCATCACAAAATGGCGAGTTCCAGTCCGTCTGTAAGAAAAGGTACCGATAAGTATACCAGTGAAAATTCTGAAAACTTTGCTGACAAATAAAAAGTAATAAAAATGCTTGTGGAGTCAAAATTGGAAAAAAAATTACGAAACATTTCTTTCTTTAACATTTTGCCAAAAAAGTCTATGAAAAAATATATTTTCTCGCTTTGTAATAGTAGCACGATTTTTCTACGACTCATAAACTACATTTCAGCCAAACCCATTATTATGAAATTTGCATCCGTTTGTGAAATATTGGCTCTTACAAATATCCGTTCAACACCTGAAAATTTGAAAATGACAAGAGCGAAATCCCGAAAACGGGTACCTCAGGGAAAAAATCCTTTGAACAATCGTCATCATTTGTATACACTAAGTGCCGTCATAGTGGTGTTTGATTTGCAGAGATTAACCCTAAATTTTTTGCATAGTGTAATAAAGTGAAGTCACCTGATTTTTGCAAAAATTTCGAATTTTTCACTGTACAACAAAAGAAATTTTTTTAGATAACAAGGTTCTAACGACCACCAAATAACAAAAGTGGTAAGTATTTGCCATTATTAATTTTTTTTATAAATTTTTAACAAATAAAAATTTTCTGCATAAAGAAAATATATTTTTCATCATTGTGGTCTGAATAATTCCGAAGCCGGGTAGTACACAAAAAATATTAAAACCTCTTAAAGGTAATTTTATGTCAAGTATTTTAGTGGCTTTGTAATAAAATTTAAAATTTTAGAAAAAAATTATTCCTGGAATTTTACATGTCGACTATTTTTATAGTTTTGGGACCATAACACATCAAAAATTATATGTAATTTTTCTTTTTGCATAATGTAACAAATAGAATGTTTATGTATTTTTACGCATTAAATAATTAAGAAAACATTGTCTTTTCAATAAAAAATATTTACCTTTTTTTTAGCTTTTATTCTTAAACGATTTAGTTTTTTCTAGCCAAGCTCCTGGCAACACTGATGGAAATGTTACGTTCGTGTCGATCATAACATTTTATGTAATAAATTAGCTTTTTTCGTCACAGCGATGCACGGACATATTGAGAAGAAGTCCTTAATGCGTTATTTATCGTCTATCTGGTCTAGCAATATGCACAAATTATACCATATGGTATATTCAGGGATGATAAACTTGGTACAATTGTACCTTTTTTGGTACTAATCATACCTAAAAAGTACTTATTGGGTACTATTTTCCTAATATGTTGGCTGGTATACATTGAGTATTCAAAAATCATTTATCAAAATAATTCTCTCTCAAGTCTACTTACATACGCTCAACCCAAGAATGATGGAATATCATTCTTGAGCTCAACCTAAATCAGAGCGTTGCGTTGGCAAGAGTTTGCGTATTTGCCGTATATTGTAAAACAAAAAATTACTTTGAATGTAAGGAAAATACGTACCCTGTTGCTGACGCGACGCTGAACGCTCTGATTTATGTTCGGCTGTTAAGCATGGTATTGTGTTCAACATTTCACGTGAAACACTGTCAAAACAAATATAAAAAATTGGCATGAATTGTTCGTGGAAAAATGTTGCATAAGTAGTACACTGTTTTTGTCTTAAGGAAAACATGTGAAATGCATTGGCAATATTTTAAGTTTTCATGCGAAATAATATGAGTGGCACTTTTTTTCGCATTGAATTTACAACAAACACATGAAGATTATAAAAGAAGAAGATTATTTACAAACGTACATGTCAAATTTTTCGCATGAAATAATCAATGTTGCCCAAAATTTTTCACTACTATGAATACGGTACCAGGCTTTAGGCGGTTATTTTGTGAGTGGATTTTTGCGCTTATATATTCAAAGCAAATATATAACAGGTGTTCTTGAGAAAACCTCTTATATATAATTGTCAATAGTGATGCTGATGGAGTAAGTTAATGTCAAACTCCATATTCTATAAACGAATCTGTGGTTTCCTTGAATAAAGACTTACATATGTCTTAAAACTGATTTTTTCAGTAGAGCAAAAACAAAATATCTTTGAAATTGTGTCCATGGTATGAACATTTTCGAACTTTTTTTAACAATTTCGTAAATATATAGCAAAAGAGTTTCATGTAAAAATTTCAGGCAAAAATAACGTAAGAATGAGATCCTAGCAGAGATGCACAAAACTTATGTCGACATAAATGACATTTTCTAAGTAGACTAAAACAAAAAATGTAAAAAGATCTCAAAACGTACGTGTTTAGATAATAACAACGTATCTCTCGCATGTGTGTTTAAAGAATCCATTACACACGAATACTTAAGTCGTTATTGCTGAAAATTTATGGAGTCAATATAGAAGTTAGGCTGTTGTACATGAAAAATATCAATATCGGTCCATGATATTCCAACTTTTTTACTCTATTGGAAAGAGCGCTTGAAATAGAGCTATTTCGCATTAATAGCCCAAAATCTACGTAAGTAAAATTACGTTGTTATTTCAGAAAACAACAGATATGTTTTTTTTATTTTTATCATATCATATTTGACAGTTAGTTTTTGCACGAATTTGCTTCTTACTGTAAACAAATATATATACATATGTATATTAAGATCTATAAAGATAATTTTTATTATTAAGTTTGACATTTAGAAAGGAAGTGAAATATGTTCGTTGCAGAGTTGCGACTACATTGCTCCTGTAGAGTTGCGACTGCATTGCTGTATGGCTTGTTTATCCATTTTGAACGAATTTTTTTTAGCAAACTTCAAATTTATAAGAATAAAGATTATTAGTTACATAGATTCATTGTTATACGCAAAAAGTGTAGTTTCACTGAGATAAACTCAAATTTAAATTGTTTGATTTTTGAATTTTTTTCTTTTAGTACTATTTGAGACGAAAAAGTACTATTTTAGTAGGTGATTGGCACGAAATGAAATGGATTTTTTCATTTGTCATCCCTGGGTATATTATTTTATCATGTGTAATTGGCTGTGTGTTGGTATGTGTTTGTGTTAACTCAGCAGCTAAAGATACAACTAGTAACGCTTTGGGACAGTCATATTACTAGTTGTAATGATAGTAGTCAAAAAACGACAGTCATATTACTAGTTGTAACAAGACTAGTAACGTTACTGGTCAAAAAAGTACAACGATTTTACTAGTTGTATCGAGACTAGTAACGATACTAGTCAAAAAGGACAATTATATTACTAGTTGTATCGAGACTAGTAACGATACTAGCCAAAAAGGGACAACATTTTCAGGTATACTATTTTATATAAAACATATTTTTAGCTATTAAAAAAATAAGTAGAATGTGGCTCAGTGGGTAGAGTACTTGTCTAAAAGTATGAGGAATGTGTGTTCGTACCCCGGTTGAGCCAAAGTTTTTTTAAGAGTTACAAAACTCTTAATAAAAAAACTAGTAAGCGCACTAGTTTACTATAACTAGGACTCCAACTGGGATGTAACTGTATACAAATGAACTAGTTGGTCTCCTATGACAACCTAATGTTAAAATTGATAGTTCGATATATGAAAAACGATAGATAGACAACTAGTCTGAAGCAAAAAGCAACTAGTATAGTTCCCACTACATACCAGTTACTTTGTCTGCAGGGAAATATTTACCACGATCTGGTGTGATGACCAAAAGAAGTGGCCTCGTTTTTGACCACATAGAATGAATTCAATGTAGATCATTACATTCTCCAACCATGCGGAACCATATGAACTTCATAATAGAAACTCCATTATGCATATGTCAACATAAACATTAATACAGGAAGAATAACCTTTAAATTATTTCAAAGTGAAACTGTAATTATTATTATTTTTTGCATTTATTCTCTTACACGTACAAATTAATTGTACGATATACATACATATATAAGTGCATGCATGATCAGTAATAATTGCATATAAACCAAATAAGAAATCATAAGAACAACAATGTACAAATAATATTTTAAGAATTTATATATCATGCAGTAGAAACTGGTTTTAACCGGCGGCAGAGCAGAGGCATACCATACATTTAATAATGTTCTTGTTGTTAATATTTATAATCCCCACACAAGTAAGTGGTGAGTTTCTTCACATTTGCTGGCATGTGTGTATATCATTGTGTGTGCACCAGCAGCCAGAATAAAGGCCGGGGCACATAGAATCCGTCGTACGTTATACGTCGCCTTTTTCAACTGACATTAACGTAACGACGGAGGAGGTTGACACAATGAGTACTTTGTTGACGGATATTAAAACAACTGTTTTTTCTTCGCATGTTTCTGCAGCTAAATTTGATTTTATTTATTTATATTATATGTTTTTATTGTTTTATTTAATTTTTGGTGCCAAACAGCAGAAAATACTAAATCGAAACAAAGCAAAAAACCAACTGATAGCTGTCAAAGTACTCGACGTACGTTAAAAGTTAAAAGTTGGCCAACTTTAGTACTTTGCGTTGACGGAAACGTACCGAATGTGACTAAGCTCATAAGAAAACATGTATTTCAACTTAGTTGTCAGTTGAAAAAGGCGACGTATAACGTACGACGGATTCTATGTGTCCCGGCCTTAAATAGAGCCACTTTAGAATATTAAAGTTAGTCAGCCTGCAGGCAAGCAACTGGTAAGGCCATATTTATTTTGCGAAATAAATATAGTTACATTAGTTGTTTTGGTTTCTAAATTGAGGGTTCGGAGTCGAATCTCTCCTCAAGTTACCAGCTAGTCTTGGGTTGCCTCCTCTTTGTAGCAGGGGATTTCTTCGGCTTTGGTTGGACTCGTTTTCTCCATCTGCTGAACTCTCGTGTGACGAAGTCAGCTCTGAGGGTTTGGAGTAGAATCTCTATTCAGTGCCTGCTTCAACTCCAGCTAGGGAATCATCGGTCGAGGATTGTGGCGCACTCTTAGCGCTGGTCAGATTCGTTCTATCCAGCATTACTAGTTTGCGTAAAAGGGCCGCCTCTGAGGGTTCGGTGTCGAATCTCTCCTTGGAGTCGCTCCCGCACAATCACCGACTGATCGCATTCATTTCCTTCGGATGCTGATACTCAATCCATAATTGATATGGCTACACTCTGCCGACGACACACCCCGCAGTCAACTAAGAAGAAGAATTAAATAAAAACTGTTGTAACGAAATTGGAATTGTTGTGTTGTTTCCTTCTTTCGGGGTCTCTTGCATCCATAATAATGTTTTGTAACGAACCCTGGGAGCCCTGAGCATATCCCATCTAAAGGAGAAAAATCACGTCATTACAATGGCGCCCGAGCAACGGTCAATAGCAAAAATTGTCCGACAAGAGAGCACGAAAAGAGAGTGATGGAACAGTGTGAAACAATAAAAGCAAAGAAAGATTATTGAATATTTTTATGTCAAGGTTAAGTGTCGGTTAACCGGTATCATCCTAACAGAATATAAAACATAAACAGTGAAAAACAAAAACAACTAAGAATTAATAACGGTGTGCCCGTATAAAATACAATATTTGAATATAAAGAACTTATATGGCAGAAAAACTGCAACAGTGAAAAAAAAAAAAATATATATATATATATATACATAGAAAATATTAAAAACTTTTGTGCTCTTTTAAAACAACTCAAAGTAAATTAATTTCGTGATAATGTTGAAATCATCGTGGGCCTATTCCCTGAAACGCGACGAATTATTGCGGTATTTAGGTGAATTTCAGCTAGATGTTACTGGCACCGTCGAAGAACTACGTAAACGATAGGCTAAGTTTTTGACAGGTGAACACGAATTACTAGAACTACAAGCAGTCCTTGAATCATCTACCACCACTCCAGGACAGGCATTAACAATTCCCTCCAGCAGCCAGAAAGGTGACAAACCGCCTGTGAAAAGTGATCCTGGAATAGTGTTCGAATCAAATCCCGAAGCCCATAACATTGAGGCGCGAATGAACACAATCGATCAGATAAGAAAGTGGGGTTTATTCTACAACGGCACCAGTGACCCGCTGGACTCTGTCGATAGAATCGAAGAGCTCTCCTATATGTACGGAGTGCCAATTAATAGCTTACCACCACTCATGCCAGAGTTCTTACGCCAACGAACGATAATGTGGTTCCGGAACAATAATGAGCAATGGGGTCAGTTCAAATCTGATTTTTGCAAGTTCTTCTTACCGCCAAGGCACTATGAGAAATTAGAGTACGAAATCCAAAAACGTAAACAGGGCGCGAAAGAGCCTTTCAAAAATTATGTCCTATCCCTACAGAGCCCGATGCGCCGTTCCCACCTCAGTAAAGATTAATAGCTGCAGCGTATTTTCCGAAATGCTCATCCAGATTATTTATGGTATATAAAAAGGAGGGATTTCTCCTCACTAAAAGAACTGGTAACCCTGGCCGAAGATCTCGAGAGCATTAGATTTCCAGAGCCATCGAATGAAGCCGCCTCATGGTATAGAACACGAAACCCGGTCAGACCAGGAGGGGTCCATGGGCAACAAAATCAGATGGGTGCAACACTTCACCCAATTCGGAAAACTCTCCCGGAGGGCGACAGAACTGAGGCTCGTCGCCCCCACAAAACACTCAACCTCAGGTAATAAAACTTCCCTACAGTACGAGGAAACTTGAATTACGGCGACCACCAGGATCAATAAAAAATTGGTGACCTCAACCATCGATACCGCGGCATCGCGTAATTTCACCAAACCCGAGTTTGTGCGACGATTCGGAACTGCGCCAAAGAAAACCCTAGATGAATTGGAGGTAGTATTAGCAAATTGGTCCAAGGTACAAATCACTAGTGGGGTCGAATATAGTGTTACCCTCGGCAATATGACGAAACCATGTTATTTCTTCATCATGCCGGATTGTAGCGAGGATATGTTGCTAGGTCTTGAGTTCCTGCACAGCTTTAGTGCCACCCTCTGTTGTGCCGGTATGACCACGAGCTATGAACACCCCACAGTGTGTCAGAAAACCATTGCAATGAAAGTACGCGAGGGAAGAGTAAACCTAAAGAGTGTTCCGCTGCCGTAATAGAAACCATAACACAAGATCCTAAACATCGAACAATAGCAGAGCACGCGTTAAGTGTACAGATAGTAATTTAAAACTTCCTGAGCCAAGAATTACCTAAATTCGACAAGATCACCGGGCTTTGTAACGTAGCAAAGCACAGGATCATTATGAAAAATGACCGCCCCATCAAGCTGAGGTATCCACAAAGGAATCCCGCCATGCAGGCCATTATTGACACCGAAGTCAATAAGCTGATTGCGAACGGATGCATTGAACCATCCAACAGCCCCTACAGTTTCCCCGTAACTTTGGCTAAAAAGAAGAATGGGACCTGGCGAATATGTATGGACTTCCGCCAACTAAACAACAGGTCAGTACCCGATGCATACCCTTTACCCCGAATTGATACCATTTTAAATAGGTTACCCAACGCAACGTATGTCAGCAGCCTTGACCTGAAGGACGGGTATTGGCAAATCCCCATGGAGAAAAGCAGTAAGAAATACACCAATTTCGCAGTCTCTGGCCGTGGCCTATATCAATGGCGCGTGATGCCATTCGGCCTCCATTCGGCCCCCGCGACGTTTCAAAGGGCTCTAGATACTGTCATTGGAGCAGATATGGAACCCTACGCCTTTGCGTACCTAGATGACATAATAGTGGTAGGTAAAATATTAGAGGAACACCTCGCAAATTTAAAAGAAGTTTTTCGCCGACTCAGATGTGCCAACTTGCGAATCAACCCGGAGAAATGTGAATTTTTTAGGAAAGAAACGGAATACCTCGGCCACGTGGTGAGTGGTGAAGGTATAAAGCAGATCCAGATAAAGTCGCTGCGATTCGGGAAATGCAACCACCACGTAACTTAAAAGAGGTAAGACAGTTCCTAGGGGTCGCTTCTTGGTATAGAAGGTTCCTGTCAGATTTAGCAAAAACCTCGCAACCTCTCACAAAATTGTTAAAAAAGGATAAGCACTGGCAGTGGACATCCGAGCAGCAGCAAGCGTTCGAAACTGTAAAAAGAAGTCCTACCACGGCACCAGTACTAGCCTGCCCAGATTTCAATCAAACGTTCACGTTGCAGACCGATGCCAGTGACTATGGCCTCGTTGTAGTGCTCACCTAGGAACTAGATGAAGCAGAACGCGTAATAGCATATGCCGGTCGACGCTTAGACCCAGCTGAACAAAATTACCGTACGACTGAGAAGGAATGCTTGGCCGTAATCTGGGGCATAAGAAAGATGAGGCACTATCTAGAGGGATACGAATTTATCATAATCACTGATCACCTATCGCTCAAATGGCTGAATTCTATCGATAACCCTACAGGACGGTTGGGCCGATGGGCCCTAGAATTGCAGCAATACAGGTATACGGTAAAATACCGAAAAGGTAACCTGAATGTTGTGGCCAATGCGTTATTCCGTCATCTCAGAGAAATCTTAAACAGTATCCATGCTACGGCCAACCAGGTCCCATGTGCGTGGCTGAACAAACTTATACAAGAAGTCAGACAACAGCCCGAGAAATACCCCGAGTATAGCATAGTGGGCGAACAACTATACCGACATTTTCCCCGTCAACTCCACGATGAGTATTGTAACGCTTGGAAGCTATGCGTGGCAAGGCCGTTAAGGAATAGAGTGTTTGGGGAAAATCACGACATCGCAGCTGCTGGACATCTCGGAATCAGAAAAACCTACCGAGTATACCGAGTAGATACTACTGGCCAGAAATGTTTCGCGATGTAAGCCGCTATGTCCGCAAATGCGAATCCTGCCAGAAACACAAGGTCAGCCAGCAAAGTCCCGCAGGGGAGATGTTGACCCGTCTACCGGAGGAACCATGGGCTACGGTGTGTGCCGACTTCGTGGGCCCACTGACACGATCAAAACACGGGTGCACCATGCTACTGGTTTTCTTCAGGGAACGCATTATTGCGCGATACGGTGTACCAAAAACTATCATCACAGATAATGGCACCCAGTTTACCTCGCGAATTTTCCGCAGACATTTGGAGGACTTAGTGGTAAAGCAACAGTGCACCGCCCCCTATACCCCACAAGAGAACCTAACAGAGCGCGCCAGCCGTACTATAAAAACGATACTAGCACAGTTTGCAGAGACGCAACACAACAAATGGGACGAGTTGCTACCTGTGATCATGCTGGCCATCAACACGAGTGTGTCCGAAACGACGGGCTATTCCCCTACATTCATTACACAAGGCCGGGAACGCCGCTTACCTAAGGCACTCTTTGATGGAGTCACCACAGGAACTGGGGCAGAAAACTTAGCGCCTGATGAATGAGCACAGATGCTAAGGGAGATTTTTGACATCGTAAGAACGAATATTACCCACGCCTCACTGGAACAGCAAAAACACTACAACATACGCCGCCGAAAGTGGAAACCAAATCCAGGTGACTTTGTTATGCTCAGACAACAGCCCTTATCCAAAGCCAGTGAAAAATTTACAGCGAAATTAGCCCCTAAGTTTGAAGGGCCCTGTAGGGTAGACCAGTTCATATCTCCAGTAATAGCAAAACTAAAAAAACAATGATCATAGTAAAGAAACGCGAACGGCACACCTGAGCGACTTAAAACCTTATGTAAATTAATATCCTTTTGTATCATATCTAATGACATTATAACAAACTCTTCAAATCTAATTAAAATAGAAAAAACCCGGCCGGCACTTAAGATTGTTGTCACTAATGCTTTGTTTCATTTCCTCTCTTTACTCTAGCTCCGATACCCGAAGGGAATAAAAAGCAAAATAAGTAGCAGCATGGACGATAAATTCGAAAGGTCCCGACGCCGTTTTCACAAGACTTTTGAGAGTGAAGAGCACCTATGTCAGTAAACCTGGATTTTTTTACGATTGATCGTGCTATTGCAACGAGTATTATTATACACTATTATTTTTATGAGTATTCTTATTACTTATACGCTACCTCATGAATTAAAATATCAATTATTACTAAAACTAAAATAATTAAAAAAAAAAGTCATGCGGAGGAGGGGAGGTAATGTGATGACCAAAAGTCGTGGCCTCGTTTTTGGCCACATAGAATGAATTCAATGTAGGTCAATACATTGTCCAACCATGCCGAACCATACGAACTTCATAATAGAAACTCCATTATACATATGTCAACATAAGCATTAATATAGGAAGAATAACCTTTAAATTATTTCAATGTGAAACTGTAATTATCATAATTTTTTGCATTTATTCTCTTACACATACAAATTAATTGTACGATATACATACATATATAAGTGCATTCATGATCAGTAATAATTGCATATAAACCATGGTAGAATAATATACAAGGTAGCCCTGGAACGCCAGCTGATTATTTTTTTCGTGGTACGAACTATCAAGTGTTGTGTATATGTGAAATAACTACGTTTAACACAATACAACACGTATGTTTGGTGCTTCTGTTATACAAACACACACATACACTCTCTATCAGGGATGGCAAAATTGGTACAATTGTACCATTTTTGGTACAAATCGAACTTTAAATGTACAATGGTACACCAATGGCTTATTTAGTACAATTAATAATGCCTGTATTTTTTTACAATATTCTTATTGCTGCTCTTTTATTATCAAAATATTTTATCCTTTTCGTCCACTCGTACATATGCGACTTCTTATCTGAATTTAATTTAAACGTTCCCAAGCATTGAGAACAAAGTTCGACTTAAACATAGAAATATATAAAGACATCATATAAGTTTAGCCCACAAAACGAAGTCACTGAAAATGATATATTTTCTATGCACAATTAATCTCAAAAAAGTAAAGTTTTAGACTACAATTGGTACAATTTTAAAATTTCATTTGCCATCCCTGCTCTCTATTAATGTTTGACATTTTGGACCTCAAATGTATTAGTTATGCGGCTACCTTGTATATTATTCTACCATGATATACACCAAATAAGAAATCATAACTCTGCGTCTTCACGAGACATTAACTTTGATATAACATGAGAGAGAACGTCGGCAGAACAAGAAATTTTTCCTCATGTCATACAACAGGTCAACGTATTTTAAATTTTGTTAAGAGATTTCATTTGCTACAAATGCTCATTGAGTTAAAATGCAATATTTTTGCGTAATTAGTAGTTTTATTTATGATTTTTCAAACAAAT
>OY101447.1:71274129-71425618 GCA_956483635.1 Panzeria rudis | reverse complement strand
GGCGGCAGAGCAGAGGCATACCATACACATAATAATGTTCTTGTTGTTAATATTTATAGTCCCCACACAAGTAAGTGGTGAGTTTCTTCAGATTTGCTGGCATGTGCGTATATCATTGTGTGTGCACCAGCAGCCAGAATAAATAGAGCCACTTTAGAATATTAAAGTTAGTTTGTAAATTGAGGGTTCGGAGTCGAATCTCTCCTTAAGTTACCAGCTAGTCTTGGGTTGCCTTCTCTTTGTAGCAGGGGATTTCTTCGGCTTTGGTTGGACTCGTTCTCTCCATCTCCTGAACTCTCGTGTGACGAAGTCAGCTCTGAGAGTTTGGAGTAGAATCTCTATTCCGTGCCTGCTTCAACTCCAGCTAGGGAATCATCGGTCGAGGATTGTGGCGCACCCTTAGCGCTGGTCAGATTCGTGCTATCCAGCATTACTAGTTTGCGTAAAAGGGCCGCCTCTGAGGGTTCGGAGTCGAATCTCTCCTTGGAGTCGCTCCCGCACAATCACCGACTGATCGCATTCATTTCCTTCGGATGCTGATACTCAATCCATAATTGGTATGGCTACACTCTGCCGACGACACACCCCGCAGTCAACTAAGAAAAAGAATTAAATAAAAACTATTGTAACGAAATTGGAATTGTTGTATTGTTTCCTTCTTTCGGGGTCTCTTGTATCAATTATAAATTTTTGTAACGAACCCTGGGAGTCCTGAGCGTATCCCCGCCAAAGGTAAAAAATCACGCTGTTAGGGGTTTTTCCCGAAAAATCGTAAAAAAGGAGAAAACCGTCATCGCTCTTAAAAAAATTCGTCAAAAAACCGTCACGTTAAAAAAATTAATAAAATCAATTTCTATATATAAAGAAGAGTAGAGGGGGCCAAAAAATCGACTTTTGTTTTAAGTATGTACATATGTCAAAAATATTATTTTAGATGATAAAAAATAATTATTTTCAGAATTTGAGTTCCTAATATTAATATTTAGAAGTCGCAATTTTTTTTTATTTTTTTTTTGTGTATGAAGGTTTTTGGCTTTTAACTCCCAAACCATCGATCAAAACGGAATTGACCTGAAGGAAATTAAATGCTCTATGAAAAAGGTGCTTGTGAAAATTTTTGTCAGATGGACCGTTTTCTAAAAACCATGCTAAAGTATTTTTAGAATTAAAAATATTTAATTATAGATTTTGAAACTATAAATGGATAATGTAAGCAAGTTAATTTACTTAATTGTTTTGTTTTAAAATTTTTTTATAAGTATTGAAGAAAATAGAAATTATCTCTTCGCTGGTAGCTAGTCGCCGACTGTTCTTTTTATTACGATCGCGCTCCGCCGATTGCATTGAAAATAAGACTATAATTATTTTACAATGGTTTTAAGTAACGGCATATTATCGTTGGAAATATAAAAGGTATAAAACACATTCAATAAAGTATTTTTTGTTTAAGAAATAATATAGTATTTTATGAAAATATTTCAACGCACCCGCCAAAATTTTTCCATCGGCTTGTTGCTCTGTTTGACACTTGAATGATTGGAATATTCCAATAAATAAGCTGGCTTTTCGCATTGAAATACAGAAATAGTTTTTACTCACAAATCGAGAAACGATGAAATTTTTTGTTTCACACTTCATGTGAAAACTTTTACGATGCGAAAAATACAGAAACGAGGTACTGATTTCTAAACTTTGGAATTTTGTAATTCATGTAAAAATTTCCGAATGTTTCCGAAAATAGCCAATAAATATTCTTAAAGGAAATTGAATTCTCTACAAAAGAAGTTTAGTAAGGTCGACTTCCAAAACATCGAAATACATTGTAGTGATGCAAATTCTTAGGTGCTTTGTTTTTGCAAACAGAGTAAAGTCGCATCAATGCAGTGTATTTTAATGTTTTGGAATTCACCCTCACATTTTTAGCTAAAATATACCATTTAGCTAAAAATTTTATTAAACTTTGTTTGAAGAGAATTTAATTTCCTTTAAGAACATTTATTTTTTCGGAAACTAGTTTTACGAGTTACAAAATTCCAAAATTTGAAATTCAAATTGTAAAATCATACCAAGGCTGGGGCATTGTTATAAGAAAACGGTTCATCTGACAAAAATTTTCACTAAGACATTTTTCGTAGACCATTGAATTTTCTTCAATTCCATTTGGGTCGATGGCTTGGGAGTTAAAAGCCAAAAACCTGCATAGACAAAAACAATAAAAAATGTTGATGATATACCTCTTAATATTAATATTAAGGGCTCGAATTCTGACAATAATTTTTTTTGTCATCCCCAATAATATTTTCGATATTCTTAAAAAAAAAGTCCATTATTTGGCCCACTCTATTATACGTGCATATTTATAGAAAATAAAATAGACTTTCATTTAGTAGAAGAGTACTTCTGTGGCTTTACTGAAACTATTTCAATATGTAGTTTGAAAAGGTAAAATTTTTAAAAATCATATGTATATAAAAAAGAGTTCTTGATTCCAATGAATTAATATTATCTTTAATTACTATATTATTACAACAAACGGCATACCCAGGAAAAACTTGGTAATTTATTGCAATTAGCAAACAGCATACTTTTCAACACAAACTGCATAGCGTCTGCATTACCAATTACTTACTAGTAAATAAACCAGCAATTTATTTATACCTTTATTGGCACAGTTGTGATGTCCGTGTATTTAAGGACTTCTAAATATGGAAATTTTCAAGTTGTTGCTTGTAAGCCAAGGTGGTAGAGTTGTAAAATTTCGATACTTTTGAATACTCGATACTTATTAAGTATTGACTCAATCCTACTCAATACTTTAACAGTTTGCTTGAATTGAAGAATGATTTTAAATAAATATTTAAAAACTGCCATCTTATTCGTGAAAATTATAGTTTATTAACTTTTCAACATTGAAATGCAAATTTTGATTATCTTTTACTAGGTCTTATTTAGATAAAAATTATATTTGTAACTCAGTAATTTTTTATACTTTAAATTAAAAATTTTTTTGATCAGTTTCATTTATAGTTTACAATCTATTGTGCAAGAAAAATGAACTCTGAAAGTATTGAGGACCTACTTTTAGGTATCGAGTACTCAAAAACCGTTTGGTATTGAGTACTCAGTACCCAAACACTCGATACTTTTACAACTCTATTCTAATGACATCCCCATATTATAGTATGTTTCCACCGGAATGATTTCGATAAATCATGGTGATTTGAGCAAATCATGTTGATTTATACATGATTTACCATATATTTTCCATACGACCAAATTACCTTATAGTATGTTTCCACCGGCATGATTTCGACAAATCATGGTGTTTTGAGCAAATCATGTTGATTTATGCATGAGTTACCATACATTTTGCATACGAACAAATTACTTCAAAGTGGGTGATTTATTTTAAATTATGTCGAAAATACTATTTTTCGAACTGTATTTATCTATACAATCCTGCGTTGCTTTTAAAATTACAAACTCCATCCCTGGGTCATCCATCTATTGTGATTGACAATTTCGAAATAATGACATTAAAGAATATTTAATTAATTTTAAATGTCAAACTATATATGGACAAAATTTAAATACAGCTGCTGCGGACACCTTATAAAGTTAGTCCATCATTGGACTACGAAAATTCGAACACCAAATCTCTCACAAGCTCGGTGGAAACACTTCGAAGTAATTTACCTAAATCTACGTAATTTAAAGTTGGTGGAAAAATACTATGAAAGTTATTTGCTAAAATGCAAAAACCTCGTTTCTGTATTTCTCGCATCGTAAACAAAAACTTGGTTTTCTCACACAAGTGTTTCTGTATCTTTACAATGCGAGAACTATTTGTCATTTAAGTTATTTTCCAATAGCTATTGGATGGATATGAGAAAAAGTGTTTCTGTAACAACATTTTGTAAAAAAAATTTCCCTAACGCCGTCAAAATTCCAAACATTTGTAAACGATGCGAGAAGTATTGTTATAATTAAAAATATTAAATTATAGATTTTGAGATATACATGGATAAGCAAGTTAATTTACTTAATTATTTTGTTTATAAGTATTAAAGAAAATAGAAATTATCTCTTGGCTGGTGGCTAGTCGTAGAATGATTTTTTTTATTACGATCGCGCTCCGCCGATTGCAAAAACTTAACACGTTTTATTTTGCGTTGAAAATAAGACTTCAGTATTTTACAATGGTTTTAAGTTATGGCATATTATCGTTGGAAAGATAAAAGGTATAAAACACATTCAATAAAGTATTTCACATTGAAATACAGAAACAGTTTCTACTCACAAATCGGGAAACGATGAAATGTTTTGTTTCACACTTCATACGAAAACTTTTACAATGCGAGAAATACAGAAACGAGGCACAGAAGTAGTGAAGGGTGTGCTTATTAGCATTTTAACTTTGCCAACAAAATTTTTGCTGGGTAGTCTAACTGAACTTCTTATGAATAATTTCCTGACTTGTGCCCATGTTCGGTAACTTTGGTGAGAACTTCTCGCGTCGAAAAGATGTGAAACAAATTATTCCATCGTTTCTCGAAAAGGTAGGAAAAAGTGTGTCTGTAACTCTTGTCGAAAACTATCAAAAGAGCTAAAATTGTTAAGCTTCATACTCTGTTCAAATTTGCGAAAAATGCTGGTCAACATTGGTTTTACATACGAAAAATATGACAAGTAGCCAATCATAACTAGCCCTTGAAATGATGCTGCCATTGTGTACGTTTAAAAAAAACCCAATGGCCCTATTCACAATCTTGTGCAAAAGGTCTTGCATCGTAGCATTTGCAAATTGGTATAGTATATTGACACTCACCACTTAACAATCGTTAGTGGTGAGTATCAATATACTATACCATTTTGCAAATGCAACGATGCAAGACCATTTGCACAAGATTGTGAATTGGACTAATGTGTTTGTTGTAAATTCCACACGAAGAAAGTGGTGCTCATATTATTTTGTATGAAGACTTAAAATGTTGTAGATACATTTCATATGCTTTTCACAAAATAAGGCCTAGTTTACACTATGCGAGTCTTATTGATCAGCTGTTGAGAAAAAGAGAGAAATGTGTATTCATTTCTCTTTCTTTCTCACAGCTGAATAAGAAGCTGATCAATAAGACTTGCATCGTCTAAACGTCGACTAAACAGAGTACTAGACGGGGTTCACACAGGGCAATTTTTGTTGCGCAACTTTCAATTCAGCTGGGAGAAAGACAGAGACAAACTGTGTTGCCTTCTTTATCTGCCTCGCGGCTGAATTAGAATTTTCGCAACAAAAGTTTCCCTGTGTGAACCCCGTCCTACTTCTGCAACAATTTTTCGTGAGCAATTCCTGTAAATTTTTTATATGGATTTTTGACAGCACTTCGCACGAATTTATGAACAGAGTACTATGCTTTACGTTAGAAATGTCATAATATGATTAATATGAAATTGCAGAAGTTGAGAACGCTAATCAGAAATATCTTTAACGGCGACTAAAATGTACTAAAAGTGAAAACTTTTCAGCGACGGCGGCGAAAATGCCACCTTCGGCTATACAAAGTAATGTATAGTGTGACTTTAATGTTTGTTCTTTATCCTAGTACTAATTCACACAATGGAAGTATTATTGATGAGATTCTTATTCAGCTGTGAGAAAGACAGAGAAATGAATACACATTTCTTCACGAGCCTTTGACTTTCACATGACATTAACATGACGCCGGCAGAGCAACTGCAAAAAATTCATCAACTTCTTAGTTGTGGTGAATACGTGCGATGCCCATGTTCTGCCTTATCAATGTGTTTTGAGGTAGTGCAATAGAAATAGAATATTTACCAATTTTATTCTGTCTCTTTTCTTTCTATTGAAAATGGTTGTTGACGGCAAATCTCATGGCGAACATTGATGCTCAGCCATATGTTCGGGCATCGATGTCAGAGCATGGACGAAACATGGACATGAAGCGTCTACATTAGCCATATGCGATGTTCGACATGATGTTCATACCAGAGAATGACATAAGTATCGATTTTAAGTACTCTTTAAGTATTGGCTGTCAAACAACTATAAATGCGTACAATTAAAAATAAAAATCATCGTCATAAGTAAAAATACTCTTCAAGTTTAAGCCGAATACGTATAAATACAAACAACCAACGTTTATGTGCATACAGATTAGAGGGCTGCAAAGAGTACATAAATGTATTCGTAGAATGTACTCGTATGAATTTCATGTGTGCGTATTTGTATGTTCTTATGTTTGTCCGTATGTGTATATGCATGTATATGTATGTATATACATAGCAACGACCAAATATACATATAGACATACATATATACACACATACATACTAAAAAATATACATGCATACACACAAAAACATACATACGAGTACTTTCGAGTATATTCGTGCAGCCCTCTAATACAGATTCTTTAAATTACGCAGCACAAACGACTATAAGTAACATTATACTCTGTATCAGCTACAATAATATACACAAGTATAAAAATACTCTCAAGTTTTTATCCGGATACTCATAACATAGCGTCCAAGGCATATTCATTACAGGTACCACCATAACTAAAACAAATACAACACCAAAAAACAAATGAATTTTGTTGGTAAAAATACCCCAGAAATATGTCAAATCCATTAACTGTGAGTCGCACACATTCATAAGCTGTCTCAAATTTACTAACACATGGCCGTTGTTGATAGTAAACTCCCAGCCATGTGTCAAAATCTATTGGCTGTGTGACGCACACATTCTCAAATTTACTAAAACAGCTGTTCTTGTGGTGGTACCTGTTCAATATACCTTGATAGCGTCTTGATGAGCAAATTATTTGTTTTAACAATTGTTAGCACAAGAATTTGTCACGTCTGGACCGCTGTTGTTACTGTTTTGTCATTATTATGACATCGTTGTTAAAACAATTGTTATAACAACGATGTCTTAACAACAAGCATTGTTTACAATACGAAAAAAAGACAGTAAACAAAAGAAATTTGCTATCTCTACTGCACCACCTTAAAATGATATGACTAGGCCTAACAAAAACATTGTACGTACTCTCCACAACAAAGACCTTAACAAATTTTTGTTAACAGCTCTGCCGGCGTTTTGTTCATTGTTATAACAAAAAATTTGCTCTTCAAGACGTAGTGTAAGTTTTTACAGGAGTATTTTATTTGCTGTTGAACATATTGCATGACACGGATGGCAAGTGCGATTTAATAATGCTTGAATGCTAAAAACAATTGTAACTACATATACATATATTTACTCGAAATATTTTATCACTTTACAAATTACAAAATATTTGTTCTCTTGTAACTATAATTACACAAATTAATATTGGAGGAGTTCACGCAACATTCGGTAACTCTACTCGTTAAATTGGTAAAATTTTCGATATATTTTATTCTGTGAAATTTATTTAAAAAAATCTTTGACAGCAAAATATATGGGAAATTTTACCAATTTAACGAGTAAACAATTACCGAATGTTGGTTGCGTGAACTCCACCATTGAGTTTTTAAACTAAATATTCTAACAAAACTAGTTTTAAGGATTCTTATTAAGATACACTGAAACTGATGTATTTAGCACCAAAGCTTGAAATAGATTGATCACTTCATTCATAAATATGAGCTAATATTTTTTTTAATTCAAACACACTAATTGCGGTAAGAGTGTTATTGTTGCGTGGGTATATTTTTTAGTTTCGCTATCACCAGTATGTATGCAGTTGTTGTTTAAATTTTATAGTAACCATTTTTTGTAGAAGTCAGGTTTGTTTTGAAATGAAAACCAAATCGCATAAGTGCGATGTGCAAACAGTGTTCCTTTATGTATTTTGTTGGAAGTTTGTCTTTGGAAAGAGCAATTTTATTGTGGTTTGATTTTTGTTTATACCTATTTTTGTACAAATCAATTCATTAAACATTTTTTAAAAGAACAAACAGGTCAAAACTTAATATTTTTATCACCGTTTTTTGTATGTATGAGTTTCACATTATTACTAGTGTCCGACCGAACGTTCGGTGTCGGAGTTCGGCAAAAGCTGTGTTCGGTTGATATTCAGCGTTCGGTAAAATTTTCAGCGAACACCGAACTTTGTAAAATTATTGTTTTATATTTATATATCAAAAAATACACAAAAATGTAGTCCTACAAAATATTATCAAAAAGACCTACTCACTATCAATTTGTTAGTGCATATTTATAGAAAATAAAATAGACTTTCATTTAGTAGAAGAGTACTTCTGTGGCTTTACTGAAACTATTTCAATATGTAGTTTGAAAAGGTAAAATTTTTAAAAATCATATGTATATAAAAAAGAGTTCTTGATTCCAATGAATTAATATTATCTTTAATTACTATATTATTACAACAAACGGCATACCCAGGAAAAACTTGGTAATTTATTGCAATTAGCAAACAGCATACTTTTCAACACAAACTGCATAGCGTCTGCATTACCAATTACTTACTAGTAAATAAACCAGCAATTTATTTATACCTTTATTGGCACAGTTGTGATGTCCGTGTATTTAAGGACTTCTAAATATGGAAATTTTCAAGTTGTTGCTTGTAAGCCAAGGTGGTAAGTACTTGCTTCTAATGTAGAGTTGTAAAATTTCGATACTTTTGAATACTCGATACTTATTAAGTATTGACTCAATCCTACTCAATACTTTAACAGTTTGCTTGAATTGAAGAATGATTTTAAATAAATATTTAAAAACTGCCATCTTATTCGTGAAAATTATAGTTTATTAACTTTTCAACATTGAAATGCAAATTTTGATTATCTTTTACTAGGTCTTATTTAGGTAAAAATTATATTTGTAACTCAGTAATTTTTTATACTTTAAATTAAAAATTTTTTTGATCAGTTTCATTTATAGTTTACAATCTATTGTGCAAGAAAAATGAACTCTGAAAGTATTGAGGACCTACTTTTAGGTATCGAGTACTCAAAAACCGTTTGGTATTGAGTACTCAGTACCCAAACACTCGATACTTTTACAACTCTATTCTAATGACATCCCCATATTATAGTATGTTTCCACCGGAATGATTTCGATAAATCATGGTGATTTGAGCAAATCATGTTGATTTATACATGATTTACCATATATTTTCCATACGACCAAATTACCTTATAGTATGTTTCCACCGGCATGATTTCGACAAATCATGGTGTTTTGAGCAAATCATGTTGATTTATACATGAGTTACCATACATTTTGCATACGAACAAATTACTTCAAAGTGGGTGATTTATTTTAAATTATGTCGAAAATACTATTTTTCGAACTGTATTTATCTATACAATCCTGCGTTGCTTTTAAAATTACAAACTCCATCCCTGGGTCATCCATCTATTGTGATTGACAATTTCGAAATAATGACATTAAAGAATATTTAATTAATTTTAAATGTCAAACTATATATGGACAAAATTTAAATACAGCTGCTGCGGACACCTTATAAAGTTAGTCCATCATTGGACTACGAAAATTCGAACACCAAATCTCTCACAAGCTCGGTGGAAACACTTCGAAGTAATTTACCTAAATCTACGTAATTTAAAGTTGGTGGAAAAATACTATTAAAGTTATTTGCTAAAATGCAAAAACCTCGTTTCTGTATTTCTCGCATCGTAAACAAAAACTTGGTTTTCTCACACAAGTGTTTCTGTATCTTTACAATGCGAGAACTATTTGTCATTTAAGTTATTTTCCAATAGCTATTGGATGGATATGAGAAAAAGTGTTTCTGTAACAACATTTTGTAAAAAAAATTTCCCTAACGCCGTCAAAATTCCAAACATTTGTAAACGATGCGAGAAGTATTGTTATAATTAAAAATATTAAATTATAGATTTTGAGATATACATGGATAAGCAAGTTAATTTACTTAATTATTTTGTTTATAAGTATTAAAGAAAATAGAAATTATCTCTTGGCTGGTGGCTAGTCGTAGAATGATTTTTTTTATTACGATCGCGCTCCGCCGATTGCAAAAACTTAACACGTTTTATTTTGCGTTGAAAATAAGACTTCAGCATTTTACAATGGTTTTAAGTTATGGCATATTATCGTTGGAAAGATAAAAGGTATAAAACACATTCAATAAAGTATTTCACATTGAAATACAGAAACAGTTTCTACTCACAAATCGGGAAACGATGAAATGTTTTGTTTCACACTTCATACGAAAACTTTTAAAATGCGAGAAATACAGAAACGAGGCACAGAAGTAGTGAAGGGTGTGCTTATTAGCATTTTAACTTTGCCAACAAAATTTTTGCTGGGTAGTCTAACTGAACTTCTTATGAATAATTTCCTGACTTGTGCCCATGTTCGGTAACTTTGGTGAGAACTTCTCGCGTCGAAAAGATGTGAAACAAATTATTCCATCGTTTCTCGAAAAGGTAGGAAAAAGTGTGTCTGTAACTCTTGTCGAAAACTATCAAAAGAGCTAAAATTGTTAAGCTTCATACTCTGTTCAAATTTGCGAAAAATGCTGGTCAACATTGGTTTTACATACGAAAAATATGACAAGTAGCCAATCATAACTAGCCCTTGAAATGATGCTGCCATTGTGTACGTTTAAAAAAAACCCAATGGCCCTATTCACAATCTTGTGCAAAAGGTCTTGCATCGTAGCATTTGCAAATTGGTATAGTATATTGACACTCACCACTTAACAATCGTTAGTGGTGAGTATCAATATACTATACCATTTTGCAAATGCAACGATGCAAGACCATTTGCACAAGATTGTGAATTGGACTAATGTGTTTGTTGTAAATTCCACACGAAGAAAGTGGTGCTCATATTATTTTGTATGAAGACTTAAAATGTTGTAGATACATTTCATATGCTTTTCACAAAATAAGGCCTAGTTTACACTATGCAAGTCTTATTGATCAGCTGTTGAGAAAAAGAGAGAAATGTGTATTCATTTCTCTTTCTTTCTCACAGCTGAATAAGAAGCTGATCAATAAGACTTGCATCGTCTAAACGTCGACTAAACAGAGTACTAGACGGGGTTCACACAGGGCAATTTTTGTTGCGCAACTTTCAATTCAGCTGGGAGAAAGACAGAGACAAACTGTGTTGCCTTCTTTATCTGCCTCGCGGCTGAATTAGAATTTTCGCAACAAAAGTTTCCCTGTGTGAACCCCGTCCTACTTCTGCAACAATTTTTCGTGAGCAATTCCTGTAAATTTTTTATATGGATTTTTGACAGCACTTCGCACGAATTTATGAACAGAGTACTATGCTTTACGTTAGAAATGTCATAATATGATTAATATGAAATTGCAGAAGTTGAGAACGCTAATCAGAAATATCTTTAACGGCGACTAAAATGTACTAAAAGTGAAAACTTTTCAGCGACGGCGGCGAAAATGCCACCTTCGGCTATACAAAGTAATGTATAGTGTGACTTTAATGTTTGTTCTTTATCCTAGTACTAATTCACACAATGGAAGTCTTATTGATGAGATTCTTATTCAGCTGTGAGAAAGACAGAGAAATGAATACACATTTCTTCACGAGCCTTTGACTTTCACATGACATTAACATGACGCCGGCAGAGCAACTGCAAAAAATTCATCAACTTCTTAGTTGTGGTGAATACGTGCGATGCCCATGTTCTGCCTTATCAATGTGTTTTGAGGTAGTGCAATAGAAATAGAATATTTACCAATTTTATTCTGTCTCTTTTCTTTCTATTGAAAATGGTTGTTGACGGCAAATCTCATGGCGAACATTGATGCTCAGCCATATGTTCGGGCATCGATGTCAGAGCATGGACGAAACATGGACATGAAGCGTCTACATTAGCCATATGCGATGTTCGACATGATGTTCATACCAGAGAATGACATAAGTATCGATTTTAAGTACTCTTTAAGTATTGGCTGTCAAACAACTATAAATGCGTACAATTAAAAATAAAAATCATCGTCATAAGTAAAAATACTCTTCAAGTTTAAGCCGAATACGTATAAATACAAACAACCAACGTTTATGTGCATACAGATTAGAGGGCTGCAAAGAGTACATAAATGTATTCGTAGAATGTACTCGTATGAATTTCATGTGTGCGTATTTGTATGTTCTTATGTTTGTCCGTATGTGTATATGCATGTATATGTATGTATATACATAGCAACGACCAAATATACATATAGACATACATATATACACACATACATACTAAAAAATATACATGCATACACACAAAAACATACATACGAGTACTTTCGAGTATATTCGTGCAGCCCTCTAATACAGATTCTTTAAATTACGCAGCACAAACGACTATAAGTAACATTATACTCTGTATCAGCTACAATAATATACACAAGTATAAAAATACTCTCAAGTTTTTATCCGGATACTCATAACATAGCGTCCAAGGCATATTCATTACAGGTACCACCATAACTAAAACAAATACAACACCAAAAACAAATGAATTTTGTTGGTAAAAATACCCCAGAAATATGTCAAATCCATTAACTGTGAGTCGCACACATTCATAAGCTGTCTCAAATTTACTAACACATGCCCGTTGTTGATAGAAAACTCCCAGCCATGTGTCAAAATCTATTGGCTGTGTGACGCACACATTCTCAAATTTACTAAAACAGCTGTTCTTGTGGTGGTACCTGTTCAATATACCTTGATAGCGTCTTGATGAGCAAATTATTTGTTTTAACAATTGTTAGCACAAGAATTTGTCACGTCTGGACCGCTGTTGTTACTGTTTTGTCATTATTATGACATCGTTGTTAAAACAATTGTTATAACAACGATGTCTTAACAACAAGCATTGTTTACAATACGAAAAAAAGACAGTAAACAAAAGAAATTTGCTATCTCTACTGCACCACCTTAAAATGATATGACTAGGCCTAACAAAAACATTGTACGTACTCTCCACAACAAAGACCTTAACAAATTTTTGTTAACAGCTCTGCCGGCGTTTTGTTCATTGTTATAACAAAAAATTTGCTCTTCAAGACGTAGTGTAAGTTTTTACAGGAGTATTTTATTTGCTGTTGAACATATTGCATGACACGGATGGCAAGTGCGATTTAATAATGCTTGAATGCTAAAAACAATTGTAACTACATATACATATATTTACTCGAAATATTTTATCACTTTACAAATTACAAAATATTTGTTCTCTTGTAACTATAATTACACAAATTAATATTGGAGGAGTTCACGCAACATTCGGTAACTCTACTCGTTAAATTGGTAAAATTTTCGATATATTTTATTCTGTGAAATTTATTTAAAAAAATGTTTGACAGCAAAATATATGGGAAATTTTACCAATTTAACGAGTAAACAATTACCGAATGTTGGTTGCGTGAACTCCACCATTGAGTTTTTAAACTAAATATTCTAACAAAACTAGTTTTAAGGATTCTTATTAAGATACACTGAAACTGATGTATTTAGCACCAAAGCTTGAAATAGATTGATCACTTCATTCATAAATATGAGCTAATATTTTTTTTTAATTCAAACACACTAATTGCGGTAAGAGTGTTATTGTTGCGTGGGTATATTTTTTAGTTTCGCTATCACCAGTATGTATGCAGTTGTTGTTTAAATTTTATAGTAACCATTTTTTGTAGAAGTCAGGTTTGTTTTGAAATGAAAACCAAATCGCATAAGTGCGATGTGCAAACAGTGTTCCTTTATGTATTTTGTTGGAAGTTTGTCTTTGGAAAGAGCAATTTTATTGTGGTTTGATTTTTGTTTATACCTATTTTTGTACAAATCAATTCATTAAACATTTTTTAAAAGAACAAACAGGTCAAAACTTAATATTTTTATCACCGTTTTTTGTATGTATGAGTTTCACATTATTACTAGTGTCCGACCGAACGTTCGGTGTCGGAGTTCGGCAAAAGCTGTGTTCGGTTGATATTCAGCGTTCGGTAAAATTTTCAGCGAACACCGAACTTTGTAAAATTATTGTTTTATATTTATATATCAAAAAATACACAAAAATGTAGTCCTACAAAATATTATCAAAAAGACCTACTCACTATCAATTTGTTAGTTTTGTATTTATTAAATAAATAAGTCATAGCTAAAAAAGTTAACCTTAAATTTTTCTTTTCAATAAAAAATATCGGTTTCGCGTTCGGTATTGTGTTCGGGTTCGGATCTAAAATTTGCGTTCGATCGGACACTAATTATTACTCTTAGAAGTACGTATTTTTTACTTGATTTTCTTTTGTTGCAATTTTCTTAAAAATAATCTAAGAATGAGTTAGTATGTAATGAGAAGTAAAATTAAAACCCACGCGCCGCAAAAAGAAGAAGCGCATTAGGTAATGGAAAACAAATATATAATTCTAATATTTCCGCATTGACTAAAAATATTTTATTTGAAATGCTCTTTTTAAATGATTTTATTTATGTATAAATTTGTAATTTAAATATAAAAGTTATTTTAATTGAAAATGAAGAAATAGTCCCATACCTGATTAATGTTTTCAAACAGCCAAATCATGTGTTACATCCATTTCATACACACAAACGCATACGGGGGCGCATGTTGAATAAATACTCTTAAAGCTGTTTTTAGCTGTTCGACTTCTGACAAAATGCAGCCCTGATATAATGTGTTGTTATTGCTTTTTTAAACCTTTCCATAAAATCATTAGATCAGGGTTGCATTTTCTAGAGAGGTCGAACGGATTGTGAGATAGTGTAAAACAGATTTAAGTATTTTCATTTTATCCGAATAAATATACATACTCTAAGTATACAAATACTCTAAGTATAATTATGACAGATACTTAATACTTCCAATACTCACGTGCGTTTCTATTTATAAATGTTGAGCAGGCACGGATCCAGCTTGAACAAATATATATATATATATATATATATATATATATATATATATATATATATATATATATATATATATATATATATATATATATATATATATATATATATATATATATATATATATATATATATATATATATATATATATATATATATATATATATATATATATATATATATATATATATATATATATATATATATATATATATATATTATATATATATTTGTTTTGAGTACTTATTGTCAGACTCTGGTTCATACCAAGTTCATGGCTAATGTAGACCCCCAGTTACAAAATAGCTTTGAAAAGATTTTGCTATAAAATGAGGAATAAAAATGGCTTCGTAATGTCTAAAAAGAAGTGCATTTAAAAAATCAAAAGTGATTGTTGTTGCTAAAATAAAATTGAAGTTCGCTTAATTTATAAAATTATAAAAGCAAAATAATTTGACAATGAAAAAAATCATTTAAAAATAAAATACTTACCTTTTCCGTATTAATATTCATTTCACTTTGCATTTTGAATATATTTTTTATTGAAGTTGTGTGTATTTAGTCGAACTATATGAGTTTTATCCAAAGAAATTTATTATTCAGGCTTAAGTTCGTTCAATTTAATTTTTACAATTAAATCATTTTTTTATTGAGAAATAATTTTTCAAAGCATGTGGCAATTGAAAAGTACAAATACCAATTTCTTGACTTTTATGTAAAGGTCGAAAAGTTGATGTTAATTATTGTAGTTTGTAGAGTAGTCTACACCGTTTAACACCGATATTTAAAACAATAAAATTAAAGGGTGTTCTATCAGTTAATGTAATTTTGACTATGTAATTTAGATAAGAGGTAAAATCTTGAATTTTTAAAAAACCCTAAAACTAAGAAATTAAAAAAATGTCAAAATGAAAAATCGCCAAAACGAAAACAAGCGCTTAAAGAAAAAAAGCACATAAATTAAAAAAATCTTTTAAACGCAAAAAATCCCCAAAACTAAAAAGATCGCCAAAAAACGAAAAAGTCGCCAAACGAAAAAAGCACCAAAACTAAAAAATCGTTTAAACTAAAAATATCGTCGAATAACGAAAAAAATTGCTTAAAATAGAAAAAAATCACAAAAACGGAAAAAAGCGCTAAAACAAAAAAAAAAGCGCTAAACCTAATAAAAATCGCCAAAAACCGAAAAAATCGCCAAAAGGAAAAAAGTGTTAAAACCGAAAAAAATTCCTAAAACTAAAAAAATCACCAAAAAACCGGAAAAATCCCGAAAACCGAAAAAAGCGCTAAAACTGAAAAAGCACCAAAACTTAAATCGCAAAAACTAAAGATATTACCAAAAAGCGACAAAAATTAAAAATAGGCAAAAAACGAAAAATCGCCCAAAAACGAAACAATTAGTAAAATGGAAAAAAAGCGCCAAAACCAAAAAAAAAATCGTTAAGCAACAAAAAAAGTTAAAAAACAAAAAAAATAATAATATGAAACAAAAAAGCTAAACGGAAAAATTGTCAAAATGAAAAACGGTAAAAACGAAAAGGGATATACGCATGTATGAGTATTCGTACGGAGTCCTTCGTGTGCGAGCCAAAGTAGCACTTTACTAATTTATTTTCAGTTAAAGAGACACAACTCTAAATGATGCTCCACAAATTCTAACATATTTTTCATCAATAGCGTCACAACTCGAAATAATACTGTTTATGTGAAAGAAAACTACTCAATTGCTCATAAGCGTACTGTCATAGCGAAAAATAGTATAAGAACATTAATAAAAGATGATGAAGTTACATTAGCATATAGATCAAACAAAACAATAAGCAATCTAATTACGAAAAAAAGAAAATTAAAAAAAAGAGCAAAGCAATGTTGTGTACCAGATACAATGCTAGGGAAATGCGTCTGAAAGCTGTGGTAAATTTTATATAGGGACAACAAAAAGAAGCTTAAGCACAAGAACGAGCGAACATGAAGCAGACATAAAAAACAATAACATACAACGCACTAGCACAACACTGCACTGTGTGATTGACAGAACTGATTTATCGAACATAAAAATATTGGATAAAGAGATGAGGGCCTTACTCGGCGTTTCCACCTAACTTGTTAAAACAATTGCACTAACAACTATGTTATAACCAGAAAAAAGCATTAACTTGAGCGGTCTACACTTAGCATTAACTTGAACTTAATGTTAAGTTAAGTTACATAGTGTCCACACCTTAACAATTTATATCATGATGAATGTCAAATTGATATCATGATGAAAATTCATCACGTTTGGACTCAATTTATTAATGTTATATCAGCGTTATGATATAATCATCAGAGCTCAAGCACAGATGAATATATATGAAACGTCATTTCATTTGTTGTATTTATTTTAATGTTAATTTTCTTTATTACAATTTGTGAAAATTATAAGAAATAAATATTTTTTAATGAAAAACCATACATTTTATGATGTTTATTAAATAAATCTTATTATAATAATATTAAATTTTTTTTGCTGGCGGTTATTATTGCCCATGTAAAGGTGTAAATGTTCGATCTTAGCTGTAAGATGAGAAAGAAAATATGATTCATCATGATATAAATTCATCAATATAAATTCACATCAATAAATAGGGGTAGACACCCCTATGTATTGATGTGAATGAAAAATTTACAATTTCTCTGCCGGCTTTATATTAGGTGTTATGATGAAACTTCTTCAGGTGTGGACACAGGTGTGGTAGGTGTAGACTGCAAATTAGAATACAACAGAAAGGGAACAGTGCAATAAACAAAAACGAGGACAAAGACAATCTTTTGATAATTTCGAAAACTTTCATTCCCTATGGAATACAGAACATCCCCGATTAAAATTTTTTGAATATGAATAATTTTTGTATTAACCCATTATATTTTTAATTTCTCTTTATATTTATGCAGTAAAAAAGATCGAACGGATCGAATTGTAGATGTTGGACATAAGATAAATGTTAGAAGTCGAAGGAATAGCGAAGACGACACTGACGTTGGCTGGTCGATAATAAATGAAGAAGTTGATACTGTTATACCTCTGTTGTTAGAACACTTGCACAAATTAAAAATAGAACACTTGCAACTACCGGACATCAACGAAAATATATCGGTGGTAAGTGTTTCATAGAAAGATGAAGTAAACGTCAAATAAACTTAATGACTGTTTTAGAATCCCCTATTTTTAACATACGAAGCTGGGCTATTTCTCACAAACGGCATCGTTTACAATGTAGCTGGCATACAACGTTACGGACCAGCCTACATGACTTATGAAGACAAATCATTTTTAACACGTTTCTATTTGAACTTGAAAACGGCACAGGTTAGTATTGAGCACTAAATTAATAAATTGTTTATTTTGTTTGATATAAGTTATATAAATACATCTTGAGGTTTTTATTTTAAGAATGTTAGAAATATTTCGTTGTCACTAATGCCAACTCATCAGTAGACCTTTAACCATCCCGTCCGGCATCAATGTCAAATAGATGTCGTAATGTTATCTGAAAAATGTAATCTTTTAGAACTCGGTGAAATGTTGTCTTTTCGACAACTTTGTTTGGAAGTCATTTTGCTGAGATCTGAAAGATATTTAAATGATGACTGTTACTTAGCGTCAGGGATGATAAAGTTGGTACAATTGTACTTTTTTTGATACTATCGAAACCAAAATAGTACGATGGTACCCCCGTGACTCATTTGGTACTATTTACAAATTTTCCCAACTTGTTGGGTGGTATCCATTCATTATTCAATAATTATCTCTACTTTGGCCCTTAACTTAATTCTCTCTTAAGTCTACTTAGGCGGTTATTTCGTGAGTGCATTTGTGTACTTATTTAAGGAGAATACATAACAGGTGGTCTTGAGAGATCAGTTTATAATATTTGCTTGTTAGTGCTCAAGCCAAATATCAACACCGATGCGATATGCCATATTCTATATTTATTCTTTTATTAAGGCGTATGTCTTAAAACTGTTATTTTCAGTAGAGCAAAAACAAAGTATTTCTGAAATTGTGTCGGCATATATTTTTGGTTAAATAACTTTGTGTAAAAATTTCAGACAAAAATAACGTAAGAACGAGATCCTAGCAAGGTTGCATAAAATCGTATATGTTGACATAAATAACATTTACTATGCAAAATTGAACAAAATATTGAAAAAAAATTTCAAAATATGTTGAGAATCTAAACTTTAGATAGTAACATCGTATCTCTGCTTGTGTGTTTAAGTAATCCATCAAACAGGAATACTTAAGTCATTTTTGCTGAAAATTTATCGAATCAATATATAAGTCAGATCGTTGTGCATGAAAAATATCGAGACTAATCCATGATATCCCGAACATTTTTGCTCTCACGGAAAGAGCGCTTAAAACAGAGCTATTTCGCATTAATAACTTAAAATATACGTAAGTCGACTTACGCATTTATTCAAGAAAACCACAGAATCGTCGGATCTCAAATTTTAATAGAAGAAATGGCTTGTTTATCTATTGTGAACGAATTTTAAAAAACTTTGAGTTTATAAGAATAAAGAAAATTACGTAAGTAGGTTCCTTGTCATATGGCAGAAGTAAAGTTTCGTTGAGTTGAATTGAAATTTAAATTATTTGATTTTTTGCACCATTATTTGAAAAAGAATTTATCAAAAATATTGTTAGAAAACAAAGCCATATTTGATCTTTGACACAATAGGCACATAAAATCAATCAAAATCTAGTGGTGAACTCGGTTACAACAATTCAAAAATATTTTAGTACTATTTTAGCCGAAAAAGTACTATTTTAGAAGCTCATTGGTACGAATGAATATTTTCATTTAACATTTAGCGTATACAACTGCGATTAATTTAGAGATAACATCAGAGAGAACGTCCGCAGAATAACAAAAATATAATGTATATTTTTGTCTTCATCTCAACGGGAAGACGTAATATAAAAAATGAATAAATGTAATCTTATACGTCAAAATTATAGTTTATTAGCTTTTTTGCATTAAAATATACATTTTTATTATGTTTTACGAGGTTATAATTCAATGATGTCAGATCAGAAAAATGCTATGTATTTGTAATTCAGTAATTTCTTTTGCTTTGAATTTTTTCAATCAGTTCAATCTATTTTGCTGCAAAGCACAACTCTGAAAGTATTGAGTAGCTACTTTTTAGTATCGAGTACTCAGTACCCAAATACTCAATACTTTCACAACTCTAGTGAAATTGTTCAGTTATTTTGTGGAAAAGTGAACATTTTTGCAGTAAAATTATTAAAACAAATGTAAAAACTAAAAAATGCCCTTAGAAATAAAGGCGCATATTCAGAAATCATCACTAAGTGTTAATTTTTTTAAGTAACTATTTAAGTTATTCACAGTTGGTTACTTTCGGCACGAAAAGTTTGCACTTAATTATGGAAAAGCTGTAACTAACTGCCAACTAACTAACACATTCAAAGAACTGCTGATTGCGTCCATTTCTATGCATCCCGAGAACATACATACAAAAAGAAAACAAATTAGAGATGTGTTTTTGGGCAACAACATTTTATTGAATAATTTTTCTTTTACAGGCCCTTATTTTAATTGATTTATATACAAACTATAACAAAAATATTACTTTTTTAGAATTTGCTTGAATTACAGAACAAAAATTGCTTTTTAATAGCTTCATAAGCTTTTTAATAAATTACAGTATATATCGTTCAAAATATTATCGACATTTTAGTTTCGGTGTATGCCAATATGCAGGGTTGCATTTCTTTTACCAACTAATAGCTGCTGCGCAAGTTATGAATTGCGAATAAGATCTATGACTATGTACTCTCAAAAAAAAAGTTAACTAAATTTAACTTAATTTAAGGAAATTCGGGAATGATTTGGCTCCAAGGAAAATTTAACATAAATCAAGTATACAATTTTCATAAAAATTGGTAAAAAAAAAGTTCTTTCATAAACTAAAAACGAGTAAACCTTTTCTAGATAATAGTAATATAGGACTTTTTACTGATCAGGAATTCCTACAAATAAGTGAACTCGCTACTACAATCAAGTATTTTTTCCACAAATTAAGTAAATTTGTCTTAGTATGAAGTTTAAATTTGTGGATGTATTTCTCTTATTAAGTTAATTTCTCATAGTTTCGAGTATGCCTTAGACTAATTTTTAAGAATAAAAGGCATAACTTCAAGTTAATTTTGAACTAAAACTTAGGAAAAATTACTAAATTTGAGTTCAATTAGGTTGTCGGATGGCGCCAAAGCCGTTTTATACTGGAATTTAATTTCATTGCTAATTTTAATAAAATATTACTTGAGCAAAGTGAAATATTTACTTAAAACTAGTTCATTATTCAACTGATATAAACTTAATTCTAGGAATATTTTACTAAGTTTAAGGAAATCTATAGATATATCATGAACTAGTTTATAGTAAGTTTTTCTTCTGTATCAAAAAAATTTTACTAAAACTAAGTAAAATGTTTCTATAAAATTTGGAATTTTTAGATAAAATTTTTTTCTTAAATACAAGCAAATTTTTACTGAAACTCGACAACCATTTGGATTTCAAATAAAGTAAGTTTCCCCAAGTTTTTTAGTTTATGTATGACCTCAAATTGAGTATTTTTTTATCAAGTTGTAGTTTATTATTTTTTGCATATGTCCTGAAATTAAGTAAATTTTCTTAAATTCTAGTACATGTTATATGTATTATAGGATACTTATGTATATTATTATTGTTAGCTAACTTACCAAACATATAATTACTTTTGAGTATTGAACCAGCAACCTTCCAACTGATAGACTAGCACTCTAACCACTAGCCTAACAGGGTACTCTTCATAAGCATTGAAATTATTTTGTTTTACAATTTTATTTGACTTGCAAAAAATATATTCCTTGAAAATAGTAAAAATTTACTTAGATTTTAGTACAAAACTTTTCTGATATAATATTATTATCTCCACCAATAAAAAATACATATTAAGTAGTGTTGCCACGACGAAAAAATTTTGTAATAACTATTTTTGAAAAATGTTGCCATTTGAGAACAAACCTATATAAACAGTTTTGAATAAACAAGGTAAATAAATTAATAAAATGTACTGTTCAACAATTAGAATCACATAATAAATAAAGTAATCTGAACTTTCTTTAGTTATATAATGGAAGGGACACTATATGTGACACACGTCTTCTCTGGCTAAGGGCCACTAAATTTCCTGTGGCTTCCTTATTTAACTAAACAAAGTCGATGCAAAATACAAAAAGTGAATCAATATGTTGTTTTATCATCATCTAAAATGCAAAGTAACGTATCTTCAAATAATTAAACATCGCTTTTGTATCGATTCTGTTTATTTTGATGAAACTACACGTGTCTACAAAACTTTGTGCATCTGCGTTGAAAAGTAACGTATCATAAAGTATGTACATCATTTTCATGAACCAAAAAACATATGACCGCATTTGTGTTTTTTTTTTTCTTAACGAATTAAGAACACTAGATCCTTCATTGTTTATGGCGGCTCATTTGGTCAGTTTGCAAAACAAAATCTAAATGGTTAACAGTTAAAATTTTTTACAGACCACATTTTTCCAGTAAAAACCAGTAAGCATGATTATATTCCTACGTTAATCCGCTTCTTAAAGGAACATTTAATTCTGCTGGTCTTTTGTAGGACATGACATCTACATAATTACTATTAGCTTCTTCTATTTATATTAGTTAATATGTAGTAATTATGTAGATGTCATTCTTCAAAAATATATTGATTATCCAGCTCAAATTAAAATTTATTTGCCTTGTTATAATAAAACATTAATATATATTTACAAACAAATTTCTATTGTGTCTTATTCTTAAGAAGTTTTATAATAATAATTATAAGTAATATATTTTTTTGCTGTAAGTTTGTACTACGAAGAGGATGGGTTATTATGTATTTCGATTTGGAAGAAAACATTTTCGAAACACAATGTGCATAAAAGGTATACATCTCAACATCTAGAACATAAAAGTTTTACTGGTTTTTTGAGCGATTTAAATACAATGTTTACATAAATTTTCTTCATATGAGTTTTACATAGTTCTTGAAATATATGAAAGTTTTTAATTATTTTTTGTTATATTATATAATTTCATATATTTAAAAATTGAAACGATGTACTTAATTTGTTATAGCGTAACAAGCTGTGTTTATAAACCACTTTTATTTTGGTCTGTTAAATACTATCGTATTTTTACTTGTCGTACTTGTGACATTTGCTCATTGAAATAAGGGAATTGTATTTAAATATAAATGAAGTTTTATAGAACATATGTATATCCCGTAGACTTAAATGCAAATCCACTTACTCTCATGCGAGGCTATAAATGGCGATTGATAAGAGCAACTGTACTATGACCTGCATCTACAATCCTTTAAACAAATAACTCAATATATACATATATATATATATATATATATATATATATATATGTATATATATATATATATATATATATATATATATATATATATATATATATATATATATATATATATATATATATATATATATATATATATATATATATATATATATATATATATATATATATATATATATATATATATATATATATATATATATATATATTATATATATATATATATATATATATATATATATATATATATATATATATATATATATATATATATATATATATATATATATATATATATATATATATATATATATATATATATATATATATATATATATATATATATATATATATATATATATATATATATATATATATATATATATATATATATATATATATATATATATATATATATATATATATATATATATATATATATATATATATATATATATATATATATATATATATATATATATATATATATATATATATATATATATATATATATATATATATATATATATATATATATATATATATATATATATATATATATATATATATATATATATATATATATATATATATATATATATATATATATATATATATATATATATATATATATATATATATTTGTATATGTAACTCAAATGAAAAATTATGCAGAAATGTCCATCATTTGAAATTAGTATCTACCTTGAACATCGTCTAACAGACAAGAGATACTATTTTTTCTATTTCTTCAGTAAAAAATACATTCCTAATGTTTTTACTAAATTATATCTTAGACCGAGTGCCTACTTCAATAAATAAATTTTCTTGCTTAAAACTTTAATGAAAAACAAATATTGCCAAAAAAATACGATTAATAGTATGATTTTATTGGTACAGCTATAATGCTGGAATGTCACGCATCAACAACTTCTCCACTCTTGCAAAATTTGCACAACATACAAATTGATAGTTTAAATGAAGATTCAAACATATCTGACAAGAATAATATGGTCCAAGGACAAAATGTGTAAAGAAAAGTTATTTTAATTCAACCCAAGAAATAATATGTTAGAAAAAATTTTACTGAATATGGAATGTCTGTTAACGCCTTTAACAAGTCGAAACTAATGATAGTATATTAAAAATCGTTAACGTGTTTATTCGAATAAATTTTTTTTAGTCCTTTCAATACTCGAATAAAAGTTTAAAATTATTCGGCTGTTCGACCAAGAACAAAATTATGAAATTTTATTCGAACGATTACAAAACGCAACGAAATATAAGTATTTTAGAGTTGTTTAAATAAAAATAGCTGATGAAAATACATAAGGATCAGATATTTTTGTTAAGCAACAAAATCAATGTTCCGTTCTGTTATAAAATCTTAGAAATTTACAATACTTAGATATAAACGAGCAATTTGTTTAACTCGTATAGCAATCAGGGTTGTGAGATTTTTTCCGACCTATTTCTCCAAATTGGTTTTGAAAATCGCCAAAATCAATTTTATGCAGTTTTTCTTAATATATATTTGAAAAAAAAAATTTGTTTTTATATAATACTTTTTAACATAAATTTTTATAAAATGATCGTATAAAAATTTAGCAGAAAATCGCCAAAAGTAGAAATAAAATCATCAAAAATGATTTCATGTAAATTTTTCTCATCCAAATTCAAAACCCATTAAAGATTATTGTTATTAATATAAGAAAACCCACCAAAATCACATTGTTTTAATTTCTTGCAGACTAGTTTTGGTGGGATTTATTTTTTAAAATATTCTTCAAACGAGGTAATTTTCCCGAATCATACAAACTTTTAACTTCAATTTTGTTAAACAATAGCCATAAAAATCGCCAACAAACTTATTTATCGCCAGAAAAATCGCCATGTCGCCAAAGTAAAAATTTAGACGCCAAACAAGTTTAATAATCGGCACGTTTGGCGAGAAGTCGCCATATCTGACAACCCTGACAGCAATTTCAAATACATATGTTCATAATCACACGCGCTACGAATGAAACTTTTTAAATTACGCACATTTATTTACAAAAATATATCCTTACACAGTAAATTGACATAAATAAAGAAAACTACACATTATACTCGATTCGTTTACTAAATTTAAATACTAATGAAATAAAAAAATTTAAATAACCCGTATTACTTCTAAACGACTAGCAAATATATTTTTTACTGAAAATATTTTAATTTAAAAGTCAAAGCATACTTCTGTAAATACAAAATTTGAAAATTTTCACTCAAGTGAAAAATAATTTTGCCTCAAATTAAAAACTTAAGTACACCAAGTACTAAAGTTTAGTAAATAATTATTAAAAAATAGTAAATTTGAAATTTATTTTTCATTCAACTACATAATATTTCTGAAATAATATATCCTATATTTTAGTTCAAAAACATTTAAAACTAGTAAATATTTTCCTAAAATAAAATTTATTTTTACAAATCCCAATTTTGAATGCAATTAATTTTTTTTTAATTTATCTGAACTATTTTTAAGGAAATTTGGTTTAATTTAGTATATTAATTCCTATAAATAAGGCAAATTTTACTAAACAATCAGAAGTAAATAATTTCCTAAACCTTATTCGAACTAAAATAAAATTTACTAGTTTTTATGATACAATATCATTAAACTTATAAACCGTTTTCTCATTTTTAGTAAATATTTCCTTGAAGTCAGTAAAACATCCTTAAATTTAAGAAATTTTTTCCGTATATTTTTGAACTATTTTTAAAGATATGAACTATTGCTTTTTCACTCATATCAAGTAATTTTTATTAGTTTCTAATAAAAATTTACTTATACTTAGAAACCTTTTTGAAGTAATATTTTTACCTAATTTTAGTATATATCGTTTTTAAGTAAAGAAAATGTACTTAATTTAGCTAAAAATAGTTAAAGAAAATTGTGGGTATTTTTTTAGTTCATTGGAATAATTTGTCAGTCTTCTTTTGAGTTACTTAATTTTCTCATATTAAGTTAATTTCATCTTGGTTCAAAGAAATTGCATGAACTAAAACTAAGTTAACTTAAATTCAGTTAATTGTTTGTTTTTTCACTGATATCTAAGAAACAAATATTCTTATTTAAAATATATATTTCTTAAATTTTAGTAGTCGATGTATTATGTTTACTTTTTTGAAATCTAGTAAATTTTCTTTATTCTAAAATAAATTTGTCCATAAAACCAAGAAGTCGACATACTTCTTATAAGTTAATAAAAAAAAGTTAAACTAGATATAAGGAAGCTTTTTACTTCATTTCATATTTTTCATTCAAAATTTTAATTACTTAATTTAAAGATAAAATATCTTTACTATTACGAGGTTTTTAGTGCATGTATGCACATATATAATAAGTCTAACCGCCAGTTTTTGACTTGAGTAATTAAATATTAATTTTGTGAATTTTCATATAAATTGAAATTGTAATTAAATACAGTCGTATTAAGTTCTTCTTATTTAATTGTGGCAACAATATGGCAGCACCATAAAATATTATAAATTTCCCATAAATGTCCCAAAAAAGCAGCTGTTCAACATAAAACAAAGAAAAATTCCAAGAAATATATTTTTCTTAATTTAGGAAATAAGAATAATGAAGGATTGCTGCAATGTTTTAATAGAATAAAAACAGCTTACAAAATGATAGAAAGCGAAAGATAACAAAGAAAGCCCAAATTTCACGCCAATAAAAGTTGATTTGTCAGCGGCCACAAAATTTTTGTTTGTACAAGAAGAACAAGCAGTGAAAATCATATGGTAATGTATAAAACTTAAATCGAATTTAAATGCCTAAGATTGGTGAATTAATTTTGATTTAAGTGTTTAATGCAAAACAGAATTTTGTATTTAAAACGAATTTAAACATAAATAACTTTGAAAATCCAAGTTAAAAATTGGCCGTAAGTAATTATGTACTTCATTTGAGTAAGGATAATTAAGAAAACTTGTGGAATATTTTCAAGTTTATAAGAATTTTCTTTATAATTCCGAGAAGTACAATTTCTTTGTTTTTAGTTAAAATTCTTATTTTTAAGTTAATTTTAACTCAAAACAAAAAAATCTCATGAACTAAAATTAAGTTCATGTCTACCTTAAATCTAGTTCAAACTTTTTTTGAGTGTGTCTATGAATTATTTTTTAGTGTCTGTTTTACTAGTTCCGACTTTGGTTATGATTTCTGAATATGCGCCAAAGTGTTTGCTTAATATTTAGTTGTTGTTGACACTTAGTTCAACATATTATGCTATAAAATGTGATTTTAATTTATAAATAACAATAATAAATTTTGTTAGTCACTGTAAGTCAGTTTGTTAACATATAATTCAATTATTACTAAATATGCCAAAACGCAATTTTACTTTAACATAAAAGGTGAGTAATTCAATTTCCGCAATAAATTTATGTCATTGAACTTGCCATTGATTACTTCAACACAAATATGCCAATACAGCCAATTTAAACACAATAATTAAAATATGTAATTCAATAAGAAATTTACTCGTTGCACAATAGTTGATTAAGCATTTTATTTTTTTTTGTTATAAAGTTAATTTACGCAATTTATTATTAAGTTAAATTAAGCAATTTATTAAATTAATTTAGTATAAAAACAAGAATTAAAATAAAAAATTTGTCAATCTTCTTAAGGCATTTAAAGTGTTTTATTGATTGATCTTTACTACGTTTTTCAAGTTCAAGTGCTTGAAGGACATCCCGGCAAACAAAAATAGTGTCAATACAAGTTTATGTGCTTGGATTGAAATTACTATTGCCACAACATTCAATGGTGGCCCCTAATACTTTCTAAATTTGCTTAGATTCCCCCCACCAGTGGTAAGGATTTCTTTAGAATTTTAAGGAAGTAAACGCGCAACCAAGTGTAGAACATCAGTTCACACACCAACAAAAATTACAAACAGTAGCTAAGGGCTACGCTGAAAACTCGCAATTACAAACAGTAGCACAGGGCTACGCTGAAAACTCACAATTACAAACAGTAGCACAGGGCTACGTTGAAAACTCACAATTACAAACAGTAGCACAGGGCTACGTTAAAAACGCACAACTACAAACAGTGGCACTGGGCCACAATATCCAACTCTTCAAACGCAACACAAACAATTAGTCAAGATGTCATCAGTACAGGAAGTTATGAATCAGCAAGAGGCGACTGCAAGCGAGATTGGAAGAGTCATTTCAACCATAAAAAAAGCTCCGCTAGACAGAAGAACAGAGGTATTTTACAAGGCAAAGCAAGATGAATTAAATACCCTATGGCAATCGTTCGAAAAAACTGAAAACAAAATTCGGAATGATGCTACCTTATCAGAGGAGGATCCCTATATTACAAAGGACATTTACAAATCCATTGGCGAACAATACAGTTCAACAATTGAACATATTGAATGTCAACTAAAAAAATGCATGACACCATATACCAAACCTGCACCATCCGTAAGAACACCAGTAACCAAATCAGTCAACCAGGATGAATCAGAGGAAGTACGAACACCAGGACTAGCCAGGTTAATAACTGCACGCATGACAGCACTAACATGTTTGTTGTAATGTTTGAAAACACTAAGAGAAGAGCAGCCAAAACAATTTTATGAACTAAAATCAGAGACTATAAAAAGTTATGGTCTCAAATCCAAACTTTGTATGACGACGTGTGGCAACAAATCGAAGATCCATCAAGCCAAGGTTTACATCAGGATGACTACAATAACCTCGAAGAAGCAGTTCACCAACATCTAGTTAAACTCGCTGTGCTCGCAGATCAACACAAACAGCCTATAAATGACGAATCACAAGTGGGAAGCAATTCTGCTATACTTAGCCCACTGCCTCTTCCAAAGATTACGATACCGGAATTCAATGGGGACTATCTGAGTTGGCAACCATTTTTTGATATGTTCAATGAAATGATTCACAAAAAACCTATGCCCGCCATACAAAAAATTTGATTTTTGAAAACAAACACCACAGGTGAGGCAGCTAGGCTAATACAAAATTTAGCTTTAACCGAAACCAACTATGAAACATCTTGGAAAATGCTTCAAGACCGCTTCAGTAATCCACGAATATTAACAAATAACATCATAAATAGACTACAGGGCCAACCAAAAATAGCTGATAATCCCTCTGCTGTAGCCATAAAAGGACTACATGACACAACACGAGAATGCATCTCAGCACTAAATAATTTTAATATCAACACTTCAACATGGGACCCGATGTTAGTTAATTTATTAATAAAAAAACTGGATCAAGGCACACACTTATTATACGAGCAATCAATACAACTACCAAGATCATTGCCAACATTAGAAGAATTGTTGGGCTTCCTGGAAAGCAGGTTCCAACCATTAGAAGCAGTCGGACGAATACAAACAACGTCAAAGAGAACTTTAGCTGCAGCAACTACTCCCAAGGAAAACAACCATTGCAAACTATGTAGCAATGGAATTCATCAATTATACTATTGCAACAAATTTTTATCGATGTCAGTACCTAATCGACTGAAGTGGATACAGCAACAAAAACTCTGTGTTAACTGCTTCAAGAGTGACCATATGTCAAAACATTGCACAGCAAGTTCCTGTCGAAAATGTAAGAAAACCCACAACACACTCGTACATTTGGAAAGGCATCCACAGAACACCAACTCCTTGACCTTACGATCAAACAACTCTTACACTGAAAGTAAGGCATCAACATCAACGGTAGCTTCAGCTCATTGTCCTGGAACAGGAAAGGACTACGTACTGTTAGCCACAGCTCGGGTAAAAATTACAGGCAATAATGGACGGTCCGGAGTCTTCAAAGCAATCTTAGACTCAGTATCACAAATAAACATTGTGACTAAACGGCTACTAAATCGTCTATCACTCAAGCCATCGCAGAGATCCTTAAGTATCGAAGGAATCGGCAATCAGTCCAGAAATACAAATCAACGCATTAATGTTAATCTTCAGTCTACAACAAGTAATTACAACACAAGACTAGAAGCCTTTGTTCTTCCCAACATAATTCCGGCCCAACCTTCAACAGAGTTCAACTGTATCTCCTGGCCAATTCCAGAAAATATTCAACTGGCCGATCCTGAGTTCAACAACACTGCTAATATTGACGTTTTACTAGGCGCCGAATATTACCTCGAATTGTTGACCACCGGAAAAATTCACCTCACCAGAATTACCAATTTTAAAAAATATAAGGCTGGGTTGGATTGTAAGTGGAAGGATAAGGGAAACGAATAGCAACTCAGCGGTATGTGCAGTATACAGTGAAAAGGAAACAAACACAGAAGAACTTGTCCAAATATTCTGCAAACTAGACGAATTCGAGTCAGACAGCACTCTCACCACCGAAGAGATAAGGTGTGAACTACAGTTCATCCAAACAACGACAAGAAATTCTGAGGGCCGATTTGTAGTTCGGCTCCCAATTTCACAAGAGACAAAAAGTTAGCATTTTCAAGATTGATGACTTTAAAAAGGCGTTTATTAATGAACATAGACCTTAAGCAACAATACATTGACTTTATGAAGCAATATGAAGAATTGGGTCACATGACCCGCATAAATATCTCAGAGGTAGTAGGCCCTCATTTCTATACTCCACATCACTGCATAATCAAACCTGAAAGTAAAACAAGCGAACTATAACATCAGATATAGCACGAATATTCGATCCATTAGGAATCGCCGGAACTATGGCAATTACAACTTTCATGGGACGAACCGCTTCCAGCAGATCTTAACAACTGTAGATGCTTCTGAAAAGGCGTATGGCGCCACAGTATACATACGATCCAAGCTACAAGATGGACGACTAGTGGTCAGACTTTTATGAGCCAAATCACGCATTGCCCCTATAAAAAAGGTAACTCTACCAAGACTAGAGCTATGCGCAGCGCTTCTTGAGGCTCAACTTACCACAAGAGTAAAAAGAGAACTACGAGCTGAAAACATGCCTACATATCTATGGTCAGACTCTGAGATAGTACTGCATTGGATCAATGCAACATCATCCTCTCTTCGTACCTTTGTCGCAAATAGAGTAAGTAAAATTCAAGAGCAATCCATAAGCAGTCAATGGCGACACGTCAGTTCTAAGCAAAACCCGGCCGACCTCATCTCAAGAGGTTTGAGTCCAGAAAAATTATAACAATGTAGCCTTTGGTTTTTTGGACCAATGTTTTTACACCGCAACGAGAGTCAATGGCCAAAGGAGTTCAACAAAAATCGGAAACCATACTCCACTGAAGAATTCAAACCAAATTCAGTCATTGCCGTATCTGCGATTTCAACCTCATTGGAAGACATTATATATAAAACCAACAACCACAACTCATTCAAAACACTTCAAAGAGTAGTAGCATACATGCAACGCTTCATCCAAAACACCAAATTGTCGAAGACCGAACGACCGACCAGCAATGCACTAAGCCCGTTAAAACTCACTTCAGCTAAGTATCTTATAGTCAGAGCTATGCAAATTTCAGACTTCAAAAATGAAATAAGTGCATTAAACAAAGGGAAGGAGCTCGATAAGGCAAGTCCTATATGTGGATTATCACCTTTTCTTGACGAAAATAATATATTACGCGTCGGCGGAAGGTTGAAGGCTTCAAACATCTCATACGATGGTAAACACCCAATGGTTCTTCCCTACAACGATCCAATTTCTAAATTAACAATGAGAATGTTACACAACGACAATCATCATTGCGGCCCACAAACACTACTATCCATCTCCAAGCAAAAATTTTGGATAATCAAAGCGAAGTCAATTGCCAGACACATAGTTCAAACCTGCATCCGATGCACCAGATCAAAGCCAAGGCTAATGCAACAAATCATGGGAGATCTACCTGCCTCCAGAGTGACTCCGACTCGGCCATTTATAATATCAGGCGTCGACTACTGTGGCCCACTGTGGGTACATTATAAACTAAGAGGTAAGAGACCGCACAAGGTCTACATTGCAGTTTTCGTATGCTTCTCAACAAGAGCAGTACATTTAGAAGTGGTAACTGACCTCACTACAGAAGCACTTATTGGAGCTCTCAAGAGGTTCATCGCCCGACGTGGACGTTGTCAAACCATCTATTCAGACAACGCTACGTACTTCGTTGGGGCACGGAACCAGCTCGAAGAACTGAAGAACGCCATATTTTCCAAACCTTCACAAGAAGCAATAACTCGATCTTGCAGTAATGACGGAATAGAGTTCAAGTTTATACCTCCTAAGGCACCACATTTCGGTGGGTTATGGGAGGCAGCTGTTAAGTCAGCCAAACAATTACTTTTACGCAGTATATCAACGGCTTCGCTAACGCATGAAGAATTAGAAACAGTCATCATTGAAATTGAGGCCATTCTGAACTCACGGCCCCTTACTCCTTTATCAAGTGATCCAAACGATTTAACAGCTTTAACTCCCGGGCATTTCTTAATCGGGGAACCACTGACGGCACAAGTCGACTCTCAAGTGCCTAATCCTACTTGCTCACTGGCAAAAAGATGGAATCTTGTGTCACAGCTTAAACACGAATTTCGGAAGATATGGTCATTGGAATATTTGCAACAGCTACAAGAAAAACAGAAATGGAAGACAAAAATCAAAAGGCGAAAGAAGGAAATTTAGTCGTAGTAAAAGAGGACAATTTGCCCGCAATGGAATGGCCACTGGGTAGAATCCTGAAAACTTATAAGGGAACTGACGGCAAGGTCAGGGTAGCAGATATAAAGACAGCCTCCGGAATAAAGAAAAGACCTATTCATAGATTAGCGCCACTACTGCAGCAGGAAGAACTACCAACAAATGAAGTGACCAAGCTCACTTGCCCGATAGCAGTTGATGACACAGACAGTCCACCATCAAAAAAATCTAGGCCTATGTCCACTTCAATGCTACTTACTATAATAACAACACTATTTTTAATTCCAGTAGCAATGAGTAGCAATGTTAAAATAACTAACTTTCATGATAACTCAGGACTATACTTTGAGGGAATTGGAAATGTAAAACTAGTAACGGCTGAATGGAGATTAATGATATACTATGAGCTAGCACCATTTACTTCCGAATTGAAGGCCTTCCAGTCAGGAATAACTACCCTACAACAGCTCTGTTCGCCCATTAAACATGAACTAACTTGCAACATTTTGACAACCAACTTCAATCAAATAAAAAATCAATTGATTCAAGAGAACGAGCTATTCTCCAACTCCAGCAGTAGAGTAAAAAGGGGAGCCTTCAACATTAATGGAAATGTTCACGATCTTTGTTTGGCATTCTTGATTTCGAGTACGCAAATGAAATGTCAACCACCATCAAGAATGCCAAGGAAGAGTCAAACTATTTGTTTCAACTGCTCAAAAATCAAACATCTATTATTGACTCAACCATTAATATCATCAAGCAAGACGAACAAAGTACTCAAAAACAAATAATGGATATAATAGACAAGGTTAATGAACAAGATAATGCAATAGCTAAGCAGGTTGACCAAACCAACCAAATGCAATTAATCTCACTTCTAGCTAACCAGTTGACGTTGACAGCAATAAACTTACAAGGAGTTGAAAGGGAGATTATTGCCGTACTAACCGATACCCACCATGTGAAAATTAGTCCACTTTTATTGTCCCCGGCACAACTAAAGACCGAACTAAGGGTAATAAAGGCTCATCATCCAACAACCCGAACACTTCCTATTGAAGACGACAGTTTAATCCAACTATACAAATTAATGAAGGTCAAAGGACCGGTAACAAAGAATGAAGTCATTTTCGAAGTAATGTTACCATCAATATTTAGAACTCTTCAACATAATTCCGGTACCGACGATAAGGGACAATCATTTAATCTCAATCAACTCAGAGGAATCATTTCTTGCCATAAACCCCCATAGAGACGACTACCTTCCATTCACAACCCAAGAAATATCAAACTGTATTACACCTAAAATTGATGTATTCATATGCAATAACAAACATTTCAAGCTTAGGAAGGATGAGGGAAGTGATTCCTGAGAAATCAAAATTTTTAACAGCCGACAAACAATGCAAGCTCATTCGGTTGGCAGACAACTCCACATGGACACAACTAAAATATCCAAACAAATGGATCTTCGCTACCACCGCAAAACTAGAGATATCAGCAGTTTGCGGTTCTGAACATGCCCAATATACAAAAAACGTTGTTCACATACCAGCACTCATCAAATCCAATAGTTTTCACCATCATGCAGTCAGTTATTCTGCACTTGTAATCTCCGTATTATTCGCCATCTTAATCATCAACACTTATTTAAAACAGCAAAGGAACAGCAATTCCACATGCAACCAAACCACCCAGCCAGTTCCACCACCACGAGCCATCAACATTGATGTTGGAGATACCTGAATTCAACCTTATAGCACCATCGACCATTGTTGAGACTTAGTTCAACATATTATGCTATAAAATGTAATTTTAATTTATAAATAAAAATAATAAATTTTGTTAGTCACTGTAAGTCAGTTTGTTAACATATAATTCAATTATTACTAAATATGCCAAAACGCAATTTTACTTTAACATAAAAGGTAAGTCATTTAATTTCCGCAATAAATTTATGTCATTGAACTTGTCATTGATTACTTCAACACAAATATGCCAATACAGCCAATTTAAACACAATAATTAAAATATGTAATTCAATAAGAAATTTAAAATAAAGAATTTGTCAATCTTCTTAAGGCATTTAAAGTGTTTTATTGATTGATCTTTACTACGTTTTTCAAGTTCAAGTGCTTGAAGGACATCCCGGCAAACAAAAATAGTGTCAATACAAGTTTATGTGCTTGGATTGATATTACTATTGCCAAAACATTCAGTTGTTATTGATAGAAAACAAGTTTCTGCTTGTAAAATTCCAACCGGCATTTTTTGTTTTGCTGGTCTGTTCCAGTTCTTACTTTTTTGCGCAAGATTTCTTTGGTGGAAACATGGATGTGCAAATTTTAGATTGTGTTAACAACTAATTGGTAAGTTAATGCCTTATAGATAGTGAGAAAATTAGAAACTAATATCTTTACATACATATAAAGTTGAAACCATTGAGGAAGCTTTTGTTAGCGTGATTGAGTACCGGCCAGAAGGGGAACAAGATAAAGCAATCAATCAAGTTTTGTAGTACCATTGGCAAGGCAAGATTGTATTTGGCTTATTGCTAGTTGTAACAAAGAATTCTTTCTTTTCAACACTGAATGCGTTCAACAATCTACCTCAGGACAGTAAACTTGGACAATACTTAAGAAAGCTGCTTCGCTTGGAAAGCTGTGCACTTGGAAAGTAATTTTTCGGACTTGTATAATGTGCAGCACTAAGTACTACTAGATTTTGAGTAGATTTCGTCGGAATCTAGTAAAAACCAATTAGATATTGCTCGAAGTCTTGTATATACTAGATTTCGGTGCAGCGTAAATGCACTATAAATAAATTTTTAATATCAATAATTTTAAACTTTCTTTTACAAGCACTAAATTGTCCGAATAAAATAATACTGTTGGGTTTTTGAAATTTTGCGATTTCAAAAGGAAATGGTTTTCAGAACATGGCCGTATAAGTATTTTTTTCCATTTTGAATGCTTATAGGTTTTACCTGTTAAATGTTAAAGACCTGGTTTTTGATGACACTTTAACCGAACACAAACATGGATAAACATGGATAGGGAAGTCCATTACATTAGCAAATAAAAAAAGTTTCATGAGATAAATTTCATGAAATATTTCATCATGTAAACTTCGTCTTAGCTCTAATTTCTAGTAAACGAGTGTACGGTTTTGGTGTTGAGTTGACGTGTCATCGGCAAATAATTACAGAATAAGAGGGAAAATTTTTTAATTAATTTGATTTTAAAAAAATTTATAAATTTTACCTTTATGAAATTTATTATTTATATTTTAAATGAAGTCTATTTGCTGAAAACTGTAGAAAAATAAAATAGACTCATATAGAATAAAAAATTATTTTATGGTTTTGTATAATTTCCAAGGCCTACTTTGCTTATTTTTGAAAATCATTTACATATTTGTGAATTCTCAAATTGTTTTTGAAAGTCTGTACATAAGATAAATGGTTTGTAACTGTTCAAAATTGTGTTTGAAGTCTACTGACGATTTGGTAAAGCACCAATGAGATGCTGCATATAGGCAATGCTTAAACACCAGCAAATAAATTTCATTTTAAATAAAATTATAATATGTCAAATAAATTTCATAAAGGTTTGTAACTTTTCAAAGTTGTGGTTGAAGTCTACTGACGATTTGGTAAAGCGCCAGTGGAATGCATATAGACAATGCTTAACTATCAGCAAATAGACTTAATTTAAAATTAATAAATTTTTTTCAGGGTTTGAAAAAATTGCTACGATAAAATTACTATCGCTGTTGCTGTAGGCCTATCATTGGAAATACGAAATCAACAGCAATAGCAATAGGCCGTATATGACAACGGACGCTATGCTGTTTTACATATCAACCATTTTCCAACAGCTTGTTAACAGCAAACTAAAATATAATGAATGTTTTTTTTCGACAACAGCAGGAAAAATAGAAATATAATAGCAATAGCAAATGATATTGTCACACATTTTGCTGTTGCTATCAAATAAATGGAAAAGAATTGAATATTATATTTTAAAAGTTTTTTAATACCTAAAATTTATTTAAACGAAAAATTTAAATGGAAGTGCTAAAAATGTAAAGTTCCCATCAAAAGAATTTGCAATTTGGTCAATATCGATATGTTAAAACGGTTTGCATGAACATTTGCATATGATTAATTTTTATATTTAGTAACATGTTTATTAACTAAGGTGCAATTATAATAAAATTTTTATTAAATAAACAATGCTTCATTATAATTTTCAAATAGCTCTAAAGATTGTATAGCTGTATCCAGATATGAAGAATTCAATTTGACCAGTAAAATATTTTCTAAAGTTTCGTGATTTAAGCGATTCCTATTATCTGCTAAAATTAATTTCACCGACGAAAATGCTCGTTCTATAGTTACCTACATAATAAAAAATAGTTAAATACTTATTGGTCCATTATAATAAACTAAATATATTACTTGAGTAGGCGGAATAGCGAAGCATATGTTACCTAATGCATACAGTTCTGGCTCAACATATTTTTTCATTTTCCAAAACTCTAGCACACCGGTATCACTTCTCATGAACGGAAGTTGTAGTCGCTAAATTTTTGAATAAACTTCATGTGTTTCTCCATCTCTCTGTTGGATGTCCTCGCTGAGAAATGCTTCCAAAAGTTGGTCCTCTTCATCCATGAAATCCATATAAGTATTACTATTTAATGTATTATTCAAAGTTGTGTCTTTAAGATTTAATGCACTTTGCTTATCCCACAACTTTTTTAAATAAGTAACAGCCTCTTCTCGTTTTATTTGTGTTAGCTTGTGATGAAATCTAGGATCGAAAAAAAGACATGCATTGAAACCTTCATTAGAAAGAAGTTTCGATGTTCATTTCTCAATGCTTTCAAATATGTTCGTTCCAATTTTATGAGTAAATCCGCATTGACCCACGAAATTCAGAGTCAAAATTTGTTGTATGGAAAGTTTGCACTTCAGCCACATAGCGTAGAAGTTCCCATAATGAAGCTGTTCTTCTTGAAATTTTAAAATCGTTTTTTGCAAGGGCTTGACCACTCCTATATAACTTTCTATAAAATCCCATAGTTGCTCCTTGAGATCAAAATCGTCATCTGTTGTTTTATTGGATATAGATTCGACTGTTTCCAATACATTTTTTGCAGCCTGTAAATCCGACAGCATTACGTATGTCGAGCCCCACCTAGTTGGACAATCGAGCTGCGGAATACGAAGTTTTTTCAACTCCAAAACTTCCCTATAACCATTTGATGGCTTCCTTATATACTTCGTAAAATTTCTGCAATGAAGCAAAAATTCTTTAATTTCTTTGTTCTTAGTTACATCCAAGGCACATAATTGAGCCGTATGCGCTGCGCAGCGACAAATTTGTATGTCTCCCAATCTTTCATCTGTAGCGTTCTCATATCGTTACGTTTTTAGTCCTTAACATAAAACGGTTTTATTATTTTCACAGGATTCGTTGAATTGCAATAAAATAAAACACGGATATTTATTTTACAAATAAATTCTGAGTAACACTTAATTTATTACTTTAAAAACACGTACAACTAAACGCGATGTACGCACAAACTATTCTTGGCGATGTTTACTCGTCTAAGTTTAAAAACACACTCCTCTATGTCGTCTGGCAGCCTTCCCTTATATAGTCGATTATAAAAACTTCTGGTAGCTTCGCTAACTTTCTGGAATACAGCCGTCTCTCTTTATCTTTAACTGTACTGTAATTCAGGTCTCTTTTCATCTTTAAGTGTACGGCATGATCATTTTGGTCTTGCTATGGTGTAATGTATGTGCGTGTGTAGATGCATGAGATTTTTCTTCTGTTTGTTTATCTTCGCACACACACATACTCTAATGTTTGCAACTTAACAAATTACGCTGTCATCAAGTTTACATCTCTTGCAGTTTAAGTTTAATGTCACTGTTTGTAATTGCAATTAAGCAGTCTCGAATAATCTTGTAAGTTCTAACTACCGTTTCCTGAAGATTCCGGAAATTTCCATTTTCCGTTATTTTGATTTATTCTAACGGCTATCCAAAAAGTGTTGCCATGCTTTATTTTGACATTGCATAGGCAGTGTTGTATTTATTGGTACAAAATACAGATTATCATCACAGCTGTTATTTTTATGTCGTTATATTTGAATCTGCATTTTTCATTTCGTAACACTGCCGCCCACTTAAGCCTGTTCGTCCCGAATAGGCACACAATTACCTTTTCTATAGTTGTTTCGGTGCTCCAGTGGTTCAAACTTAATTTTTGTCTTCCGTCCAATGTACTGCTCTATCATGTGCACGACGTCATTCATCCTTTCGATGATACCACGGATCTCTGCTTCCAACTTGTAGTTATCCCATGACGATCTCTTTTCCGTGCTATAAGCCTGTGTACCACTTCCACTGGGTACTGCTCGATTATAATTATTAGCTGAGTACATGTGACTATTCCTGTTGTAACCTGTTCCTTTGCCGGTAGATGAACTGAAGACTTCTTTATTTGTACCGGGCGAAGTGTAGCTGTAACTACTTCCTTTACGCGCAGATCTTGCAGAGGCTGGAGTGGCATCAAATCTCATCGGAGAATGTGCATCGTCATACCCTGGGACTTTATTACCTTTACGTTCATTAATACAGCACTCATAGGCACCACGTTGTCTTATACCTTTTATGAAACCATCACGCGCCGCAGAAATTTGCATTTGTTGACGTTTAATTTCTCGAAGCTCTATTTCTAGCTTCTCACGCTCTAATTTTTGGCGCTCACGTTCCAGGCGTAATGATTCAGCCTCTCGTTGTAATCGTTTTCGTTCCACAGCCAATTTCGTACGCTCGTCAGCTAGTCGGGCTTCCTTCAGGCGCAGACGCTCTCTTATATCTTTATGCCGTCTGTCTTCGTTACGTGCTTCAGGTTGATGACACTGCTCCTGTTGTCGCTCTTGATGACAGCCATCACAACGAGACTTTTGATGGCTCTTCCATTTATTATTCCATGATGGCGAGAAAGATTTTGCTTTCTTCTTGTTGCGTTGCAGTTGCGCTGGATATGGTCTTTCTCTCCGCAGCTATAGCATTTTATTCGCACTTTGTTTTTATTTAAAGCCAATGCTTGCACTACTGCCTCTTTGATGTCCTTTTCCCAATTAGCTTCTTTCTCGGTAATCACCTCCAGATTTCGGACCATATACGCTTGCGGCTTAGAAATTACCCTTGCGGTCTCCTGTGCTAAAGCATATGCCACAGTTTCTATAAAAGTAGGTTTCGGTGTCGCATATACTGCATACCTCACGTCAGGATCACTAATGCCACGCAATAAGACATCAATTTTCAGCTGCTCCAGCAATGGGTTATTTTCGCCAGGATAAGATAGTTGCACCAACCGTTCGATTTCCATTGCGAAATCTTGTAGGGACTCATTGGGCTTCTGTCCTCTACATCGCAATTCCATGCGGTATATATCTCGCTTATGTTCGCCACCATATTTCCGCTGCAGTGCCGCCATTATGTCATCATAATTGTTTCTGCAGCTCATTGGTACGGTTTCAAGTACTTCTGCTGCGGCTCCTTTTAAGGCCAAAATCAGCTCTATGGCCTTTTCTTCACTGTTCCACCCATTTTTGCTGGCAACTGTTTCGAACTGGAACTTGAAGATGTTCAAAGGTGCGCTGCCATCGAAACAAGGCGTCTTTACTCTGCTGGAAGCCTCTGGAATAACTCTCACTGGCCCTCCTTGACACTGAAGATTAACAATTTTTGCTTCCAGGTCATGTAATTTCTCGTCCACATCTTTTACATGCACTTCGACGCCGCCAATTTCTAGGCTATGGAGTTTGTTCTCTAGTTCGGAGAGTTTCTCGTCAAATTTGCTGACTTGTACTTCAATGCCATCTACTCTTCTATTTATGGCCTCAGAAATTTCTTGAAGTTTCTCATTTGTGGTCTTAGATGTTTCTTGAAGTTTAGCTAGCATTCTCTCATTGTTGGCTCTAGATGTTTCTTGAACTTCAGCCAGCATTCTCTCATTGTTAGCTCTAGATGTTTCTTGAAATTCATCCTTGACTCCAGCCAGCATTCTCTCATTGTTCACTCTAGATGTTTCTTTAACTTCTTGCACATCAGTTTTCACTTCTTGAAATTTTTCCATCATAGCAGCGAACATTGTACTTAAATCCATGTTGCTTGTCGTGGCACGAGTACACACCTCTATTTCCTCTTTATCCTCAAATTCATGTGTCCCGATGTCGATGCCACGCTGCTTGAACTCATCTATCAGCCTCTTGTTGGTAGTTCTAACTTACTCAGCTCCTTTTTAGCTGCTCCACTTTTAGCTCTTCAAACTTAATGGCTTATTTTTTTTTTTAAATGTCCTTTTGTAATTTTTATTAATTAATAATGTCCTTATTTTTTTTAATGTCCTTTTTATTAATTAATAATGTCCTTTTTATTTTGCAATTTTACTTCTGACAGCAATTGTTACGTTTTTAGTCCTTTACATAAAAACGGTTTTATTATTTTCACAGGATTCGTTGAATTGCAATAAAATAAAACACGGATATTTATTTTACAAATAAATTCTGAGTAACACTTAATTTATTACTTTAAAAACACGTACAACTAAACGCGATGTACGCACTAACTATTCTTGGCGATGTTTACTCGTCTAAGTTTAAAAACACACTCCTCTGTGTCGTCTGGCAGCCTTCCCTTATATAGTCGATTATAAAAACTTCTGGTAACTTCGCTAACTTTCTGGAATACAGCCGTCTCTCTTTATCTTTAACTGTACTGTACTTCAGGTCTCTTTTCATCTTTAAGTGTACGGCATGATCATTTTGGTCTTGCTATGGTGTAATGTATGTGCGTGTGTAGATGCATGAGATATTTCTTCTGTTTGTTTATCTTCGCACACACACATACTCCAATGTTTGCAACTTAACAAATTACGCTGTCATCAAGTTTACATCTCTTGCAGTTTAAGTTTAATGTCACTGTTTGTAATTGCAATTAAGCAGTCTCCAATAATCTTGTAGGTTCTAACTACCGTTTCCTGAAGATTCCGGAAATTTCCATTTTCCGTTATTTTGATTTATTCTAACGGCTATCCAAAAAGTGTTGCCAATGCTTTATTTTGACATTGCATAGGCAGTGTTGTATTTAGTGGTACAAAATACAGATTATCATCACAGCTGTTATTTTTATGTCGTTATATTGGAATCTGCATTTTTCATTTCGTAACAATATAATATAATATTTTTTTAAATAAATGTCATTCCCGTCGTTTTGTTCACAATCTGCCTCTAATGTACTGTAGTGGGACAAGATTTTGGAAGTTTTCAACATGTTAGCACCGTTATCTGATGTGATGGAGACAATTTGATTAAGGCCGATGTCATATTTACTTAAGGTGCTTATTACCTCTGATGCTAAGTTTTTTGATGAGCTTGAATTAGCACCCTTAAGTTCTACCATACCTAGAATTCGAGACTCTATTTTGTCTTCATTAATAAACTGTGCACTTATTCCGAAAATGTTCCTCGATAATCTTGTGGCACTGTCAATTTTTAAGGATAGTAGTTTATTCTCAACATCTGTCTTTATGGCGTTCCTTACATGGTGCGCCACAAGCTCCAACGTTTTTTTGCAGTTGTAGGAATTAAGAACAAACTTTTTTCCACTGATTTCTCCGACCCCCTCACATATTGGATCTATAATGTTTCTCATATTAGGTGAGTCCAGTATATGGAATGGTATGCTGTCTTCAGTCACTAGCCCTATATTTGACCGGAATAATTGATGTTTGCTTATTCCTGTTTTTATTTTTCTCTTTCTAATAATTTCTTTAGTTGAAACGCTTCTCGCAGTTATATTATCACTTTTTCCAATATCCATTTCGTGAATTTTTAGCAAATGTTGTTTTAAATTATTTGATCTTACATTTTTGAAATTTCGCTTACATATTTTGCACATAGCTTTGCCAATATCAGCTTTATTTTCGAAAAATTCCCAAACATATTCCGATGTAGTGCGCCGCGACATGATAATTAATGTTTAAGCTAAAAATCTTTTTTTTATAATGTTGTCGGAAAACGATTTCTATACTATTTTAAAATGCTGTCACTTTATTTTCTCTCATATTTGTGGTAGTGCTACTCCTGTTGCTATTATATTTTCGACATCAACAGCAAGCAACAGCACAAATAAAATAAAAATCAAGAAATTATTTTTTGTAACAGAAATTTTTTTACTTTTGCTATTAGTTTTCTTTATTTATTTGTGACAGCACAGTAACATCAAAAATAATGTTTGTAGAATTTCAAAAATTTATAGCATAGTACAGCATTTTTCCTCTGTTATTGCTATTTCGTAGCTAGCATTTCAAACACTGATTTTTTTATATAATATTTTTTTTGGATTAATAAAATTGCTGAAGTCGAAACTAATGAAAAAACAGTATAGTCAGGAATGTGATGGAAATCGATTGTGAAAACGAAGCACTTTTGAAAGTCTCTTTTAACGCACTTTTCATCAAATTTTTATAATTTTTGTGATACAACTCTTCTGTAATAAAGAGATATTTTTATAAGATTTGTGATAAAAAATTGTTAATAAAGAAATATTATTAAAAAATACCTTTCAAAACTGCTTCGTTTTCGGAATCGATTTCCATCACATATCTGATTATATTCTGGTTGGTAGTTTTTCGGTTTCTAAAGTAGGCAGCCAGTTTGAGATCTTATGGGGATTTCCCGGTGGGGAACTTATAAGTATTGCCTCATCGGGTCCCAAATACGTTTTTGCGTTACATCACAATTCGGGAACCAATTGGACAATCCAGTCGGTTCGCAATTGGGAGCACATGAAAATTTCTAGTCGGGTACATCCGCAATTAACACACTTGATGAACACAATAATAACAACTTCAACTTTGCTATTAATATGGAAGCAAGAAAAAATTATACCTGTCCAAAAGCCGGACATAATTATCGTCCTATTTTAATACTGACGTATTTGTCATAAGTTTTTGAAAGATTAGTCCATGCGCAGATGACAAAATACTTGTATGATAAATCCGTACTATCTGATAGGCAATCTGGTTTAAGGCCCATATCATAGCTGTATATCCACGCTTATCGATGCTAGTGCGGAATTACGGTCAAGGATGGATAGCGATATATAATTTCTAATTTTACTCGATCACTCCAAGGAATTTTATGCTGACGAGCACACTGTACTGTGCCGAAAATTAAAACACATGTGCCATTTCTCAAACACCGCTGCCAATTTAATTTCGTCATACCTTCGAAACAGAAGTCAATTTGTGTATTTTGGATCCGAAAAATAAAACATTTGCTTGACAACAAGAGGTGTACCACATGGGTCAATTCTTGGCCCGCTACTATATACAATATATTCCAACTAGTTGCCGCCTAGACTCCGTTATTGTGGGATAGATACATATGTACGCTGATAACGTACAACTTTTTATTAGCTGTTTGCCATCAAAAATCAATGAATGCATCGGAATGTTAAACAATGATCTTGGCAATGTGTATAAATGGGCTTCGGTGTATGGTGTTTGTTTAAACGCAAAGAAATCCAAGGCAATGTTAATAAGCAAAAACAACTATATATGTATGTACACTCAAAGCTACCACCGATTTACATTGGGCAATCCATAATTGATCTGGCTGATGCTGCCAAAAATCTTGGAATTGTAATTAACAATGAACTATCCTGGTCAAATCACATAAATGTCGTGTGTGGAAAAACTTATTCTATGCTAATAAATCTTTGGACTAGTAAATATTTTACGCCATTTCATATACGCATGCTTCTTGCCAAAACATATTTACTGCCGACCCTTCTTTATGGTTGTGAATTATTTTCTAGTTGCGATTCACTATGCAAGAATAAGCCCAACGTAACTTTCAATAATGTTGCAAGATATATTTATGGTCGAACCAGATATAGTAGAATCTCACAGTTCTCTTACCAAATTTATAGAGTATATTTTGAAAATCTCCTGAAATGTTGCACCCTACTATTCCTACATAAACTTATCTTTAGTAAACAACCTGACTATCTTTACAAAAGGATAACATTTTCGAGATCCAACGAAATAAGATTAAGTCTTTTTGTACTGTAATTGTCTTAAAGAAATAAATAAATAAAAAAAAACATTTGAAGCATGACTCAAAATACTTGAGGTACTTTTAGTCAATTTATTTTACGAAAAAAATCACAACTCGCTTTTTTTGTTGAACAATACAAAATTTTTACTGTTGGCATAAATATTACATACATATGTATGTATGTATGTATATGAATAAATAGTGTCGACATACGGTAAAAAGTGATAAAATGAACATTTTGAGTTAATATAGTATTCTTAAACAAGTGAAATATTTTTATATTTTAGATCGAGTACAACTTTTTATTAAAACTCATGGCGTTGGAAGGTTTTGGTAAAGTAATTGGAACTCTTGAGGACACTGTTATTTATGCTGAATTAGCAATTGACATCATAACATTCAAGATGAAACTGTACGACTTTCGGGTGATACAATTCAGGTTCGTATAAATATACATATTTCTAAGATGATTATTTATTTAAAATATTCCCGGCAACCAAGCTTTAATCGGAGTTTTTACTTTTATTTACTTATTCAATTTCTTATACCAATCAAATCATTTATCTTTTGTCTTTTGCACACATCCGCACCCACTGAAAGGCAAAATGATATGTTTCTTTATTAAGCGAATGCTAGACAGATCAATATTATGCGTCAATATATGTGTTTGTGTGCGTTTGTTTACAAAAAATATATACACATATACGGAGGGGAAATATTGAAGAACATCAAAATGTTTTTGATTTTCATAACAAACGCACACAAACACATGTATTGAAGCTGAATATTGATCTGTCTAGCAGCCACTTTAGACTCAGATCTATTTATGTTTTGAATTTCATCAAAAGCGGATAGATAGTCTCAAAGAAGAAGAAATTTGCCCTTACCTCCACTTGTGGTCCTATTTCGGAAAAAAAGTATAGCCTTTTTGTCTTTTTAAGACTCAGATCTATCTATGTTTTGAATTTCATCAAAATCGGAAAAATAGTTTCAAAGAGGGAGATATTCCCCCTACCTCCCCTGGTGGTCCTATTTTTTAAAAAATTTATAGCCTATGCCTTAGATCTATCTATGTTTTGAATTTCATCAAAATCGCTCAGATAGTTTCGGAGAGGCAGGAATTGCCCGTTACCCCTACTCGTGCTCCTAATTTTGAAAAAATGTATAACCTATGACTTCTTTAGACCAGTGGTGTCAGAAATAAAACTATAGTTGTATTGGTGAGTAAACACTGTAAGAAAAGTCGTCTCATCTAAAAGAAGTAATATCAAGTACACAGAAAAAATAAATATTTTAACACATGTATGTATGTTTGAAGTTAACTCAGGTCTTATTATAACTTTATTTATTTTCGGTAACAGCTTATTCATTGAATCAGTAGATTTTTTCCATATATTTTGTTCCTGCAAAATGTATCTAAAAATATTTTGACATCAAAATGTATGGGCAGTTTTAATAATCTTAAGAGCAAACAGTTACCGAATGTTATATATGTTTGTACTTGCAGTGAACAAAATAGTTTAATTTTCACAAAAAATAATATTTTCATTAAAAATTAATTTTTAATTTTTGCTTTGAATATTGCTTATCATAAAATATTTTTCGTATATTTTTTAACACGTATACATATAATGTTTGAACTTTAAGCTTGCTCAAAATTTTATTTGTTTCTATAGTGAATTTGCTTAAATTATTTGTCTTTCTTGACAAAAAATTTTTTTAATTATTTGAAATAATAGTCCAGCCCCCTTATTCCGTAATTCGCTTAAGATAAAGCCAAATTTTTGGCGATGACAGAAAACACAAAAACTTCGGCGGACTCAATTATTAGGGGCCATTCACATATTACGTAACGCTATAGGGGGGTGGTAAAGATATGTTACGGATTAGATACTTTATACAGAAATTTTTGTAAAAAGCGTTACGAATTGGGGGGTTGGGGATATAAAACCTTCGAAAACAGCATTACGTAATATGTGAATAGGCCCTTAAGACATTGCCTAATTTAGCAATACGCTTTGCAAACCTGCATTTGTAGGCAAAAATCGATAAATCGACTTTATAAATTTTTAGCGATGGCAATTTAGCTTTAGCGAGTTACAGAATAAGAGGACAGTAAATAAGAATTTAGCAGGGACCGAAAATAACATTATTTTTAAAATTCAAATTACAAAAATCAAGCTGAAAGAGAAGAATATAAGAAATTAATTTAATTTAAGAAATAAGAGTTTTTGCAAAAACTCTTGTATATATATTTTTACAAAAACTCTTATTTGTTAAATTAAATTAATTCTTTTTATATATTATAAAAAATTATAAAATTCAAAAAGTAACTGCTGTAAGAAATCTTATAACAACAATCTTATAAGATGAACTGTCAAAAACACACGTACAGGAAAATAAATCAGTGTGCATGTGTGAGTGTTTATAAAAATAAATAAAAAGCGATATTTTTCAAGGTGAATTAATTTTATCAGGTGGTGTTGATTCTAAAACAACTACAACATAACAATCGGGGGTGTGCCGTAAAACGCACGTTTTGAAATCGCCTAGTTTCCATGAAAAAGTTCAACTCAAAAGCTGACTTATTGCAGTTTTTTAATTGGTTTTAATCTTTCAGATTTTTAAGATGTTTCATACGTACTTAACTTTGAATGCACTAAACCGTCGGATTAACAGAATACGGTTTTTCGTTTTGGTAAATCGCTTGATTTCAAAACGCGCGTTTTACAGCACACCCCCCAATAACATATGACATCTCAGCCCCTATGTCAACGTATACAAATTTTGACATACGAGCATCTAATTTGCGGAAAAATGTAGAGCAGCTGTGCTAATAATATCACCTGTATAACTTAGCGTTTACACGTGCAGGTGCAAGTTCGAAAAACTCAATACAGTCTTACTTTTTTACTAATACACCTACACTTTTCGCACTTGCAGTCAACTTGCAGCTCACTTGCAAGGGATTTTACAAGACAGTGTTTTTTTGACACTTGCAACAAGTAAAATGACAAGTTAAATAACTGTGTTACCCTATCAACAGTCTACCCTGCGTTTAGACGTGCAAGTTCTGTGTACGTGTTATCAACGAAAATTTCGAAAAAATGCCCAACTGTCTTGCAAGTTGCTTGAATGTTTACACGGGCAGGTGAAAGTTCATTTTAAAAATGTCGGCGAGAGCAGAACAACTAAAAAAAATGTCTTTATTATTGATATAATTTGCTGTTCATATCCCATAAAATGGGATAGGAACGGTACAAATTTATTAACTTTATAATATTTTCTTGACTTAATTTTGGCTCCATTTTTTATTTTGTTTACTTTTTAATGCAGAGTTGCCAATAATACAAAAATATTTCATTTTATGGGAACCAGATAACATTGAATTTTATTCGTATTTTTTCTACGATATTTAAGTTTTAAAACTTCATTAACTGCTTGATTTATATATATTTAAGGAAACTAATATTAAATTAACTTTTAAATTTATTTAAAATCAGTAAAAATACAATAACATTATATTGCACTCCAGTTAATGTGTACTAAACTGTTGATAGGGTAACACTGTTATTTAACTTGTCATTTTACTTGTTGCAAGTGTCAAAAAATCACTGTCTTGTAAAATCCCCTGCAAGTGAGCTGCAAGTTGGCTGCAAATGCGAAAAGTGTAAGTGTATTAGTAAAAAAGTAAGACTGTATTGAGTTTTTCGAACTTGCACCTGCACGTGTAAACGCTAAGTTAGTACACATTAACTGGATTGCAATATAATGTTATTGTATTTTTACTGATTTTAAATAAATTTAAAACTGATTTAATATTATTTTCCTTAAATATACATAAATCAAGCAGTTAATGAAGTTTTAAAACTTAAATATCGTAGAAAAAATACGAATAAAATTCAATGTTATCTGGTTCCTTAAAATGAAATATTTTTGTATCATTGGCAACTCTGCATTAAAGTAAAACAAAATCAAAAATGGAGCCAAAATTAAGTCAAGAAAATATTATAAAGTTAATAAATTTGTACCGTTTATTCCCATTTTATGGGATATGGACAGCAAATTATATTAATAATAAAGAAATTTTTTTTAGTTGTTCTGCTCTCGCCGACATTTTTAAAATGAACTTTCACTTGCCCGTGTAAATATTCAAGCAACTTGCAAGACAGTTGGACATTTTTTTCGAAATTTTCGTTGATAATACGTACACAGAACTTGCATGCAAGTACTTGCACGTCTAAACGCAGGGTAAAACCACCTTGGATATTTTGGATTAAATTTGTCCGATTTTATATAATTAACGGCCATTTTAACAATGTGTGATTAAAAGTTAACGTGGACTTCAACGGCAAGTTTTGTATGCCGAACTTGTCGTTAAAGTATACGTTAACTTCTAATCGTACATTATGAAAAGGGCAGTAAATGTCTTTAATTGATTTATAAACAAAAATTAATAATGAAATAACCAATTATGCAAAAGTAGTGCATATTAACTCGATTAGCATATTCTTAATAGTTATGTTTCCACCGACTTCAAATCAAGTTGATTTAAGTAAATTACTTCGATGTGTTCCACCGAACTTGTGAGTGATTTGGTCAAACAGCAAAATATTCTGTTTTGAATTAATCATTGCATTAGGTTCTGTTCTTACTCTCTTTTATTTTGCTGCAACAGCCAATGTCTAATGTAACCCAGAACAGCTTTATAAGGTTTTGCTAGCCAATGAAACTCATATGTAAAACTTAAACTTAAATTTCCTTTTTCTCAAAACTCAATATTTTAACATTGGCCCCTTTAGCACTAAGCCACAGATATATAGTTTGACATTTAAAATTAATTAAATATTCTTTAATGTAATTTTTTCGAAATAACCAATCACAATTCATGAAGGAGCCAGGGATGGAGTTTGTAATTTTAAAAGCAACGCAGGGTTGCATAGATAAATCCAGTTCGACAAACTGTGTTTCCGAAATAATTTAAAATAAATCAACTACTTTGAGGTGATTTGGTTGTATGCAAAATCTATGGTAAATATGCATAAATCAACATGATTTGCTCAAATCATCATGATTATGTGAAACTATGCCGGTGGAAACATACTATAGTATGAAATGAATTTTCATTCAATGTATAAATATTTTTATTTTTTAATTTCAGAAATATTCAAGTACAACTAGATCAAACGAGTTTTATACGACACTTGACAGGCGTAATTTTAAGTCCGATTACAAATCTGTTCAAAGATCGTATAACTACATCAATATCAGATGGCCTCAAAGATCAAATGCAAATGGTCATGGATGATTTTAACAATGAAGATCCCCTTGAATTGCGAGGTTTTGTCAAACAAATACTTGGTGGTTTAACAGGTCAAAAAAATTAATGGTCTTCGGATAGCTCCATATATACTATATAAGTTTTTTCTTGTCAATAATTTACTACAAATATCAAATTTTAAATGTGATTTTTTCTTACTGGTTTAGTTTTAATTTCCATATATTAATTTTAACGTACATACATAACATATTGTGTATGTACATGTCGACCTTTAACCGCAAGAATATGGTAACCAACATAGTTTTGTACTACATTAAATAAAAATGTTGTATTTTTTTAATCTACTACAAATTGCTGAATTTAAAGTCGAAAAACGCCAACTACGATAGCCATATTTTTCGAAGGTCGTTTTTTGTACGAAAATCGATTCCTAACGCTCATTTAGACTAGCTGCCAAAGTGTCAAAGCCATGTTAAGCACCGTTACGGAAATACTGCAAAGTCAATTTTATCGCGCATTTCGCCTTTAAGTGCTTCCATTTTTTGTTACCAGAAAGTGGTGGTTACGCTAAAATTTTATTTATCAAGTCAAGCAAAGCTAGTGGCAAAATCTACAAGGATACCAATTAAACAGGCCAATAAAAGTTTGCTATGGGCAATAATAATAATAATAATAATAATAATAATGCTTTGAAAATAATTTTATTACCGATTTTCTAATAATATGATTTTATTAGATTAACTGATTTTTGATGACAGCAAAAATATCTTAAACCACACAAGCAAGCGTTGTATTATAGAAAATTTATTAAAACAATCAAGTTACATAAATCAGTCCAAAAATATTATATGTAGTCGATATGAAAGCTCTATTGTGATTTAAAGTAAATATAACTAAAAAATACTTCTCCTCTAAAGTTTACTTTTTGATGGTTACGATTCGTGCTGTTAAGGTTCGATATGTACATGCATTAAGGTAATAATAATATAAAAAACAATAAAAAATACTAAGAAGTATGATACATATATCTTTGTCGAGGCTTTCTAAAATTCTCAAACAGAATTTGAAAACAATATAGTATCTCAGGAAACGATAATTTACTTTTAATGTAAACAAATAGAAACAATGGAACGAAGTTTTTTTTTTTGTAAATTTAATATATGTATAATAAATACATATATAAAATACGTACTAATAACCGACACAATAAATTAATCTAACATTTGCGAGAAATTAAAACCATAAAGAAAACGGACAAGAGGGGAACAGAACTGGGACGAACGACAAATTTTTGGCCGCGAATATTCGTCGGCAAAAATAAAATACATTTGTGTATATGAAAATACACACAATAAAGACGTCGGACGAAATTCGCTATACGAGGCGAACTCTGAATAGATTTATTCCTATTTCTTACGCCGTCGAAAGACAAACAAATCAGTACCAAGTGACCATGTTTGGTTTTAGTTTTCAACTATTTTAGTGTATAAAGTTAATTTTTACTTTAATTATTGTTTTATTTTTCTTTTATGGCATTTGAAATATATATAGATAATAATTAACTATAAAAATTGGTGTCAGTTGTGTTTTTGTTAATGTTAAATTTTTCAAGTATGTCTCATTGTTTTTATATGGTCACACTTTGCACAAACAGTAAACAATTTTATCAATTATAACCAAGGTTGGCAACCGATACTGTAATAAATACCGCTACCGATTCAATACCGTTTGAAATGGAATACCGGTATCTATACCGATACCGTAATTCTTTTCGGTTCAAAAATACCGGTAGTCAGATACCGTTTTATGCAATACCGGTATCATCATTTCGGTATGAAAAATTTTATTTTACTTCACGAACTAAAGACTTTAAACTTGTAGTAGCTGTTTTTTTTAAATTTTCATTTACTAATCGAAATGATGTTTGTTAACTTAACGTACTGCCAATGGAACACTGTTTTCATTTCGTATTTTACTTACAGTTCACACGGGTTGTATTTATATAATGATGAACGTCACCCAGAGTTCACACGGGTTGTATTTATATAATGATGAACGTCACCCAGAGTGCAATTCAGTATTGTCAATTAAAAAAAGTAATAAGTATGGAACTTCTAAAGTACTGAATAGAGTTGTCTGAATTTTTAAACAATTGTATCGGAGGAGTTAAGTTTTCAGAATCATGTTTTTTGAAGGCAATATCTGAACTTAGGGTCGGAGCTACAGGGGAAGAAACCTAACTATCTCTGGTGTGAACAATTTTGTGCGGCTTGTAACATTCTTAAATACTGGTCGATATTAACGATTTCAAGAATTTTAGGTTTTGCTAGATAAGACAGCAAATGTTGGTATTAGCGTTTGTATTGTATTTCTTATAGTTTAAGAGATATTTCACTTCGAAATTATAATTTTTAGTTTTTTGCATCCATTTTTTTTGCTTATAACTTTTTTACTAAGCGTTCGATTTTAATTTAAAAGCATCATTTAATTTCGGAAAAAATTGTAAGTAAACTTAAAAAAAACTTTGAAGTTTTACAAAAATTTTTAATAATACCATCTCACTTCTACGCAATCTGTTAGCTTGGCAATATTGTTTTACGTTTATAATATGGGAAAGAATTATGGGAAAAATGCTGCCCAGCTAGTAGGTTGCCTAGAAATAAGATGGTATTTTAGCTGTCACGAGCTTAGTCCTCATTTTGATCTCAGTGCTATTTACGGCTGAAATTTTTGGATCGGAGGCTGGCCTTATGTTTACATCTATTTGAACAAAAGTGACTTAATACTGAAAATTTGGTTAAAATATTTTCATAAATCTAAAAACACTCACTTTTCAGTGGTATATGGGCAAACCCCAAAAATGGTATACCAAGGGGAGAATTTTAGAGTTATCAAAACTATTTATATATGTTGATGGAAAAATGTCGTATATATTTAACCTTCAAAATGTATGTAGGATAAAGTTTCTTGGTGATCCCTTTATGAATGGCAACGATACATATAGAATATATATATATATATATATATATATATATATATATATATATATATATATATATATATATATATATATATATATATATATATATATATATATATATATATATATGTATGTATATTATGTCCTGTGGTTCCTATTAGGCACAAAGGCAGGGATATACCTAAAAAAAAAGAACCCAATTTGTATTTTATATAGGATGCAATTTTTTTTTAAGTGAGTGAAGATAAATACGCCAAGTTAAATATGTTTTTGACTTAAAGCTTTACGTCATTACGTATTTGCCAAATATGTTTTTAATTTGGGACATATTTGCAAATTTAGAATTTGTGACAAAAGTGAAATATGTTTCCCTTTTTGGGACTCTAGGAGGGAATAATTTTAGCTGTGGCCATACCACAGGAAATAACTAATTGGGTTGTACATCAAGTTGAAGGTAATTCACTCCCATTCAGTAATCTACAACAATATTTGGGAATACCAAAATTTTGTTTAACTAAATGGCCAAAGTACTGAACTCCTGATTCTAGGAAGGAATAATTTTAGTTGTGCCCATACCAAAGGAGATTACTAAATGTGTTATACATCAAATTGAAGGAAGTTAGTTTTGCATTTTTTACGACGATATATGGAAAACCAAAATTCACCGTTATCTGGGCAATGCCCGAAATTATTTTTTTCGTGTTGAGCACATTCGAATTGCCATAAAATCATGCATTAAAAAGTTTAAACATACCCAAAATAAAAATTTTGTAAATCAGTATAATAATATTTAAATACATATATTTAGTGCAAGGTATTGAAATAATTATTCAGGGGTTCTCATGAAAATACCTATGATTTTTCTAGGTCCATGTGGCTGAGTGGTAGTGATGCTAACCGTCAGTCCAGAGGTCGTGGGTTCGATTCCCGCCTTAGACCCTGGGTGTTTTGTTTGTTTATATTAAAAAAAAGTGATTTTATAACGTTAAAAGTAATGAATAAACGGGTTTCTTAAAGTTTGAAATTTAAGGTTAAATACTTTTATTACTACAATGCAGCGTATTTGAAAAAAAGTGCTTTCCTATTATATTAAAATTAAAAATTTTCAATTTTTATTTTTTAAAAGAAATTTATTTTGCTAAACATTTTATAAAATAAATTTTTCATTTATTATATTAAAGGTTAAGATTTTTATTACTACAATGCAGCGCACTTAAATCAAAAACTTAAATTTTTAGTTTTTAAACCACAGGTTTTGCAAACATTTTAAAAACAAGTTTGTTTCGTTATTATATTTAAAGTTTTGATTTTTATTACTGCAATGCGGCGTATTTAGATCAAAAATTTTAACTTTTGTTTTGAAAACGTATCACGTATAATACTTCCGCTATTTTCTTACAAATGTCACTATTAAATTGTAATATCTGCTAAAGAGTGTTTCTACTTAAGGCTCCGTTAGCCAATGGTTGCTGTACCGCTACCGTACCGTAAAGTACTGGTAGCACGTTTGTCCACTTATAGAACATTTAAAAACGTGCGTATGTTTTACTCTATTTTGTTGTTTTAATATGAAAAAGAAACTGCTGTTCATAAAACAGTGATGGAAATTAAAAATGTTCAAATAGTGAGTCTTGCGGTGAAAAAGTACCTGAACGATGTAAATAGTATTAAAACTGTATTTGGTGTAGGTACATAAAAATAAAACCATGTAATTAAAATTTTACATAAGGAAGAAGCCTTAAAATTAGTTTAAATGATAGTTACTCGTAGTTGTAAAAATGAAATGTAAAATTTTTCTTGGCGACATAGTTTCGTGCTTCAATTAACGATATATAATTTAAAATAATTGTATTATTATTATTAGATTTGCGAATTTTCTTCTAAATAAAACAATATTAATTAATGAATATAAGAAATAATATAAAAAGTTGATAGTATCTGCATTTCTTGCATTTTTTGATTGTATGCTATATGGTATGTATAAAAAAATATAAAAACGAAATTCTTAATTTAAAACCGTTATTTTTAATTTAAGAATTTAAAAATGCTTCATTCTTAGTTTAAAAATTTTCAATTATTATTTCAAATATATATTTTTTTTGTTTTAAGTATGGTCAACTTAAAATCAAGGTTGCTTATCAACTTAAAACATGCATTTTAAAATAAAAAATGAACATTTTTAAAATAAGATTAAACAAACTTAGTTCGATTTCATCACGGTTTTATTCTTAAAATAAGATTGTTTCTTCTTGATTTTAAAATTTATTTTTTGGGTGTATGTGTAAGTACATATCTCTTTGGAAAGACCAAAAAATTTGTCCATATATCATGTACATTGTTACCAGAAATGCAGATTTATCTGATTATGGTTTTTCAACTCTAAGTTTATTCAAAATATAATTCTTTTACCACATTCCAAGTTGAATAAAACAAAAGTTCAAAGTCGTTTGAACCTGAATGTAGGTGTTTTGATTACATTAGATTGCCTAAAACTTAAAAATTCCCACTGTTTTGACATATTGATATCTCCAGATAAGATAATTTGAATATCTCGGATATTTATATAATAAATTAAATGCCTTTACACTTACTGAGACTTTAAATAATTTTCTCAACAGGGCTAAATTTACACGATGAAATATTGCATAACATTTATGTCATTAAACTTTTCTTATTTGAACAGGGATGCATGTTGGGTGCAAAAATGGTCTGAAATAAAATTCCAAATAGTTTTTTATAAATTTTGCTCACTCCATTTGTTCTTCCACCCCAACAATGAGAAACTAAAAAATGTTTCAAATATTTCATCGTGTAAATTTAGTCTATATACATAGATATAAGTATGTATGTACATTAGAGTGGACCGTTGGTGTATGAAGGAAAAAAAAGTCATCCAATAAATTTCGAATACCTACAGAATGTTGCATCTAGCTAAATTATATACAAAAAATATTTTTTTAATTTTTTGCGACATATCTTTTAGCCCTCTACCACGGCTGGAAGCTAGAGAAATTATATGGATTTTAGTTTAATTTGCTTCATTACTATAGAAAAATTTTTTTAATAACTTGTTTAAGGCTACACACAAAAAAATATAAGATGTGATATTAACTAAGCTTGCATAGGAAATTTCTTTTTATATGAAAACAAAAAACTTAAGTTTTATTACCTATACCATTAGGTATTTTACCTAAAAGCTATATTAATTTAGCTATTGATATAAGGTGCCTTCTTCGAAATTATTTTTCTTATTGTTTTCTATATTCATGCCAAATGAGAATATTTTTTTAAGGAGAAAGGTAAGATTTTTTAATTTATAAATATATATTTTGTATTTGATGTAATTTGTATATTTTCAAGGTCTATATACTGCATTTAAGTTAAGAATTTTAGCGTCGAGGCAGGCGACTCTCAAGCAAGAGATATTGTTTCAAATGCGATTTAATCTCCAGGTAAAACGGACAATCGTTTGGGAGATATAACGGCGCATGAAATAACACAAAAAATTTACAGGATGCAACAAAACAGATTTTTGGGCACTTAATTAATTTTTGAGGACTTATTTCATCCAAAAATTCATTTCTGAAATAAATAAAAAAAACCGGCTTCGCTGAATAGAAAATTCTTGTCAGGACGTCCTTCGGCCGGGGTTAAGGGTTTTCTCTTCTGTTATGCTCAACAACGACTTCGCAGATTTCATACAGATTTTGACCTTTGGCTAGGCAGGATTGTCTTGCCTGGGAAGCATTTATGCGACAAACTAAAGAAGTGAAATTTCTTTAGCACGAAGAACTTTTAGGCAAAAAGTCTTTACTTAGCGAAGCTGAAGAAAATTCTCGACGCCGTCCGAAGGGCATCTAAGTAAGTAATATTTACTAATAATTATAAAATAAAAATATTTGGTGGCATGCAATAACGCGGAACTAATGTTCATGGACATTACCATTTTGAAACGGAAACAATGTCCATCAAACAATGGAAATAAAGTGGATATAAATAGTATTATCGATTAATGAGTGTTTGCATAGCCATGGATATTATTTCTTATCTATGAACATTATATCCTTTTTCAGGTGGAAATAATGTCCATGGAAGTTATCTCCGGGAAACCGCTATTGTGGTATTGACGTTATATTGCCATGTATTTTCATTTGCTGCACTTAATGGGAATTTGGCCAGAATACAAAAATATAATTTAATTAGTGGTTTATAGGCAAATATTTACTTTTACTTTTCAATATTATTAATAAAACTGCATTAGATGATGAAAAAACTGTTTCATTTTTATTATTTGTGCAATTTAGGAATCGAAAATATTAGATATTTAGAAAGCAATAATTTTACGACAATCTACCTTTTTACAAGAGTTAACTTACATAAAATAAAAGGGCAAATTTACTATGATATCATAGGCAATTTTGATAAATTTATATGTAATGCTACCTAAATTTTTAGTCAGTTTTTCGAACAAAGACATTAACTATAATTATAGGCATAATACCTAAGAAACTTAGTAACTGCCATTCTACCTATGCACTTAGTTAAGTTTATACCAAGTTTTTAGGAAAACGTGAAAAACATTTTTGTGCCGATTGAAAAAAATTTAAGATCGAGGAGATCTGACAAAATATAAGAAAGTTATAAGCCATTAAGTGAACAAAGCTGATTTGATTTCCCATACAAAACTATTTTCAATAAAAAATTTTTTTTAATACAAACTGATTTAAATTAATTTTTATGAAAAATAATTAAAAATTTATATAGCTGTTTTCGCTTAAGGGCTAATAACTTTCTTCTTTTTATCAGAATTTAGCGATTGCACCGCACCCATCATGTGATCGTCACAAAATTGTCTTTGAAATACAGCTCGAAAAAATATACTTATGGCCATTATTACAACTTGGCGTTAGTTAAAGGTAGGATTTGGTTGGACGGATAAACAGTTTCTCACTATTACAACTTTAATTTAACCTACCAGGGAAGATGGACTTGCCCCTGATTTACCGCTCACTTTAGGTTAAAGTTTTAATAACAATAAACTTTTTATCTGTCTGACAAAATCCTACATTTAACTAACGCCAAGTTGTAATAATGGCCCTTAGTAAATTTTTTCATTTTAATGGAGCAATTTAAAATGATAGTTTTTTGGAGAAGGTCTAAAAATATTCTTTTTTTAACTTTTAAGGCCTGTAACTCTATACTTTTTTATACGACCGGCACAATCAGTGTGTTGAATGAAAGAATATAATGGCCGTTCTCTGAAGTTTTGCCAATAATCGATAAAAAAAATAAAAAAACAAAAAAAACTCGTTTTTCGAGAATATCGGGAAAACGCGCATTAAAAAATAAATGAATATCATTTTCGTGTTCAGCGGCCCTAAATTATCTTAGAAAAAGCTATTTTGCAAGATATGACAAAGACTTAGAAATTCGAAAATTTGCTTCAATATTTCATTTTAAGTTTGTCTGAAATCTCACCTTGTATGTATAAGATAGTGGATGTTTTGAGTGTAATGAGTTATAACCGGTATAAAGCATATATACTGTTGCATCATATGATGTTCCACAAATTGATCGATTTGATCTCATATTCAAAATCTTGATGCTGCCGTAGAGGGCTAAAAGTAAGTCCCAATATGTTTTTTCATTATTTTTCCCATGTATCAAAAAATAAAGTGAAACTCTTTTTTTTCTATTCGAAATTGAAATTTGCAAAAAAAATCTGACGCTCAACCCTAATGTACATACCTTATACGCAATCGAATTTTTTTTTATTTTATTGTCGTTGTTTATTTCTTTTTTTTTTTTGTGAAAAAATATTTATGTTCACACCTGTATGTATTTCAGTTTCTTGAATAAATTGATTATTTGCTTAAATAATACATAAAAAAGTGGCAGTAAAAATGGTTTTGAAGATTTTAAAAATAAAATGCAGCTTTTGCAGATTTTTTCCTGATACATTTTTAAATTTTACAGATTTTATTCTAAAAATTCTGGCAACACTGCATGTCTACCATTTCTCTTTTTTACAACAATATTTTATATTTTCAAATACTCTCAGGCTGCTAATATAACGACCAAAGTTACATTAACAGCCTTATTCTGGCAATTTGGTAATAATAAATTTGTAACCGAATTTTTGTTACCTAATTGTAACTCTTATTTGTTCCGGTATTCCGGCAAAGTGGTAATAAAAAAATAATTCAACAAATGTAGTGAAAAAAACTGACACATTTTTGTGATAAAATGTAATTATTTTAAATTGTTTTTTGAAATAAAAATAGATTGTGGAATGCCAAAAAGTAAATTTATGAATATTTTGGCTTCTACACGAACAATAGCCAAAGAGAAAATAGCCCAAATCGCCTAATTTCAAAATAAAAATAGTTGGAAATCACACAAAAGCTTGGGTAGTGGCAAAATGAGGAATCGTCCATATTTTTGGATCATTACTGATTATGAAAAATTGCGCAAATTCGCAAAAACTTGCGACGAACCAAAAACTAGTAAAACAATCACGTTTACCGTAAATATAGCGAAAATTTGCGAAAAATTGCAAAATTGCAAGCAAACCTTAAGTTTATTTTAAAACTGCTACAATTATAAGGAATGCAAGAAATTCGGAAAAAAATCGCGAAAATGACGGTAATTCTCAAAAACTTGTTGATATTAAGAAGATAGAAAATTCTGATAGTGATTAAAATTCTATAAAACTGTAAAAGTCAAGAATTAGCTAACAAAGTCACTTTTATCGCGGAAATAGCAAAAATATGCAAAAATTACAATATTGCAAAATTAAACAAATTACAAAATTACAATATTGCTTAAAAATAGCTAAAGCTGTAAGAAATGCCAAAAGCTCGGAAAAAATTTGCGAAAATTACGCAAATTCTCAACTTTCGCGGTAAAAGCGATTTCTTTTTGTCAGTTTTTTTAATTATTTACAGTTTAAACGACACACGTTGGGAAAAACGTAGTAAAACGCTCGCATAGCCTATTTTACTTGATATTGCCTTTGTTATAAGCGATTGGCTTACAGATTTTGGATATGTGTAATATCATTGGACGTTAGTACCCTACACTCGGAAGTCAAGACTTTTAAACAATTGCACCACATGAAAAATTAAGATATATTAAAAACTTTTGCAATTGATTCTCGTAAAAAATAGAAAATAAAGATACACGTGTATCACCGATTTTTAAAATTTTAAATGTTAACCATTTTTTTTGGTGAAATGAACAAGAAAACGCTCATATGCAATTTTCGTTGTTTGTAAATGTACTATGTTTTATTAATTAAAAATTTGGTCACTCGCAACAAAATTTTTAAGAAAGTAGTCTGGAGTATACATTTTTCTTAATTTTGTTTACCCTACACTGATACCCTACAGATGGTATGAAAGATATTTTTTAAATTATAGTACTGATATGGAAACCTTGCACAAAATGTAATAGTTTCTATTACTAATTTTAAAAAAGTAATACTAGCATAGCTATAAATTAAATGCTGGTAAATTATTTATTATGGATCAGATGCTACTACATCAAATTTTTGGAGTACCAAAAACTCCAAAAGGCATAACAACACAATAAAACCGAAAAATCCGGCACGAAGGCGCAGGAATAGGTACCATTTTTTTGGTTAAGCATTCAACATTATCACTGTATAGAGATCTGGTGGATCCACTTGGATCCATGAAAGTTTTTTTCCAATGAAAATGAAAAAAAAATTTGAAATATCGATAAAAATAATACATTTTTGAAATGTTAATATCTTCGGAAATATAAACAGTAGAAACAAAATTTTAACTCTTCATAATGGTATGGTTGTGGTTACTATGAATGTTAAACCTCATTGCATTCTGCAGATAAATACCTACTCCACATTAGTTTCAATGCAACAATAAAAAATAGTTTATAAAAAAATTTAATAAATCATTTTCGGGTGCCATGTTTGTGAGGCTGTTGATCAGACGCCTCTGATTTGGCTTCAAAAATACATTTTTCATGTATTTAATATATCTAGATTACAAAAAATCATGAAGAAAAGAAAAGCCCGTAACTTTTGCCTTATTGGGCATTTACACTGTCTCGAAATCTAATAGATTTGATTTGAAATCTTTTTCGAAATCTATATCGTTTACACCAACCTTTTTTGACATTTTTCTAGATTTCGTATCCAAGAATAAATACTTTGACTGAAATTTATCTTATACTGTAGCCAAACAAGTTCCGCCTTAGCTAATGTACACACTTTTATTAGAAAATGTTTGTAGAGCGTAGCTAATTCACTCACCGTTTATATAAAATGTTGTACAGGGTAGTAGAAAGAAAACAAAAATACTAGATTTTGAGTAGATTTCGTGCAAATCTACTGACAAAGTATATTTCGTTTTGTATGGGAAATCTAGTAAAAAACAACTAGATTTAGCTCGAAATCTCGTAAGGACTAGTTTTCTTGACAGTGTAAATGCCATATTAGCTTCAATGCGAGGGTTTTTACTATGTTTTTCCCAACGTTCGACGTCTAATCAATATCAGACTACGCCATATTTCTAACCTTAGCAAGTTTTTGCGAATTTTCGTCATTTTTTTCGAATTATTGGCATTCCTCACAATTTTAGCTACTCTTAAGCAAATTTAGGGCTCGTTTGCAATTTATCGCGAATATTCGCTATTTTCGTGTTAAAATTTATTTAAGTGATGTTGATGCTTGTTTCCAATTTTTCGCCAACTTTAATTACAAACTGAGTAAAAATTTTTTAAATAGATTCCTGTTACCTACTTTTTTGTAGGTAATAGACTTTTCTTACGATAAAAAATTATCAGAATACCAATTTCCTATTTTTATAACTTTGGTTACAAATTATAACCATGGTGACTATTATTACTGTGTCAGAATAGGCCTGTAAATGACTGATATTTTGTCATAACTTTATTACTGGTGGTTGGAGTTTTGGCATTTTTGATAGAAAAATTAGAAATTAGGGAGCAATTAGCTATATATGGTTGAGCCAAATGAAAAATGGTAACATTAATCTGAATTTTTTAAGAATTCTGTCGACTTGTCGACATTTTTCAATCTGCTTAAAAGTTGGAACAATAGTTTTTAAACTATTCGTATATTTCTATTGGGTTAGAACGAGAATCGGAGCAATTTTCTATATTTAGGGATACCCTAATGTATATACAAGTATAACATATTTGAATTGGTTGTTTTGTTGCCAATACTAGTCAATTTTTATTTATTATTATAAAAAAATTATTTAAATAGCATTTTGTTCAGTTTCATTAAAAAAATTGTAATACCGGTATCATACCGGTATTCAAGTTTCGGTAGCGGTATATACCGATACCGATATAGTTAAAATACCGCCACCGATACCGAAATAAAAGAAAAAATTAATACCACTACCGCTATTCGTTTCGGTTGCCAACCTTGGCATAAATAAAAGAGTTATGCGATAATCAATATTTGGGGGGTGGGGGCAAATTTGCCCAATGCTTTTGGGGAAAAGCTTATTGGACCAAACTAAAAGTAAAGGCTTTCAAACAAAAAAAAAGAATTTTGAAAATCTTTTCACAAATGACATTTATGCGTGTACAAATATAAAGAAAAGTAAAAAATACTCACGAATTGCTAACCTTCTGCTTTTTTGAAGCCGGTTAAAAAGCGTAGAAATATAATTTATAAAAATAGGCAAAACGGCAACGCTGCTGGCATGGTTTTTCTTTCTTTAGTATAAGTGAGTGTGCCGCGCACGTGTCTAAATTTGGCACATGGTCACGTGCAAGTGCCACATAATTTCTATCTTTAAGCACACCCACATGTACGTGTGCCAGTTTGATTGGCACACGTGCCAAAACTAAGCACACAAAAAATGGCACTTACTCGTGTTCGTGTGCGAAATTTTTTTGTGTGCTTATTTTTGGCACGTGTGCATGTGCCGCACATGTGTGTGCAAATCCGTACCCTGGTACATACAAATCATGATAATCCCGCATGATGGACCATTCCAACGGATTCTATTTCAAAAGTCCCCACGGAAAGCCGTAAAAGATTACAAGCTCGAAACGGTAACATTTGGTGTCAATTGCGCATCTTTCCTCGCTATGTGCACTCTTTTGCAATTAGCTTCTGATAATGAAGACCTTTTCCCAAAAGCATTTCAAATTCTACACAAAGAACACATTCTTTACGGAGGTCACTCCATAGGAAACACTGTCCATTGTTTACAACAACTCACACAGTCTCTTGAATCCGCAGGTTTTCTCTTAAAGAAAATCACCTCTACCGACTCCCAAGTGTTAGAAACCATCCCGGAAGCAGATCTTTATGATTATGATTTTCTCAAATTTCATGATTCTAGTTCCCCGAAGACCCTTGGTATTCGGTGGAACGCGCTAACACACTCATTTACATATTGCTTTGAATCCATTCCCAAAGTAACCAGCATCACTAAGCGTCAAATCTTATCTTCCGTAGCCAAACTATTCGATCCCGCCGGTTGGATATCACCAGTGGTAGTGAAAGGCAAAATTCTTTGGTTGGGATAATGCTGTTAGCGTAGATTCTCTCCGAATATGGAATGAAATTATATCCGATTTGTCTAGCGTAGAAAAGATCCAAATCCCTCGTTGGATCCAATTCACTCCCGCTGATTCAATTCAAATGCACGGATTTTGCGACGCGTCCAAAATGGCTTACTGTGCTGCAGTCTACATTAGAGTAAAAGCTTCAGCGACCTCCTTTTCTAATTTGCTCGTTTAAAAAAGACTTAATGTTGTCTAAACTTATATATCACACAATATCAGCTCTCGATCTGAATAATCACGAAATCGTACTTTGGTGTGACTCTTCTATTGTACTAGGATGGCTCGCAAAGGCTCCGGATTTACGTCGCAAATCGTGTATCACAAATCCACAAATTACTTCCCAATGTTAAATGGTGCCACGTGCCAACATATCTTTAATACCGCAGATCTCAGATCAAGAGGCTATAGACCTCAAGATTTGATCCATAATCACCTTTGGTGGTACGGGCCTCCCTGGCTCACCAACCCGCCCTCTACCTGGATACAAAGTGATCGTCGTTAACACAGCGAACGCTCCAGTGGCTGATAGCACAAGCGATATTCTTCTACATTTTTCGTCATGTACGGGTGCCTTGCGCGTCTTATCATATGTCTTTCGATATATACGCTATTTCAAACGAGATTTTGCTAGCCCAACCCTTTCCGGGTGCTATCCCTGAAGAAAGCCAGGGGCCAAGTGTCTCAAAATCACCACTTTTGTCGACAAGTTTGATGACTTTTTGGTGACGCTGTCAATGAATCGTCTACACTTTTTATTTTAGTTTTAATGAGAAGAGAAGATTTTTTATGGTCTCATTTTGATGTGTTGAAAATATATGCGGCTGAACGGAAAACTAAAAATTTTTATAAAAAATCTAATTTATTTGTCTTAGCTCGTAAAAAGTTTCATATGTATTGACTAGAATCATTAAAATGCACTAGTGAATCTCTGGTACCAGTGCCTCCATATTGTCCCATAAGAACCACCTGGTCTATAGTAAGTCAGTAGTTCCGATGTCAGTAGTGGAATCTCAATGACAAGCACATGTTAAATGTCTATAGCACAGAACATTGCCGGGGTACAATTAGTCAGAAGTACTGGTGGCAATGTCCATAGTGAATCAGTACAATTATACTATCGACATTTCCTGCAGGGATAATACACCTCAACTTCATCACGAGGAGATCAACTTAGTCAAAAATCGACTTATCTGGCTGGCACAAACCCACTACTATAAGACAGAGTCCGCGGTCTTGTTCGAAAAACAACCGTTGCCTAAAAACAGTTCTCTTTTTACTCTAAACCCATTCCTAGACCCTAATGGCCTTCTCAGGGTCAATGGCAGATTGGCAAATGCTCCGTTGCCATACAATGAGCGTTTCCCGGTTGTCATACCTCGCAGGTCCCGCTTTTGCGAACTCTATTTGTCACATTTACAACAGTTTCTAGCTCACGGGGAGTGCCAAGTGATGTGTCGTATGGTTCAAACCGAGTTTTACATAGCTCGACTCAAACAATGCGCTCGGAAGGTCGTACAAAATTGTAAAATTTGTATAATTTACAAACGAAAACCCTGCACCTAAATCATGGCAGCTCTCCCGTCCGACCGATTTACGCTCTCTGAGCCGTTCCATACCACAGGAATCGATTTTGCGGGGCCCTTTGATCTGAAAAGTTCCGTCCACAGAAACTCATCAACAGTAAAAGGTTATGTATGCGTATTTGTGTGTCTCCCCGGAAGCAGTCCATTCGGAGCCCTGCTCAAATCTGTATACGACCGCTTTTCAAGCAACCTTCGCCAGATTCGTTGGCCGATGCAGTTTACCGCACAAAATTCATTCTGCCAATGGGCGTAATTTCGTGGGGGCGAGCCGTGCTTATCGCAAGGAGTTTGCCACTTTCATTAAAACCGTAGCTCATAATATCTCGCAGAAATACGTTACCCACGGCTTTGAGTGATCCTTTATACCTCCCCACGCTCCTCACATGGGCGTCCTGTGGGAATCTGCGGTGAAAAGTCTTAAATTTTATTTAAAACGAGTCGCAGGCGCTCATCGTTTCAACTTCGAAGAATTAGCAACTATTCTTACCCGTATTGAAGGGGTGTTAAAAGAGCGACCTATCTCCGCCTTATCTGAGAGTCCCACCGACCTAACGGCCTTAACCCCTGATCATTTCTTACGTAGTGGTCTTATAGTGGCTCTCCCTGAGCCGCCTCAGAGAATCTTGGAAGTTTGCTTCCCCGAATTTAGAAATACGTGATTTGGTAATCGTAAACGAATGGAGATTAGGGAGAGTTGAAAATGTTCACCGAGGACCCGATCAACTCGTCCAGATCGTAGATGTGCGAACTGCGCTAGGAACGCTAACTCGCCCGATTGCAAATTTGTGCTATTTGCCGTATAAAATGCCCCAAGTTCAAACACCGAAACATAATACTCCCATTTCAAATTCCAAATCACAACTCGTAAAATAAATTATATGCACCTCTCCCATAATCATTTGCATCTAATTATCCTAATTCTATTTATTATTTATCTTCCATCCATACTCTTTACTAACACTTGGCTATCGCCCTTCTAGATCAAGCAGTCAAAAACCGCGCGATCCAGCCATACACCAATGCCAGGTGTGCTATAGATAACATCCGCTACGATATTGCCCACGATTTCGCGCCATGGAATTTGCTAAGCGCAGTGATGTCGCTCTGAAGTAAGGTTATTGCGTATATTCTTTGGCCCGCACGCACCGTGTTCGGAATTGCACCTGTCAGGATAATTGTTTAAAATGTGGATTGCTGCACCACACTATGCTGCACCCGAGCCGTCATCCACGAATCACAGCACCAAAAGCATCAGTAGGGTAGGAAGATGTAAATGTTCAACGTCGAACGACAACCCATCAACACCAAAAACAAATTCTCAACGTCGAAAGACAAATACTCAACGTCAAAGGACAAACGTTCCTCAAGATAAAGGACTACACCACCATCCAAGCCAAAGGCCGTACAACAACCAGACCAGCGGAGACTATCAGAGGCTATACGCTCACTTGCCGCAGTGCTCTGTTCAACAATCGGCCCTTCACTAGTCTAACATTGCTTACATTGAATCGCTGCAAGGAGTGGCGGCATGACTAAATTTTCATAAAGGAATTATAGTAGTAGTTGAATTTAAACAATTGAATTTGGATTTAATTAAAAATAACAAATTTGAATATTGTCTATTTCATAAATGATATTATCGGAAACTGCATTTAAACTTTGCATTTGAAACTTTGTAATTTTAACGTTAAAATCTTTACAGTTTGCAAAGCACTGAATATATGAACTATAAACAATTGTTAAGTATCTGAAGAAACCCTAAAGTTAATGTTAAAATTGTATAAGATTAATAATTGAGTTATGAATTTTTAGTCGAACTGTATGGTTTTGATCCAAAGTTATTTAATTAGTTTGGCTTAAGCTCATTTTTAATTTAATCTTTCGATCAAATTATTTTTTATTTAAGAAAGAAATTCTAAAGCATGTGAATATTGAACATTCAAAGAAAAATTTGGATGTACGGACCAGCGTTGCCAATTTAGCATATTTAATGCTAGATCTAGCATTTTTTGAGCTCATCTAGCATGAAAAAATACTTTTAGCATATAGCATATTTTTCAGCATTTTTCCAAAAATTATTTAGCATTTCTTAGCATATTTTTGCGTTTGAATGTTTATGTTTTACCGTAATTTGTACCTTATTACCGGATGTACAAATATCTAAATGTGATGTTCCACATGAAAAGGGACCTTATCTTTCCAAAATCGAAATCCATTTATGGTATTTCCTAAAAGTACACATTATTGCTAACAAAAATGTATATAAATAACCAGAAAATTGCAAAATATTGTTCAGTTATAGCATTTTGAAGTTCTAGTATGGAAATCTCAAGCTTTGAAATATTGAGGTTCAAAGTTTATACATTTTTCAAACTTTTCCTAAAATCTGATTCAAGTTTTCCGTATTTTTTATAATTCCCATTTATCAATCTAGTTAAAATCGAATATAGAATGCTCAGTATATGTCTTAGCGGCGTTTTCAATAAAAATATTAAGTTGCAGCTAACACTAAACTCAAAATTTAAATCTTGATTAATAAAATTTCATTAACACAAAGCTGATTTACATATTAAATTTCAATTAAATTTAACTTAAGTTTAAGTGCTTAACTGAAGAAATTATTGACATTTGAATATAAGTTAATTTTTTGTTATTTTGTAAATATTTAACATAATTTTTCAAGTATAATAACCATGGCAACCAAATTTATGACATATCATATATTTTGCTGGATGTCTTACAAACATATAAGGTAGTTATTTATCCATTTCAGAACTTTTTAAGGATTTTGGCATCGATTTGTTACAGCATATTTTTGCATATTTTGCCCGTAAGGGCATACTTTATCATATTTTACTGTTAAGAGCATTTTTTGTAAAATTTTTGTTAATACTATATTCTAGCTATTTTTTATGTATAATTGAAAATTTTACAACCAGATGGTGCTCAGCGAATCGACAAGGCGCACTGAATTCTCCACTTACATAACCAAGACGAATTCACATCCAGATAGCCCTGCAAGCGAATTTACTACGGCGAACTGAATTTGCCACTAACATAAACAAAGTAAGTTGACAGCCAGGTCGCGCTCCAAGCGAAGTGGCTACGGCGAAGTGAACTAGCCCATGACATTACCAAGTCGAATTTAAGACCAGGTGGCGTTACTACGGCAGCAAAGCAAATTCATAACAGGTAGGCTCGCCTTAATTTGGTTTGGAAAATAACCATTTTGTTTGTAAAAAATGTACTGAAAAATATGGCAATAAAGCATCTGACATTCAAACTAGATCAAAAATACAAATGAATTCGGCCTGGCAACTGATGTACATCGAGGCGAATTGATGTACGTATAAATGTCAAGACAAATCCAGGTGATCCTTTAGATTAGGTGATTATGTTTGCTTTTTTCACCGCTTGTAGTTTTGATCTAGTTCGCATGTCAATGCTTTCTTGGCATATTTTTCAGTACTTTTTTTGACACACAAAGGGCTATTTCCCAAACCGAACTCAGGTGAGTCTACCTTTTATGAATTGCCTTTTATGAATGTATATATGCTATTTCGCAAGGCGAATTCATACCAGGTGAACGCATCACCAAAGGCACTGATTCACTATCCTACACGATCAACGATTCATTCACAGGAAAATTTTACGGAAGTATTGCAGACTTTAAAAAATCGCATCAAAATGGAGTTGTAGGTGCCACACTATTATACAATAAATTCAGTTAAGTGCGACTTTGGCACACGAAAGGGTTCCGTACGAATACACAAATGTATAGCCCTTTTCGTTTTTGCCCCCGTTTTCATTTCGGCAGTTTTATCGTTGCGCTTTTTTGTTTATTTTTTTATTTATTAAGTTTTTTTCGTTGTTTTGGCAATTTTTTTGGTTTTGGCGCTTTTTGTAATTTTGGTTTTTTTGCGTTTTTTCGTTTTTTGCTATTTTTTGTTTTTTGGTCTTGGCGTTTTAGCGATTTATTTTTTAGTTTTGGCGCTTTTTCAGTTTTGGCTCTTTATTCGATTTTAGGAATTTTTTTCGGTTTTTGGTTATCTTTTTTTGCTTTTTTATACACATTTTTCGTTCTGGCGATTTTTTCGGTTTTTATCGATTTTATTCAATTTTGGCGCTTTTATTTTCGTTTTGGTGATGTTTTTCCAACAATATTTTCTTCGAAGAAAAATTATGTGAAGCATTTGTGTCTGCTGACATCGCTTTGTACAAACTTAGAAATGAAAACATTAAACAACTTTTCGAAACATTTACGGCTTATAAAGTTCCATGTGAATCTACCCTTTCCGGAACTTCCTCTCCCTCCTGAACCAATAACAACCCGTTGGGGTACATGGATTGAGGCTGTAAATTATTATACTACCAACAACGAAAGAGTTTTGAAAGTTTTAGATAGTTTGAAGGATGATGCTCAACCGATTAAAATTGCCAAAGAAGCTTACGTAAATCTAAAACAAAAACAGATTTAGTTTTTATTATGGATTTATTGCCAACAATATCAAAAAATTGCAAACTGCTGGTATTTCCTTAAATGAGCAAATAAAAATACTGAACGACACAGTTAAAAAGATCGACAATGTACCTGACTCTGATTCTAAGCATAATGTTAGAAATAAGTTAAAACGTGTTGTGGATAAAAACAAAGGGCTTGAAATAATACAAAATATTTGTAGTCAGCTCAATGGTTCTAAAGTGAGCCCAACTTCAGAATATAATGTGGGCGAAGTTTTGTCTTTTAAATATGCTCCAATGAATTCAGCGGATGTACTATTTTTAGAAGCAACAGACAGAATTTTCTTTTTGAGAATTTAAGTCAACACGTCGTAATTTATTGCAATTCCAACATGAATTAAGCTAATATATTTCACAGACTTATGCTTGTACAAATTTTCTTACAAAGAAAGTTTAGTTTATATTTTATCTTACATAAACTTGTATTATGTGCTATATGTTGTATTACACACGTAATGTTCTTAAATTAACAAGTTATATTAATGAATTCGATAACGTGTTTATTTTTTAATATATTTTTCATTATCTTTTTAAATAAAATTTTATAATTTTTAAGAAAAAGAAAACTTTTTTGAGCATATTTTTTAAATTTTAAAAGCATTTTTTCTGTTTCTTACAGCATTTTTTATGCGCATAAAACTCTTTTTTTAGAGCATATTTTTGGTTACCCTGATAATAACAAACTCAAAGCTTCCTAGGCGAATGCAGCAATCGTACTCAGATGCTGTTGATCCATGATATTATTTATATAAATTTCAAAAAATTTTTAATTTCCCCAAAATAGTTTATTGCAGGCAATCACAAAAGTCTAAATTTTTTATTGTTAACGAAAATGTTTAACTTTCAGTTAAAATTTGAGTTTAGACTAACTGAAAGTTAATAAACTTGAAGCTAAAATCAACATAACTGAGCTTTATGTTCATTTACCTAAACGTCTGTTTTTAGTATATCTGTAAAATTTGGTCTGGGAACATAGGGGCCCTTTTTCTTTACAACACCATATATAATGTTTCATTTTCGATACAAAAAAGCGAAAGAACAACATTGTATATATTTCTAAAAAATGCAAAAGTGTCTTGTATCAACTTTGGTAAAAATGGTACCACTTACATGAAAGCCCTGTTCATTGTAAACCATTCACAGGACCTTAATAAAAATTTTAAAGAAAAATTTATTATTTTTCATTAACTAAGGGCCAGGCCACACTAGCGTTTTTAACACGCCCGTTTCTGTTTTTTTGAACCAATCAGGGCCTGGCCATAAGCAACCAGTTTTTTAAATTGAATTTTAGAATTTTTTGCAGTCTTTTTTTTTGTCTACTTTTTTATGTTAAAAACGAAATAAATTTTTTTCATTTTAAATGCGATTGTAAAATATAATAAAATACTAACTATGTATTCATAGGGTAATATATGTATATATATATATATATATATATATATATATATATATATATATATATATATATATATATATATATATATATATATATATTTATATATAGATATATATATATATATATATATATATATATATATATATATATAATATATATATATATATATATATATATATATATATATATATATATATATATATATATATATATATATATATATATATATATATATATATATATATATATATATATATATATATATATATATATATATATATATATATATATATATATATATATATATATATATATATATATATATATATATATATATATATATATATATATATATATATATATATATATATATATATATATATATATATATATATATATATATATATATATATATATATATATATATATATATATATATATATATATATATATATATATATATATATATATATATATATATATATATATATATATATATATATATATATATATATATATATATATATATATATATATATATATATATATATATATATATATAACCCTATGAATACATAGTTAGTATTTTATTATATTTTACAATCGCATTTAAAATGAAAAAAATTTATTTCGTTTTTAACATAAAAAAGTAGACAAAAAAAAGACTGCAAAAAATTCTAAAATTCAATTTAAAAAACTGGTTGCTTATGGCCAGGCCCTGATTGGTTCAAAAAAACAGAAACGGGCGTGTTAAAAACGCTAGTGTGGCCTGGCCCTTAGTTAATGAAAAATAATAAATTTTTCTTTAAAATTTTTATTAAGGTCCTGTGAATGGTTTACAATGAACAGGGCTTTCATGTTTACAATTTTCATCTAAAATACAAGAAATAACGAAATTATAGACATATCAAAATATCCAGTCATCTTCAACTTCATTTTCATTATTATTTTTATAAGTGGTACCATTTTTACCAAAGTTGATACAAGACACTTTTGCATTTTTTAGAAATATATACAATGTTGTTCTTTCGCTTTTTTGTATCGAAAATGAAACATTATATATGGTGTTGTAAAGAAAAAGGGCCCTATGTTCCCAGACCAAATTTTACAGATATACTAAAAACAGACGTTTAGGTAAATGAACATAAAGCTCAGTTATGTTGATTTTAGCTTCAAGTTTATTAACTTTCAGTTAGTCTAAACTCAAATTTTAACTAAAAGTTAAACATTTTCGTTAACAATAAAAAATTTAGACTTTTGTGATTGCCTGCAATAAACTATTTTGGGGAAATTAAAAAATTTTTGAAATTTATATAAATAATATCATGGATCAACAGCATCTGAGTACGATTGCTGCATTCGCCTAGGAAGCTTTGAGTTTGTTATTATCAGGGTAACCAAAAATATGCTCTAAAAAAAGAGTTTTATGCGCATAAAAAATGCTGTAAAAAACAGAAAAAATGCTTTTAAAATTTAAAAAATATGCTCAAAAAAGTTTTCTTTTTCTTAAAAATTATAAAATTTTATTTAAAAAGATAATGAAAAATAAATTAAAAAATAAACACGTTATCGAATTCATTAATATAACTTGTTAATTTAAGAACATTACGTGTGTAATACAACATATAGCACATAATACAAGTTTATGTAAGATAAAATATAAACTAAACTTTCTTTGTAAGAAAATTTGTACAAGCATAAGTCTGTGAAATATATTAGCTTAATTCATGTTGGAATTGCAATAAATTACGACGTGTTGACTTAAATTCTCAAAAAGAAAATTCTGTCTGTTGCTTCTAAAAATAGTACATCCGCTGAATTCATTGGAGCATATTTAAAAGACAAAACTTCGCCCACATTATATTCTGAAGTTGGGCTCACTTTAGAACCATTGAGCTGACTACAAATATTTTGTATTGTTTCAAGCCCTTTGTTTTTATCCACAACACGTTTTAACTTATTTCTAACATTATGCTTAGAATCAGAGTCAGGTACATTGTCGATCTTTTTAACTGTGTCGTTCAGTATTTTTATTTGCTCATTTAAGGAAATACCAGCAGTTTGCAATTTTTTGATATTGTTGGCAATAAATCCATAATAAAAACTAAATCTGTTTTTGTTTTAGATTTACGTAAGCTTCTTTGGCAATTTTAATCGGTTGAGCATCATCCTTCAAACTATCTAAAACTTTCAAAACTCTTTCGTTGTTGGTAGTATAATAATTTACAGCCTCAATCCATGTACCCCAACGGGTTGTTATTGGTTCAGGAGGGAGAGGAAGTTCCGGAAAGGGTAGATTCACATGGAACTTTATAATCCGTAAATGTTTCGAAAAGTTGTTTAATGTTTTCATTTCTAAGTTTGTACAAAGCGATGTCAGCAGACACAAATGCTTCACATAATTTTTCTTCGAAGAAAATATTGTTGGAAAAACATCACCAAAACGAAAATAAAAGCGCCAAAATTGAATAAAATCGATAAAAACCGAAAAAATCGCCAGAACGAAAAATGTGTATAAAAAAGCAAAAAAAGATAACCAAAAACCGAAAAAAATTCCTAAAATCGAATAAAGAGCCAAAACTGAAAAAGCGCCAAAACTAAAAAATAAATCGCTAAAACGCCAAGACCAAAAAACAAAAAATAGCAAAAAACGAAAAAACGCAAAAAAACCAAAATTACAAAAAGCGCCAAAACCAAAAAAATTGCCAAAACAACGAAAAAAACTTAATAAATAAAAAAATAAACAAAAAAGCGCAACGATAAAACTGCCGAAATGAAAACGGGGGCAAAAACGAAAAGGGCTATACATTTGTGTATTCGTACGGAACCCTTTCGTGTGCCAAAGTCGCACTTAACTGAATTTATTGTATAATAGTGTGGCACCTACAACGCCATTTTGATGCGATTTTTTAAAGTCTGCAATACTTCCGTAAAATTTTCCTGTGAATGAATCGTTGATCGTGTAGGATAGTGAATCAGTGCCTTTGGTGATGCGTTCACCTGGTATGAATTCGCCTTGCGAAATAGCATATATACATTCATAAAAGGCAATTCATAAAAGGTAGACTCACCTGAGTTCGGTTTGGGAAATAGCCCTTTGTGTGTCAAAAAAAGTACTGAAAAATATGCCAAGAAAGCATTGACATGCGAACTAGATCAAAACTACAAGCGGTGAAAAAAGCAAACATAATCCCCTAATCTAATATCACCATGATTTGTCTTGACATTCATACGTACATCAATTCGCCTCGATGTACATCAGTTGCCAGGCCGAATTCATTTGTATTTTTGATCTAGTTTGAATGTCAGATGCTTTATTGCCATATTTTTCAGTACATTTTTTACAAACAAAATGGTTATTTTCCAAACCAAATTAAGGCGAGCCTACCTGTTATGAATTTGCTTTGCTGCCGTAGTAACGCCACCTGGTCTTAAATTCGACTTGGTAATGTCATGGGCTAGTTCACTTCGCCGTAGCCACTTCGCTTGGAGCGCGACCTGGCTGTCAACTTACTTTGGTTATGTTAGTGGCAAATTCAGTTCGCCGTAGTAAATTCGCTTGCAGGGCTATCTGGATGTGAATTCGTCTTGGTTATGTAAGTGGAGAATTCAGTGCGCCTTGTCGATTCGCTGAACACCATCTGGTTGTAAAATTTTCAATTATACATAAAAAATAGCTAGAATATAGTATTAACAAAAATTTTACAAAAAATGCTCTTAACAGTAAAATATGATAAAGTATGCCCTTACGGGCAAAATATGCAAAAATATGCTGTAACAAATCGATGCCAAAATCCTTAAAAAGTTCTGAAATGGATAAATAACTACCTTATATGTTTGTAAGACATCCAGCAAAATATATGATATGTCATAAATTTGGTTGCCATGGTTATTATACTTGAAAAATTATGTTAAATATTTACAAAATAACAAAAAATTAACTTATATTCAAATGTCAATAATTTCTTCAGTTAAGCACTTAAACTTAAGTTAAATTTAATTGAAATTTAATATGTAAATCAGCTTTGTGTTAATGAAATTTTATTAATCAAGATTTAAATTTTGAGTTTAGTGTTAGCTGCAACTTAATATTTTTATTGAAAACGCCGCTAAGACATATACTGAGCATTCTATATTCGATTTTAACTAGATTGATAAATGGGAATTATAAAAAATACGGAAAACTTGAATCAGATTTTAGGAAAAGTTTGAAAAATGTATAAACTTTGAACCTCAATATTTCAAAGCTTGAGATTTCCATACTAGAACTTCAAAATGCTATAACTGAACAATATTTTGCAATTTTCTGGTTATTTATATACATTTTTGTTAGCAATAATGTGTACTTTTAGGAAATACCATAAATGGATTTCGATTTTGGAAAGATAAGGTCCCTTTTCATGTGGAACATCACATTTAGATATTTGTACATCCGGTAATAAGGTACAAATTACGGTAAAACATAAACATTCAAACGCAAAAATATGCTAAGAAATGCTAAATAATTTTTGGAAAAATGCTGAAAAATATGCTATATGCTAAAAGTATTTTTTCATGCTAGATGAGCTCAAAAAATGCTAGATCTAGCATTAAATATGCTAAATTGGCAACGCTGGTCCGTACATCCAAATTTTTCTTTGAATGTTCAATATTCACATGCTTTAGAATTTCTTTCTTAAATAAAAAATAATTTGATCGAAAGATTAAATTAAAAATGAGCTTAAGCCAAACTAATTAAATAACTTTGGATCAAAACCATACAGTTCGACTAAAAATTCATAACTCAATTATTAATCTTATACAATTTTAACATTAACTTTAGGGTTTCTTCAGATACTTAACAATTGTTTATAGTTCATATATTCAGTGCTTTGCAAACTATAAAGATTTTAACGTTAAAATTACAAAGTTTCAAATGCAAAGTTTAAATGCAAAGTTTCCGATAATATCATTTATGAAATAGACAATATTCAAATTTGTTATTTTTAATTAAATCCAAATTCAATTGTTTAAATTCAACTACTACTATAATTCCTTTATGCAAATTTAGTCATGCTGCCACTCCTTGCAGCGATTCAATGTAAGCAATGTTAGACTAGTGAAGGGCCGATTGTTGAACAGAGCACTGCGGCAAGTGAGCGTATAGCCTCTGATAGTCTCCGCTGGTCTGGTTGTTGTACGGCCTTTGGCTTGGATGGTGGTGTAGTCCTTTATCTTGAGGAACGTTTGTCCTTTGACGTTGAGTATTTGTCTTTCGACGTTGAGAATTTGTTTTTGGTGTTGATGGGTTGTCGTTCGACGTTGAACATTTACATCTTCCTACCCGATTGTAAAATATAATAAAATACTAACTATGTATTCATAGGGTATATATATATATATATATATATATATATATATATATATATATATATATATTATATATATATATATATATATATATATATATATATATATATATATATATATATATATATATATATATATATATATATATATATATATATATATATATATATATATATATATATATATATATATATATATATATATATATATATATATATATATATATATATATATATATATATATATATATATATATATATATATATATATATATATATATATATATATATATATATATATATATACCATGCTAATTACACTTTTCTGACAAATTTAAAGGATTTTTCTTTGCAATTTTGATGAAATGTTTTTTTAGCATTTTTTAGTAAAATTCTAGCATTTTTTCCTCATCAGGTCTTGGCAACACTGGTACGGAGGTTTGAACTGACAGCTGTTTCGTGACCACCAAGTCTACTCGTCAGAGTCCTTTACCTACACCACTACTGACAGTGGCAACAACATTGTAGCAAAAATCCTACTAATTTTAGTAAGCTCAATTAACAGACTGTCGCCATCTCGTGGCGAGTCGCACCTATTAATCAACTTTTCTAAATGTTCGGAACTTCGCTGACTGTCTTTTGCTACAGTGTTGCCACTGTCAGTGGTGCTTTAGAATTTCTTTCTTAAATAAAAAAAAATCAGTTCGCAACTTACTCTCGAAGTAGAAACAAGCATTAATTTGCCGTCGGTGAACAAAATAAACAATATAAAAATATACATATAATATTAAAAAAAACACAAATATTCGCAACAACAAAGTATTGTTACGTTTTTAGTCCTTTACATAAAAACGGTTTTATTATTTTCACAGCATTCGTTGAATTGCAATAAAATAAAACACGGATATTTATTTTACAAATAAATTCTCAGTAACACTTTATTTATTACTTTAAAAACACGTACAACTAAACGCGATGTACACACTAACTATTCTTGGCGATGTTTACTCGTCTAAGTTTAAAAACACACTTCTTCATGTCGTCTGGCAGCCTCCCCTTATATAGTCAATTATAAAACCTTCTGGTAACTTCGCTAACTTTCTGGAATACAGCCGTCTCTCTTTATCTTTAACTGTACTGTAATTCAGGTCTCTTTTCATCTTTAAGTGCACGGCATGATCATTTTGGTCTTGCTATGGTGCAATGTATGTGCGTGTGTAGATGCATGAGATTATTCTTCTGTTTGTTTATCTTCGCACACACACATACTCTAATGCTTGCAACTTAACAAATTACGCTGTCATCAAGTCTACATCTCTTGCAGTTTAAGTTTAATGTCACTGTTTGTAATTGCGATTAAGCAGTCTCGAATAATCTTGAAAGTTCTAGCTACCGTTTCCTGAAGATTCCGGAAACTTCCATTTTCCGTTATTTTGAATTCTATTGGCAGTTGTCGAGTGATGCCAAGTTTAATTGTGGTACTTGGTTGCCAGGTTTTGATTTTATTACAGTGATTTAGGGGTATAAAGCAGATAATGATCGGGTTGTCAGTTTGTGTTGTTACATTTGAATCTGCATTTTCATTTCGTAACACTGCCGCCCACTTAAGCCTGTTCGTCCCGAATAGGCACACAATCACCTTTTCCATAGTGCGCCAGTGGTTCAAACTTAATTTTTGTCTTCCGTCCAATGTACTGCTCTATCATGTGTACGACGTCATTCATCCTTTCGATGATACCACGGATCTCTGCTTCCAACTTGTAGTTATCCCATGACAGTCTCTTTTCCGTGCTATAAGCGTGTGTACCACATCCACTGGGTACTGCTCGATTATAATTATTAACTGAGTACATGTGACTATTTCTGTTGTAATCTGTTCCTTTGCCGGTAGATGAACTAAAGACTTCTTTACTTGTACCGGGCGAAGTGTAGCTGTAACTACTTCCTTTACGCGCAGATCTTGCAGAGGCTGGAGTGGCATCAAATCTCATCGGAGAGCGTGTATCGTCATACCCTGGGCCTTTATTACCTTTACGTTCATTAATACTGCACTCATTGGCACCACGTTGTCTTATACCTTTTATGAAACCATCACGCGCCGCAGAAATTTGCATTTGTTGACGGTTAATTTCTCGTAGCTCTATTTCTAGCTTCTCACGCTCTAATTTTTGGCGCTCCCGTTCCAAGCGTAATGATTCAGCCTCTCGTTGCAAACGTTTTCGTTCCACAGCCAATTTCGTACGCTCCTCAGCTAGTCGGGCTTCCTTCAGGCGCAGACGCTCTCTTATTTCTTTATGCCGTCTGTCTTCGTTACGTGCTTCAGGTTGATGACACTGCTCCTGTTGTCGCCCTTGATAACAGCCATCACAATGAGACTTTTGATGACTCTTCCATTTATTATTCCATGATGGCGAGACAGATTTTGTTTGCTTTCTTGCTGCGTTGCAGTTGCGCTGGATATGGCCTTTCTCTCCGCAGCTATAGCATTTTATTCGCACTTTGTTTTTATTTAAAGCCAATGCTTGCACTACTGCCTCTTTGATGTCCTTTTCCCAATTAGCTTCTTTCTCGGTAATCACCTCCAGATTTCGGACCATATACGCTTGCGGCTTAGAAATTATCCTTGCGGTCTCCTGTGCTAAAGCATATGTCACAGTTTCTATAAAAGTAGGCTTCGGTGTCGCATATACTGCATACCTCACGTCAGGATCACTAATGCCACGCAATAAGGAATCAATTTTCAGCTGCTCCAGCAATGGGTGATTTTCGCCAGGATAAGATAGTTGCACCAACCGTTCGATTTCCATTGCGAAATCTTGTAGGGACTCATTGGGCTTCTGTCCTCTACATCGCAATTCCATACGGTATATATCTCGCTTATGTTCGCCACCATATTTCCGCTGTAGTGCCGCCATTATGTCATCAAAATTGTTTCTGCAGCTCCCTGGTACGGTTTCAAGTACTTCTGCTGCGGCTCCTTTTAAGGCCAAAATCAGCTCTATGGCCTTTTCTTCACTGTTCCAACCATTTTTGCTGGCAACGGTTTCGAACTGGAACTTGAAGATGTTCAAAGGTGCGCTGCCATCGAAACAAGGCGTCTTTACTCTGCTGGAAGCCTCTGGAATAACTCTCACTGGCCCTCCTTGACACTGAAGATTAACAATTTTTGCTTCCAGTTCATGTAATTTCTCGTCCACATCTTTTACATGCACTTCGACGCCGCCAATTTCTAGGCTATGGAGTTTGTTCTCTAGTTCTGAGAGTTTCTCGTCAAATTTGCTGACTTGTACTTCAATGCCATCTACTCTTCTATTTATGGCCTCAGAAATTTCTTGAAGTTTCTCATTTGTGGCCTTAGATGTTTCTTGAAGTTTCTCATTTGTGGCCTTAGATGTTTCTTGAACTCCAGCCAGCATTCTCTCATTGTTACCTCTAGATGTTTCTTTAACTTCTTGAAATTTTTCCATCATAGCGGCGAACATTGTACTTAAGTCCATGCTGCTTGTCGTGGCACGAGTACATACCTCTATTTCCTCTTTATCCTCAAATTCGTATGTCCCGATGTCGATGCCACGCTGCTTGAACTCATCTATCAGCCTCTTCTGAAGTTCCACTTTATTGCCTGTTGTTGACAGTTCTAGCTTACTCAGCTCTTTTTTTAGCTGCTCAACTTTTAGCTTTTCAAACTTCATGGCTTCTATTTTTTTTTAATGTCCTTTTTATTATTATTAATGTCCTTTTTATTATTATTAATGTGCTTTTTATTAATTAATAATGTCCTTTTTTATTTTATTAATTAATAATGTCCTTTTTTATTTTATTTTGCAATTTTACTTCTGACACCAATTGTTACGTTTTTAGTCCTTTACATAAAAACGGTTTTATTATTTTCACAGGATTCGTTGAATTGCAATAAAATAAAACACGGATATTTATTTTACAAATAAATTCTCAGTAACACTTTATTTATTACTTTAAAAACACGTACAACTAAACGCGATGTACACACTAACTATTCTTGGCGATGTTTACTCGTCTAAGTTTAAAAACACACTTCTTCATGTCGTCTGGCAGCCTCCCCTTATATAGTCAATTATAAAACCTTCTGGTAACTTCGCTAACTTTCTGGAATACAGCCGTCTCTCTTTATCTTTAACTGTACTGTAATTCAGATCTCTTTTCATCTTTAAGTGCACGGCATGATCATTTTGGTCTTGCTATGGTGCAATGTATGTGCGTGTGTAGATGCATGAGATTATTCTTCTGTTTGTTTATCTTCGCACACACACATACTCTAATGCTTGCAACTTAACAAATTACGCTGTCATCAAGTCTACATCTCTTGCAGTTTAAGTTTAATGTCACTGTTTGTAATTGCGATTAAGCAGTCTCGAATAATCTTGAAAGTTCTAGCTACCGTTTCCTGAAGATTCCGGAAACTTCCATTTTCCGTTATTTTGAATTCTATTGGCAGTTGTCGAGTGATGCCAAGTTTAATTGTGGTACTTGGTTGCCAGGTTTTGATTTTATTACAGTGATTTAGGGGTATAAAGCAGATAATGATCGGGTTGTCAGTTTGTGTTGTTACATTTGAATCTGCATTTTCATTTCGTAACAGTATTAACAAACACCGTTTTGTTTAATATTTTACGTACCTATACATTTTTCATTTCTTTTTGTAAAGTAAATTATAATTATAAGCAAGTAGGCACACAAACAACAAATATATTTGGTATTCGAACCAAATGAGTACGAATACAACAACAAACAACAGAAATGCCTACGTTACTGTTGTTGCTGCAGAATGTGATAACCCAGTAAACAAAAATTTACACTTGCGTACACGGGTACGCTCAAATTCAATGTCTATGACGGACCATAATATAAAAGTAAATTTTTTGATACCAGCTTCACAGCAAAGCACAAGTGCCAACAATATGAGCCACCATCAAGCTGAAAAAGAAAAAACGACAGAAAGTGTCCCCCTAGAAACTGATTCAGAAAATCCAACAATCCAAATGGGTATTGATCGCTATTTTAAAGTGATAAATAATAAAAAAAGACAAAGAAGTCCAAGATCGAAAAACCTTGCTCCATTGGCGAAAATGGCCAAAGATGGTAAATCTGATGCGGCGCTCTCTGAAAACCGGTTTTCCCTTCTACAAAACGACGAAGATGAAATCACCATTGTCAGGTCAAGCAAGCCGCCCCCAATATACTTAACAGAGAAAAACTCAAATGAGCTAATTAAAAGGCTAGTACAATTAATCGGTGAAGAGGCGTTTTACGTGATCCCGATAAAACGCGGTGCGATCAATGAAACAAAAATTCAAGTAAATGAAGAAAATCATTACCGCTCAGTAGTTTCGGAGTTTGAAACACAAAATAAAAAATTTTACACCTACCAATTGAAAAGTGCAAAAGGCCCCCAGGTAGTGATAAAAGGCATCGACTCATACGTGAATCCAGAAGAGGTAAAAGCGGGTCTACTAAATAATAATTTTAAAATAAAAAATGTTACTAACATTAAAAATAGAGAGCGAGTTCCCCAACCACTATTTCGTGTGGAAATGGAACCAGGTGATATGAAATTAAAAAAGAATGAAGTACACCCCATTTACAGCTTAAGATATTTGCTGCACCGACGAGTTACCGTAGAGGAACCACGCAAGCGAGCAAACTACAGGGGCTGCCCTGTCTATGTACATGTTAAGCAGTCTTTGTCTAAAAGACGTAATCACACCTATGCTCAACCTAATACTTTCGACAATACAAACTATCCCCAGTTGCGCCAACCAGCTACCAGCCGGCCTTCATACGCCAACTTTTTTAAGGCTAACCAGCCCATAGCGCAAAACATGCCAAACAGCCAGTTCTCGTACGCTAATGCTTTGAAGTCTAACCAGCCCACAGCTCAAAAACGGCCTCTTGCCAACGAAAACAGTGGTTTCAATTTTGATCGACTTGAGGCTTCAATAGAAAATTTAATACAAACCGTAAATTTTTTTACAACCAACACGACCTGCATGATGCAGGAAGTGTTGAAAATACATTATTGCAGGCTGCATTAAACAAACCATGAACTTAAAAATCTGTTTCTGGAACGCAAACAGCATCCGCCAACATAAAAACGAACTAGAATACTTCAGGATGGATAAACAAATTGATGTTATGCTTATCTCTGAGACGCACTTGACTGCTAGAATTTTTTTCAAAATCAACTGATATACTCTCTACGACACAAAGGACCCCCAAGGTAGAGCTTGTGGTGGCTCGGGTATACTAATAAAATCGCGATTAAAGCACTACTTAATGAGTGATCATTGTGAAGACTATCTTGAAGCAACTAACATCTGCATTGAAGCTTTTCATCAAAACCTGGTGATTTCATCAATTTACTCTCCTCCCAGATACTCTATTACAGAAAATCAATATAGTAGATTTTTTAATTCACTAGGCCCACGCTTTTTAGTCGCCGGTGATTACAACGCTAAGCACACGTTCTGGGGATCTCGCCTCATCACGCCAAAGGGTCGCGTTTTGTTTGACACAATTTCAAAAATGCGGTTAAATGTTATATCAAGTGGGCAGCCAACTTACTGGCCAACAGATCGCCGAAAAATACCTGATGTTATTGATTTTGGAGTAGTAAAGGGTGTGCCCAGCGAAATGATCCAAGTTGAAGCATCTTTAGATTTGTCTTCAGATCACTCACCAACTATTGTCACTATATATTCACATACAACATATTCACCCTCTTGTGATTTAATACAAAAAATATTTGAGTGCTCATTGCCCAGAAAATATTCCATTAAAAACGCCTGCTGATATCGATGACTCTATTAGAATGTTTGAGGCAAACCTTAAGCAAGCTGCTCTAAATGCTACTACTACAAATCTTCAGGTGAGATATAATAAAATTTTTTCAGCAGATGTAGAACGGCTTTTATCCGACAAAAGGAGAGTTCGTAGAGAATGGCAACGCTACAGATCCCCTCAGATAAAATCTAGGCTGAAGGAATGTACTAAACAGCTGAAAACTCTACTAGAATATCAAAAAACCGCTTCTCTTCAAAACTTTCTAAATGGGCTCGACGCAACACCTCAAACAGACTATTCGCTATGGAGAGCAGCTCGAGGCCTCAAAAGACCAGTGATATATAAGCCTCCATTGCGAGCTTCGAATGGAGACTGGGCAAGAACTGACGCTGAAAAAGGTACTCTGTTTGTAAACCACTTGCAGAAAGTATTTACTCCAAATACGTCTGATACTATAGCTGAGCTGCCACCAGTCCTCGCTATACCAGATGTTACTTTGAGGTTCAACATTCGTGAGATTGAACACTATATTGCGGGCTTAAGCTCGAAAAAAGCCATAGGCGCTGATAAAATAAGCAATAAAATGCTCTTAGAGCTACCCTATACTGCCAAACGGATAATTCTATTTATTTTTAACAGTATTTTGCGCCTCAAATGCTATCCCGCAGAATGGAAGGTTTCGCTGATTACCATGATACCTAAGCCAGGCAAAGATTATACGAAGGTGGAGTCCTATAGGCCTGTTGTCTAACATGTCAAAACTATTTGAAAAGCTACTTATGAGTAGGCTAACACCCATACTGAATCGTACTGGATGCATTCCAGACCACCAATTCGGTTTTAGGAAACAGCATAGTACGATTGAACAAACACATATACCTAGTTTATACGCAGAGCTTATTTGCAAATAAAAACGTAAAATGCTGCCAAATCCTTTTTTATTGTAACTTACTAAATCACTGATTATTCATCTATTTGTGAATATATTTATCTATTTATTATTTTTTATTAACAAACATATGTAAAGGAGGCAACCCAAACTTCTTATTTGCGAATAGCGCGTTAATCAGTAATTGTTTTCGTGAGTTATTAATATACAATAAAAATACATACTTGGTAGCACTACGTTTTTATTTGCAAATAACTCGTGCGTATAAACGTACTAATAGACTCGTGAACGTGGTTAGAAAAACCTTCGAAGAAAAGAAATATTGTTCTGCGCTCTTCATCGATGTTTGTCAGGCATTTGATAAAGTATGACACGCAGGTTTAATACATAAACTAAAGCAAAACCTACCCGAAAACATCCTTAAACTTTTAGAAAGCTACTTAACTGAGCGAAAATTTGTTGTTAAAGAAATTTCAGGTATGCACATTTATTTAATACCGTCGTTGGATCGCATTACATTATTGGCGACTATTCATTATGTATTTTCACTTACCCTCAAATTCCTTCGTTTTAAGTATTACCATAATTATAATTATAAATATATATTACATGTTAATAAAGAAAAAACGAGAGCAGTCATTAAACGACATACCACCGTGTTACTTATTTAAAATTAAATGTTCAGCATGAACACCGCAACTTAACATGGCGACCGTGAGCAAAAATAAATCGGACTGTGAAGAAATAAAACTGCAATTTAATAAAAAAAATTAAAATGAAATATTAACATAAAAAAAATTATATATATAAATTAGCTTTGAGCTGAATCAAAAGTGAATAAAAACTTATGAAAAATTTTTATCTAAGTAAATAATTCTTAGGTAAACTAACTTTTTAAATTATGTAAAATCCTAAAATCATGGAATTATAAAAAAAATATACATATAAAACCCTAAATAGCTAATGGTTAATTGTGACATATAAAAACCAAAATTTTGAATGTTAAACAAATATTATAACTGAATACATAAACATTAACTAAAGTATGACGTGGTGGAAGAAAATTTTGCAAACAATCCCGTTACTGGTTGCGGGTTATGAAGTGGGTAAATCCACGGAAGACAATAATAATAATAATAAAGAAGTAGTAGAAATACTACGTAACAATTTAAAAATGAACATTGAAGGAACTACAACTACAACCAAAAACGAAAACATGAATTACATCCAAATATTGTCGGTAATAACAGTTATCAGCTTAGACGTTATCTACGTAATAAAGATGATACTTAGAGCCGCAAATAGAAATAGAAACGCTGCCTCACCCCATCAACAGATATAAGAAGACAATAATCAAATATAAGAAGGGACAAACAAAGACGATTTTTAAAGCTGTAAATGGAAATAGTAACGCTGCCGCACACCAATAACAGATATAAGAGGCGCCACTATTCAGAAGAGAAAATATAAGCATTGAAATTAAGTTTTTATATTTTAAGTTTAAAATTCATAATGCAATGGGAACATATTTTAGAAAATTTAGAACCTTTACAAAATAAATTCAAACAATCTTCTAAATGTATAAATAAAAATAGGCCAATAAAGCCAGAAACATTAGAAAAACATATTCAAATTTTATTAGAAACCTTTAATACTATTAGGGCAATACTACACCGGCACTATGATAGGTACACTACACTTCACAAAGAGGAAGCCAATAAAATCTTCTATACATTAAGGGATAAATTGATAAAAGTCTTTCATCAACATAATATTAATATTAAAGTCCCACTAACATTAACCTGTGAGATAGATAGGGAAATCACTGAGTCGGACGAAAGCGATAGGGAAGATTTACAAACGGAAACAGATGAGGAAATAAAAACAATCATCATGCCACGAACAGAGGATGATGTCATTGATAAATCTACAAAAATTGTCCCTGCATTTGATGGTAATGTAAATGAACTACAAAGTTTCCTTGATGCATTAACATTGATCGATAGAATAAAGGAAACACATGAAGCGGTTGCAATAGACGTAAAAAAACTAAATTGAAGGGACGTGTAAGAAATATAATAACAAATGAAAATACTATTCAAGCTATTAAGGCTAAACTACAATCTTCGGTACAATGAGAATCATCCGAAGTACTGTGTTCAAAACTAATGAACATAAAACAACAATCAAAATCGGCTACAACATATACAGAAGAGATACAGGGAATTACAGAAAAACTAGGTGGATCCTATATACGAGAAGGTTATCCTCAAGATATTGCTGAGAAATTAATAAAGCAAAATGCAGCCAAAGCCATTTCTCGAAACGCCACAAGTGATGAGGTAAAACTCATTATTAAAACAGGAAACTTTATGTCTCTGAATGAAGTCGTTTCCAAATTCATAGAAGCTAGCACTGAGACATCCATCTCAAATTCTTCGGTATTCTACTTTAAGCGTCGTGGTTCTGGTTATCAGAACTACAGGAATGGTGGATTCAATAACCATGGATGTTGCCAAGACTGGCGTCGAAATAACAATTCTAGAAATTATAACAACAATTCAAGAAATTATAATGATAATAACCGTTACAATGGGCAACGAGGAGGCCAAAGCAACAAATATAGAAATCAATCTAACCGACAACAAAGCAGAGGATGGGTAAGATTGACACAGGTCTCGGAAAACGGGATTTCCCCCCAAAATGTGCGGGGGGGGGGGTTGGGTCAGCTCCAAAATTAGATGAGCACAAAACAAATATTAAATCAATATTCCACTTAAATCTCAATTTAAGGAGTTTTATTGAAATTCAAATATCAACTCATAATAATTTAAGTTCATTCCTTGTGGACACCGGAGCAGACGTCTCACTAATTAAAATCGGTGCTCTCAGCTCATTAAAATTCAACATGAAAAACTTTATACAAATATCTGGAATCGAAGAAGGAATTATTGAATTCCTAGGAGCAATTAAAATTGATTTAAAAGTAAAAACTTTCTGATCCCTCAAAAATTTTATGTAATTTCAGATGCGTTCCCAATACCATTTCAAGGTATATTGGGATTAGACTTTTTAAAAACATACAATGCCACTATTCAATATGGACAAGATGAAAATTCAAATTTACTCTCGCTAAGACCTTACAATTTAAATTACCCCATAAATATTCCACTACTTGAAAGTATAGGTGATGGTACAATAAACCTTCCAGCTCGAGCTGAAGTTTTCAGAGCTATTATAATTAGCAACGAAGATTCTGATTTGGTAGTTCCAAGTCAAACAATAGAAGAGGGAGTATTTGTAGATGGTTGCATAGTATCAACAAATTCTCCGTATGTAAGGATTGTAAACAGAAATTCTGAAAATATATTTTTAAAAAATACATCAATAAAGTATGAAAAACTGTCCGACTACGAAATTCTTAATACGTCCAATGTTGATAATAAAAGAACCCAAACAATTCTGGAAAAATTAACGAACAAGTTTCCTGAAATTATTAAATCTGAAATGATTCAATTATGTTCAAAATATATTGATATTTTCGCTTTAGAAAGTGATAAGATAAGTACGAACAATTTTTATAAACAACATTTAAGAGTTTCTGATCACAATCCTGTGTACATTAAAAATTATCGTACGCCACACTCACAAAAGGATGAAATAATAAGGCAAGTTGAAAAACTACGGCAGGACGGAATAGTTGAACCATCGGCGTCCAATTATAATAGTCCTATTATGCTCGTACCAAAGAAATCATTGCCAAATAACCCTGACAAACGATGGCGTTTAGTTGTTGATTACAGGCAAATAAATAAGAAGTTAATAGCAGACAAATTTCCATTGCCCAGAATTGAGGACATTTTGGACCAATTGGGGAGAGCAAAATTGTTTTGCTGTTTGGACTTAACCTCTGGATTTCATCAAGTTGGATTAAATGAAAAAGAGACATTACTTCCTTCTCAACAGAAAATGGTTCATATCGTTTCACCCGTTTACCATATGGCTTAAAAGTAGCCCCAAATTCCTTTCAGAGAATGATGAATTTAGCATTTGCAGGTTTAGCTCTTTCAAAAACTTTTATATATATGGATGATGTTATTGTCACAGGATGTTCGATAAAGCACATGCTTAAGAACTTGGAAATTGTTTTCCAAAGATGCAGATATTGTAATTTAAAATTACATCCAGACAAATGTACTTTTTTCAGATCCGAGGTTACATATTTGGGTCATAGATGCATTGATAAAGGTATTTTACCAGACAGTAGCAAATACGATTCAATTAAAAATTACCCCACACCGACAAATGGAGATGATGTTCGTCGATTCGTAGCTTTCTGTAATTATTACAGACGCTTCATACCACATTTTGCATTCTATTCCGTCCATTTAACTAAACTGGCAAGGAAAAAAGAACCTTTCGTATGGTCGGCTGACTGTGAACAAGCTTTTCAACATCTCAAGACAGCACTGCTGTCTCCACAAATTCTTCAATATCCAGATTTCGACAAAACATTCTACATAACTACAGATGCGAGTAAAATCGCATGTGGTGCAATATTATCACAGGAAAGAGATGAGATGCTGTTGCCTGTAGCATATGCGTCACGTGCATTTACAAGCGGGGAATCAAACAAAGCCCCAATAGAGCAAGAATTAATAGCCATCCAATAAGCAATTAATCACTTTCGACCCTATGTATATGGGAAAAAATTTATAGTACGTAGTGATCATAAACCATTAACATATTTATATGCCTTAAAAAACCCATCCAGCAGGTTGACAAGAATACGCCTGGACCTGGAGGAGTATGATTTTGTTATAGAACATATTAAGGGTAAAGACAATTCAGGAGCGGACGCGTTATCTCGAATTGCCTTCAATGATATTAAATCAATACCATCAATTAACAGTGTTTTTATGGTAACAACACGCGCACAATCACGAGACAAAACTGAAGAGAAAATTAAGAAGGATAATAAACTAATTAACGAAAAGCCTAAAGTTTTCGAAACTATTGGCTTCGATTGCGTAAAAAAGTGGGTCAAGATTAGGGTAAATATTGACGGAAAAATCCCCACACTAAATTTTAAACGAGGTAAAAAAATGCTAGCACAAAAAATTAATATACAAAACACTTTTGCTAATGGAAATATCGATCTAGATCAATTTTTTCCAATTCTTGAAAAAGAAACAATGAGTAGAAATTTTAATAAAATACAAATAAATTTAAATGATAATTTATTTGACCTCGTATCAATTGAACAATTTAAACAAAAAGCAAACCAACATGTTAACAAATTACAAATAGCGCTAACACCCAAAATATGCATAATAACTAACAAAGATGAACAAAAATATTTATTAGAAAAATTCCACAATAACCCCCTTTTTGGAGGACATCCTGGAACAACTAGATTACTTAAGAAGCTTAGACAATTTTATTATTGGAAAAATATCACTAAAGATGTGAAACAATACGTAAGAAAATGTGTTCAATGTCAAACCAATAAGACAACGAAGCACATAAAACCAGAAATGATTAAAACCCCAACACCGCAGAAACCCTTTGAAACTGTAATAATAGATGCGGTAGGACCCCTTCCGGTATCAGAAAATGGCAATCAATACATTGTTACAATAATATGCGATCTTACTAAATATTTGGTAGCAATACCAGTAACTAATAAAAACGCCAAAACCATAGCTAAAACATTGGTGGAGCATTTTATATTAATTTATGGACCCATGAATAAAATACTTAGTGACATGGGTACCGAATACAATAATCAAGTTCTTGTGGAACTTCTTACACTTTTGAAAATAGAAAAAGCAACATCAGCCCATACATTCACGCATCCAGAAACGATTGGGATGAATGGATAAAGTATTTTACGTATACTTTTAATACTACACCCTCAACTGTTCATGGATACTGCCCGTTTGAATTAATTTTTCCAAACCTACCAAATCATAACCCACTGACACAAACCAATAAAATAGATACCATATATAATTTTGAAGTAAAATTCCGTCTACAAACAGCATTAAATAGGGCACAGCACCTAATTGATAAAACAAAACATTACCAAAAATATTCACATGATCAAAACACAAACAATACTAAAATTACAATAGGTCAAGAAATATTCATTAAAAATCACACAGCACACAAATTAGAACCAATTTACAAAGGGCCTTTTAAAGTTATTGATATTGATGATAAAAACAATGTATTTGTAAACATAAAGGGAAAAAATCAAAAAATTAATAAACAAAATATAAAGATTTTTAATAAATAATTTTAATGATTTTTTATGTTTAGCAATATCATTTAGAAATTCATACAAGGCTAATTTTAACTAAATATAACAAAAAAAAAATTTTTTATGTTAAAACAAAATTATTGTTACTAATTATCTTTAGTGAAAATATTATAAATATACGAATATTACAATATTTACAAAGAAAGTTCTTATCGACATCACTTGATCAATGATCTCCATAAGACCTTTCTATTTAAAAGGGGAGGTGTAGTGAAAATACCAAATGAATGAATAATGAATAAATGACTAATAATATTATTTTAAATTCAAATATTTTAAGTCAATGCCTGACCTACTTTTCGTTCAAATACTTAATGCAAACGAACGATACATTTCAGGTATGCACATTTATTTAATACCGTCGTTGGATCGCATTACATTATTGGCGACTATTCATTATGTATTTTCACTTACCCTCAAATTCCTTCGTTTTAAGTATTACCATAATTATAATTATAAATATATATTACATGTTAATAAAGAAAAAACGAGAGCAGTCATTAAACGACATACCACCGTGTTACTTATTTAAAATTAAATGTTCAGCATGAACACCGCAACTTAACAGTATTATATCTGATATATGCCTCTGACTTTCCGGTAAGCAGTAACATACACATGTCAACATTCGCTGATGATACAGCTTTTCTAAGTGTTCACAAAAGCCATCAAGAAGCCACCCGCTAGATTATATACCCCAGTTGGAACAATGGCGGATAAAAATTAACGAACAAAAATGTCTACACATTACTTTTACATTGTGCAAAGAAACCTGCCCTATACAAATAAATAACCAAACTATACCTCAACACACTGAAGTAAAATATCTCGGTGTTCATCTTGATCGTCGTCTAACATGGAAGTCACACATAAATGCAAAGGTGATCCAAATGAAATTAAAAGCAGCTCAAATGAATTGGCTCATTGGAAGGAACTCTACTCTAAGCCTAGATTGTAAACTTCTTCTATACAACTCCATTCTAAAACCAATATGGTCCTACGGAGTCCAGTTATGGGGCACTGCCTCGGCATCAAATGTAGAAAAAAGGCAACAAAATAAAATACTACGTACGATTACAGCAGCATGGTATGTCAGAAATAAGCGAATTCATAAAGACCTAGATGTGCCGCCGGTTAAGACAGTGTTTTCTAAACACGTGACAAGCTACATAAAAAGACTTGAGTTGCACCCAAATCCCCTAGCCCGAAACATCATTAACTTTAGAGGCCACACTCGGCTGAGAAGGAGGGACACTCTTGCTCTCAGCCGAACACGAGAGACGTAAACAACCAAACAACCAACCGCTGAAACAAATATTTTTGTCTGGCACTGGCTGGACTTAAAAATTAAAATTTTAGAGTTAAGATTTGATTACTTATTGTTAGTTCAATTTTATTGAAGATACAATAAATAAATACATATATCCGAAAAAAAATAAAAAATAATTTGATCGAAAGATTAAATTACAAATGAACTTAAGCCAAACTAATTAAATAACATTGTATAAGATTGACATTCCGAATTTTCATATATTTTCGCGACAATTGAGGCCATTTTCTATTTAAACAGCCTTCGTGGCGTTTTATTAGTAGCTCGTAACTACACTTATTCTTGAACAAGCAAAAAGTACACTTCGTTGGTTAAGCCATCTTTATTAAATAAATCGTACATTTGAATTGTATACTTAAAACTAAATCGATATTTTATTTCACCTTGAAATTGAGCAATAGTTACCTATTATGTAATTTTATAATGCATTGGTAATTATAACATTACATCAAAGCATTTGCATCTATACATACGAAGTTCATCAGAAGATAATTCTCATTCAACCATCCACGCATAAAACCCACATACATAATTACCGTGTGTGACATCCCAGAAACAATTTTTGCCCATTTCGGTCCGAAGTCGGTCAGAAAGTCTGCACAAGATGCCGAATTCGTATCCGATGTCGGTCAGAAAACGTACCGAAAATCATATGTGTGGTTGACAAGAAACCGGATCGCTTTGCCTGAGGAAATTCTAAAAACTATACCGAAAGGTCTAGCAGAATTCTGTACTAATTTCGACGAATTTCCTAGGGAAATTCTAAAGGAATTTTCGACATGTCTTATAACTGTCGGAAAAATGTCTAACAAAACATAAGAAAATTTCCGATTTATCTGATACGTTTTACGTCCTGGCGTATTAATATCAGAGAAAAGTCGGAGCAAAAACTAGAAATTTATCAGAAATGTCGTTCAAAATTCTCCATGCATTGTTTTGCTGCTTATGGCAGCTTATCAGAAAACATTTACCCATATTTTATAAGTTTAAAAGCTCAAATAATTGTGCGTATAAGCTCAAGAGATAAATGAGAATTGTAACGAAAACTAAAATCAGATAATGTGCAGAAGTGACTGCTAAAAGTCGTAAGACGTAGATCAGAAAATGAGCATACTAGAGGGCTGCACGAATATACTCGAAAGTACTCGTATGTATCTTTGTGAGTGTATGCATGTGTGTTTTTTTTTGTATAAATGTATGTATATAAGTATATTTGGTCGTGGCTATGTATGTACACACATATACATGCATGTATACATAAGTATATATATAAGAACATACATCTATGCACACACTTAGTTCATACGAGTACATTCTACGAATACATTTGAGTACACTTTGCAGCCCTCTAGTGCATACTACTCTGTTAAATGCCTTAAAAGAAATTAAATTGCCTTCGGATAATGTGTAGACTATTCTGATATTAATCGGATAATATTTCAGACAATGTGCAGAAACGTCGTACCAATTAACTGCCTACTGCTCCGCCAAATGTCTAAGGGAATTGTAGACAACTCTGCTGATTGGCTGGTAAAGTCTCAGATTTTTTCTGTTAGACATGTCAGCCAAAATTGTTTTCCTGGGATATTCTACCATTTATTGGTTGCCCAATTTGGTTTTCCTCTACCATCTACAACTACAACCTTCCATACCTACATCATTCTACTAAACCTACCACCATCCAAACACACATCATTCTACTAAACCTACAAACATCCATACACACATAATTCTACTAAAGGTAGTTATCCCTAATTACCCACATATTTATTCATGATGCTTTTTATATTTTTTGTTTATTTTCAGAACACTTTCATGTTAACTTTTGGGATGAAAATTTGGTTTTTGCTGTTCCCGTACTTTTGTGTTTAGTGAGAGTAATTCTTGCTTACTCTCATTTTACCGAACTTCACCCAAAAAGTACGACATCGGAGCTAATGTGTAGAAACGATTTACCGGAAAACTGTCCATACATAATTCTGCCAAAAGTGTGAAAGAATTTTACGCAACTCGGTTGATTGTCTGGTACAGACTCAGATTTTTCTGACGTCAGACATATCGGAGAAAATGTTCTCCGGGTACATACCAGAGCTGTAAAAAATTGCAATCAATTTGATCAATTCAAACTGAAATCATGTCAAGATTGCAATCTTTTGTGATTGCAATCATTTTGAAATCATTTGCAATCAAATTGATTACAATCAAATTTTGTTGAAATCATTTGATTTCAATCAATATCCCTGAAATCACTACTATAGTGTAAGTCCAACAAAATTGTATAAAAAACATGCCAAAAGGTTGCCCATTTCATGCAGTTTTTTTAGTTATCAGAGTAAGCTTTATTTCTAGAAAAATTAGTATCCTTTGAAGAGAACGATGATTTTGATTCTGATTTAAATTTGATTGCACTGTATTTGATTGCAATCAATTAATATAGAAATAAATTTCAAAAAATTTACTGCAATCACTTTTATTGAAATGATTTCAAATTGAAATCATGAAATCAAGTTAACAATTTTGATTGCAATCATAAACTAGCAATCATTAACATGAAATCATGTGATTGCAATTAAATTGATTGCAATCTTTCGCAGTTCTGGTACATACTGATTTCGAAATCATTTTCGTCTTTCAAATGCAAAATAAGATATTGAGTTAATTTTGGTAAAATTGGGTGTTCCACTGTTCATGAGGAGGGTTGTCAGATTTTTTCCGACCTATTTCGCCAAATTGATTTTAAAAATCGCCAAAAGTCACCAAAATCAATTTTATGAAGTTTTTCTTAATATATATTTGATAATAAATTTGTTTTTATATAACACTTTTTTTAATATAAATTTTTATAAATTAATCGTATAAAAATTTAGCAGAAAATCGCCAAAAAGAGAAATAAAATCGCCAGCAATTATTTCTCGTAAATTGTTCTCATCCAAATTCAAAACGCATTAATGACTATAATTAATACAAGAAAAATCATCAAAATCAAATTGCTTTAATTTCTTGCAGACGCGTTTTGGTAGGATTTATTTTTGAAACTACTCCTTCAGCAAACAAATTTTCCTCAATTACAAAAATTTTTAAGTTCAAGTTTGTTAAAAAAAATAGCCATAAAAATCGCCAACAAATTTATTTATCGCCAGAAAAATCGCCATGCCGCCAAATCAAAAGTTTAGACGCCAAGGACGTTGAAAAATCGCCACGTTTGGCGAGAAATCGCTACATCTGACAACCCTGTTCATGAGTGATAGAGCGCCAATGTTCTCGCTGTTTTCAATGTACTTATTGGTATCACGCAGTAATTTTATAAATATACATACTCTGTATGTATGTATGTACATACATACAAACATTAAATATTACAAAAATAAATGTTTACATTTATAAAAATAAAATCTACTAGCGAATGAGTGTTTGTTGTTCTACGCTCATCAAATATTGGCAGTGGCGAAATCGGTGCGAACCAGATGGCAAACATGAATGTGTACTCTTGTTAATTTAGTACATTTCGAGAAGCTTTGCGATCTAGGCGCAAAGAGCTATTTTAAAACGAACGAGCATTAAGTTTTGTTATTTGGTTATTTTGAAATTTGTATCCATTTATAAAAAAAGTGTTTTTGCTTTTTTAAATAAGTACATTTTTTAAATGACCACAATAGAAACATCAAGAAGTATTATTTTAAAAGAAAATGATATGAAGTTGAATTCTGAAATATTGTGCGAATCGGAAGATAGTGAAAACGAAATACCTTACCATGCCAGACAACATGCACAGCCCTTCACTTACGGTAACTTACCGAAAGATTTTAAAAAAAGTGATCTAAATCATGTTGATATAGCAGAGTTGCCGGAGTGTTCAAAGATGGAAGTTTCTAAACATGCACTCAGTTTAGTTCCCAACACTGTTGTACGAGGGCATGATTTCAATATTGCCAATTTCGAGGAGCTGCCCGAGTCTTCAAAAATATGGAAAGTAACTGCAATGTTACCTCCTAGTCCATCCATGATGAGAAGAACTGGTCGACCAAGTATTTCTCCCTCTAGACCAGTGTTAAAGAAAACTCCTTCACGTGAAGAGTTCGAAGAAATGCTAAGGGAACGCAGGGAACAGTCAATAAGAGAGCAAAATCATGCTCTTATCGAAGCTCAAAGTGCCTCTATACAAAAAGATTTGGATGACCTTCAAGAGAAGTTAAATAAACGATCGCTTCAACTAAAGTTATATGATGCATCAAAAGGCTATAAGGAAAATATTTGTAGAGAAATTGTGAAACACGTGGAAACCATAGATTTGCCAGATGAAAAAGATAACGATAACAGCAGAAGTTTAATGTCAACTGCAATAGTTGTGGCAGATAGTAAATATGAACCGACACTCATATTATCAGACGTTAATCGGCCGGAAACACCATCTTTTCCAGTATCGACTAAATCTTCAATAGAAGATCGTTGTGTAAGTCCCTACCCTATGGTCACACCCGAGTCACCTTCATTGCAGCGCATTCAAATGGCAACAGTTAAAACCCAAGAGACATGTTCAGCTATTAAGCTGCCTGGTTTGATTACAAGCAAAAACCAAGCAAAACCTATGAAAACTCATATGTCTGAAACACCACACGATGTAGCGGCACACTTGGTAAAATTCGCCAGAGACTCATCAGAATATTGGTATAAACCACATTTGATGCGAGAAGAAGCTGTTTACCTACTGCGTCAAGCTGCTCCAGGAACATTTATCATACGCAATTCAACGACGTATAAAAATGCATTTGGTTTGGTACTGAGAGTATCTAAACCTCCTCAGGGTGTAACAATGCATGAAAATGGTTCGAGTGGTGATGTACTAGTGCGCCATTTTCTGTTAGAGCCAACCACTCGGGGTGTACGATTAAAAGGTTTTACTAACGAGCCTTCGTTTACATCACTTTCAGCGTTAGTGTATCAACACTCCATCAACCAGTTGGCTCTACCTTGCAAGCTCTTAATACCAACCCGAGACTTGATGGTCTCCCCAGAAGATGCTGAACTAGTTCATAGTCAAAGACTACTGCTTGAACAGGGCGCTGCTTGTAATGTGTTGTACTTATTTAGTATGAATGTGGAATCTCTTACTGGTGACGAAGCTATACGCAGAACCGTTAATGATATGTATGCCCAATTTCCGCTTCCATCTCCTATAGAGGTGCATTTTAAAGTCTCCCAAAACGGAATTACTTTGACAGATAATAGGAGACGAATATTTTTTCGACGCCACTACACGCCAAGTAATATATCCCACATCGCAATGGATCCTAATTGCCGTTTCTATACTGTTTCAACATGCGATAATGACATAGAACATGCCATAAATAAAACTATATTTGCATTTGTTGCACGTCCCTTAACAGGTGGCAGAGATAATCAGTGTCATATATTTTGCGACTTGGCTGCAACGCAACCAGCTGCGGCAATCTTGTCATTTGCCCATAAGGTCTTGCGCTTCAGTAATAAGAACAACCAAAAGATGCTATAGTGTTACTTGTTATTTATTAATTATCGATTTTGTGTTTGCAGGTTTTTTTAATAAATCGAGAAAAATGTCAGCAATAATGAATTAATTTGAAAAGTGCTTACTTTTGATCTCTCATTAACATAACATAGCCGATCATATTTGCCATGTCATTACCTATGGAAGTTCTTGCGAGTAGGGAGTGTGTTGAACATAACACTTCTCCATCGTATTGAGACCAACGACTTTGTTTAAGATATTTTCTGATCCATTTTATCTGTTGGTTAATCTGCAAAAAAGTGCAACTTAAATACATAATTTAATATATGAATTATTGCTGTGTTTTGTCAAACTTTAGTAACGAGTAGAGGGGAGTTGTTGCAATTAAATAGAGCAGCTGAGAATTCATAAATATTATCAGGTTGCTTGTCAATTAGTTCATCAAGAAATACACGAATTAATGCTCTTAACTAAGTAAAAAAGAAAAACGTTTTGCCAATAAGTACACTGATTTTTTTCAAGCGCGTTTCAGACCATACTTCACGATGTCGATACAAATAAGACCAATTACCACGATGCAATTGCCTTATAGTATATTGTAATGATTTGTACTTCTTAACGAAATCTGAATTTGAATGTTCTTCACAATCTAATTTGGGTATTTGATTCATTTTGTTGTAAAATAATTTAGATTTAAAATTATAATTTATATTAAACAAACAATATTTGAAAAATATATAGAAATATTTGTCATACATCGTCATATATCGACATATATTTGTCATATAAAAAGGGGGTATATCGATTTTTTTTTCGAAATCGCGTTTTTAACGTTTTCGGTAGTCAACGTCTAAATACATCCTCCTTGAAGAACTAAGCAAGTGACAGTAAAACTAAAGGACTTATGGCTACTTCAAAAATTATTTTGTATCAAAATGTTTTTTCTATTTAGTAGTAGTATATACATACATATATTTTTTATTCATGATTTAGGCTGAGGCCACACGGGCGTTTTTAAAACGCGGCGTTACTGCTTTTTATATTAAATTTTAAGGTTCTCAATTTTTTAGAACTTCAAATTTAATATAAAAAGCAGAAACACCGCGTTTTAAAAACGCTCGTGTGGCCTCAGCCTTAGATGTTTTTAGATGCGTCGTCGAAAGGTCTTTATTATGACACTCGTTTTGTATACAGTTTCTCAAAACGAAAAAAGTAGGCCTCTTTTAAAAAAGGTCCAACTCACGGTTATGACAAAACTCGAAATATTTCTGGAATATTCTTAAAAATTCCAAAGTTTATTTCTAGGGACCACTAAATAGTTGTATTGTAATTTCTAAAAATATTCTATTTGATAGATTATTTTTGTATAAATATTTTAAGTATCTGATAACCAACAGCAGAAAATAAATTCTTCGCAACATTGGAAAGAAGCACTAGCATTGATGAAAGCTCGCTAAAACTGTAAAACAAGTCAAGCATTCGGGAAAAGTCGCGAAAACTATGAAAGTTTGTAAAAACTTGCTAAAATTTTAACGATTGCAAAGCGCAGTATTGATTAAAAGTCCTTAATAACATTAAATTAAATATTTTAAAAACCCCCAAAGAAAATAGATGATAACTTCAAAACGGCTGGACCAATTTAAACATAGGTTGGAAGATTTTGTATCAAGTCACCTTTCAAACAAAATTTACTAAATTAAAATTGAGCTAGCCGTTTGGGAACTACAGTGTCAAAGACATACAGATTCAACAGGATACATCTAGAAAAGATGTGATATTTTCTAAACGGCTGGACCAATTTTATTCGAACATAGCTAAGAACACTCTCGATCAAGTCACCTTTCAAACAGAAAAAAAGTAAATCAAAAGCAGTCCAGCCGTTTGGTCTGCACGAGGGCTCATACATCCACACAGACACACACTACAAACTTATAATACCCCTTTTTTTAGTCGGGGGTTAAAAACATAAGATACCAAAACAATTTTTGGAAAATTACGCGTCTAAAAAACGATAATTCGCGAAAAGTTTTAAGTAAGCCATAACTAATATTGATTAAAAAGCGGTAAAACTGTACGGAATGCAAAAAATTCGGTAAAAATCCCGGAAATGGCGAAAATTCACAAACACTTACTAACAACGGGATGATAACAAAGTCTAACATTGCAAAGTTTTAAACAAGCCATAATATTGATTAAACACCGCTATAACTATAAAGAATGCAAAAAATTCGGTGAAATTGCGCAAATGGCGAAAATTCGCAAAAAACTGACTAACACCGGGATTATAACAAAAGTTAAAAAATCGGCAAAACTGTTAGGAAGCTGAAAACATGCCAAAAGTCGATTTTATCGTAAACTTTGCGAAAAGCTGCAACATTTTAAAGAAGCCATAATATTGATTAAACATCGCTAGATCTATAAGCAATGCAAACTAACAGCGGGATGATAACAAAGTCTAAAATTGTTTCAAAAGCGGTAAAACTATTGGGAAGCTGAAAACATGCAAAAAGTCGCTTTTATCGCGAACTTTGCGAAAATTCACGACAAGTTGCAAAATCGATAGCTAGCTCTAAAATTGACTAGAAATCTCCAAAGCCATTAAAAATAAAAAAGTTCAGAAAAAACCCGAAAAAATCGCTAGTTAGCGAAAAATTTTTAATGTAATAAATAAATTACTAGAACTGTAAATAATAAAATTCGCAAATAGTTCTGGCAAAAAAAACCCGACTTCAATACAAAGAGCAAAGAGCAGAAGTTTCCCCTCCGAATACAGAAAAAAATTGTGGAACCAACTGCTGGAAACCCCTTTCAGGAAACACAAGAATTTTGAAAAACGGTTCACAAATGACAGAGCTATGCATGGGGCGAGCAAATTTTTCCCCTCCGATTTTCGAAAAAAAATTGTGGGACCAAACTGCAGGCAAACCCTTTCCAACAAAAAAACAATTTTAAAAATAGGTTCACAAGTGACAGAGTTATGCGTGTACAAACATAAAAAAAGTAATATTGATAAACTTCTCCTTTTTAAAGTCGGTTAAAAATTACTAAAAGCACAACTAACGACAACTGGAATAAAGGTGATTTACTCAAAACGAATTGACAATATTGAATTCACATTTAAAATAAGACAAAATAACAATACAACAAAATTTGTCTGTTCACAACAGTGTAGCCAGATGAGGGGATTTGTTCCCAAATTGGGGATTTCAACTTTTATTTGGGGACAAATTTTCGTGGGGAGGGATTTGGGGATTTCTATTTATAAGCACATGAATTTTTTCTATTTGTAGTAGGTATTTAAATTATTTTAAAATACCGTATCACTTGATGAATTTCATTTGTTTGAATGCATCACGATATAAATTGAATAAATTGAGGCCGAAGTTGATGTTGGCATAGGATGTTCAGAGAAATGAGAACTGGTGCTACTTGCATATTTAGGAAGGCGCTGATTTTATGTTCACAATTAATGGGTCTATGCGCTCCTCTGAAAAATACCGATTTGCATATTCAATAGTTGGAAATGGTAGGGATATGGAAGGAAACACGGAAACAGTAATACATCTTCAGAAGAAATTAACCGAAAATAGTATATACTAAAAAATTTTCATTTTTTTATTTCCGGTTAGTAGCGCTTTTAGCCCGATTGCGGAGCTGAGAAGCAGAGGCGTACAAGTGCAAAAAGAAAATTCTGAATAATTAAGCTACAGATTTGTTTGTTCCTATGCATTTTACTTTTTTTACTTTGTTATACATACATTTTTTGAAGTTAGCAAAGAGTTCTGAAGTTTTTTTTACCCTGCGGAAAATTTGGTGACAAATGATCCAAAAGTACTCGTCCGATGACTTGAGAAAATGAGACTGGTACCAAAAATAAGGAGTAGTGAATGGAAAAAAAGCCATAGTATGTAAATGGTCACATATTAACCATTTTCAGTCAATTTAGTTGGTACTCCGGCTAGTATTGTAGTAAACGGCACTGAACAAATTCGATGCACATGGATCTAAGGCCTATCACATAGTATCTATATAATATTAATTGACTCCCTTCAATGAGACTGCCATGCCACTCAGGAACCTGTTCCGTCACTATATTCAGATATTAACTCCAGCTTAACTGGTATTTATAACATTGAAAAATAATTTCCCCTGTGGTCGAGTGGGTAGTGTACTAGCCTGTCATGCCGGAGGTTGTCGGTTCGAATCCTATCAAAGACACCACTTAAAAATAAAATAAAATTTCTGCTTGGATTTGAGTGATTCCACGTAAAACGGCCCTATGCCTTATTTTTAATAAAAATCTCTCAGTTGATGTTTTCTAAAGCATGACAATTATAGAAAAAATAAAAAAATACATTATTTAATATTTTTAAGCAATTTGAGGCACTTTTAAATGATCATCCACGAAACATTTTGCTCTCCATATTTGTATGTTTAATATTTATTTCAGAATTTCTTTTCTTCCGTTTCTAATTATTAATAAAAACCCTTATCTCTGAAAAGAATATACTTTCTTCGCTTTTTATTGAACTAAAAAAAATACTCAGCTAGAGTATTCTGCTGTCTACAATAGAACGGATAGCAAATAATTTAATGTGTTATTATTTTCTTATGATTTATTTTTATATTATTTATATTAATGATGTCAATAAAAAGCTTTATTTCTTCGAATTTTTTAAATTTTCGTATTAGGTCACACCCGTCTCATGTTAAAAATACTTTTTTGTTAAGAAAACTGATTTTTTGTCAAACAGTAAATACGTAATGCAGCTAAAAACACTTTGAAGGGACAGCTATACCAAAATTATTGTCTACGTTATAGTATACATTTTACAGAATTTATGCTGAAAGTCATAATTTTTTAAAACTAAGATTTGTAAGGTCAGGTCTGAGCAGGAATTGTGTTCTTTCAGTGTCCACCCGTTATTCAACGACTTTAAGCTTAATGGCCTTGCGAGTCGCAACTTTTTTTTAAGAAAAAAATTTTATATTCTTTATTTATACACAGAGAAAATAGGTTGATTGGAAAACGGTTACAACTCTAAAAATTTAATGAAGTAGATCAATATTCTGTTAAATTTATTGAAAATTGTTTAATATAAAAGATTTTCATTATTTATAGCTGTAGAACCCTTATAGCAATTAATTTAATATTCTCATTCATTTTACGATAGTTACGAAAATCAATATAAAGCTTGGAAGAATAAATCAAGCGAAACCTAAAGAGGCAACCAATATAATTAATATTTCCAAACTAAATATTATTAGCAACAATTAAAAATTCATTTGTATAAAAGAATACTTGTGTATGATTAAATTTTCAGTTCACATTATTGTTGCATTCGATAGTAATCAATAAAAAAAATTTCAATTCGGTTTTTGCAAGCATGTTAAAAATCGTGCGTTACTTGTTAAGTCCTTAATTTGTTGTATTTGCAAATTTTCTGAAATCAATCTAACTGATCCTTATGTATTTTCATCCGCTGATTAGGAAAATAATATTAGTTTTTTTCTATCACCTATTGTTTTAGAGATATTGTGAATTATAACGCCATCTTCCTCTGTTAGTTAGATAGCCAGCCTGCTCTTTCCAGCATGGCGAGGCACCCAGCACAATGTCAGTTTATTATGAGCCTCAAGTTCATTAAGATGTCGATGGTCATACGTTGACAACACCTAACTGATTTTTATAACTTGTCAGTTGAAGAAATCACATTATAATTGAAGCAATGAGAAGCAAAGTGTTATAAGTGTAAAAACTAAAAAAAATTTAGTTAGATGCAGGAATCAACATTTTATAATAATATCTATCACTACCCTACGGTAAATGGAACTGACACAAAACAAGTCACGTGACCGGTCCCCAGGTGGTAGGGACCAGTCCGAGTTCTAACACTTCCTAGCGGACCAGCCACTTTTACATGGGGATGGCCTAGGATGGGGTTAATTGATACTTTGTATGCACCTTGTAACTTGTCTTTGAACTATCTTATGGAGTCCTAATCGGTGTAGAATAATATAGATTATATATAAATATTATTCCAAAATTCAGCTGTAATTATTGATTAATTTATTTTTTTACTGTTACAAATGAGTAGTTCCATTTAGCCGGGTGTGATCACTTTACACATATTTTTTGTTACACAGAGAATTCGATTATAAGTATCGAATGATTTCTTTTGTAGGAAACGAATCTGACATTATAAGAACTGAATAAAATATTACTATTGTGAATTAAAAAATACAATGAAAATTTTTTAGTTTATTTTTCGAAGACACAAACCAAACATTAACGAAGAAAAGACACACACAAATACATATGTACATACATAAACACATTTACGAGATAGAAAACTTTAAATTATGATGAAAAACAGGTCCTTCAAGCATTTTTGAATGGTTGTGTGCTGTTAGTTCCATTAGCTCCATTAGGAAGTTGCTTACTTATTTATATCCATCAAATTTGATCTTGAGTAGGCAGGTGTCGCATTTTAACTATCGCTGAAATTTCAGGACTTCATTAGAAAAAGATATTAACAAAAATATGTCAGCAACTCGTGGCAGCTTCTTACCTTTATATCAAGCATCGGCGGGCAACCACATCAGCAATTTTAAAGTTATTGCATGGGTTTATCTATTGCACTAAAATCATTAAAATTTTATATCTTCCTGAAGATAATGTGTAGATCTTTGATAATACTTACAATACTCGTATATATATTCAACCTTATACTTTAAATCGCGTTAATCTCTTTAATTTTTTGTAATGAACATTTTTTATTTTCTTTTTGTATTAAAATTATTATATTTTAATGACAAATAAAGTGAAAGCATACATCTTTATAGCTTTTTATCGGATATCCTGATATACCACCTACCTAATAGTATAGTTAAAAAAACCCAGATATTTTATTTTCATATCAAATAGTTTTACCTATGCAAGCTTATTTAAGCGGCCTTCAGACTATTAGATTTAGTATTAATACTTGTCAAAAACTCAAATCTTAAGTAAAAATCCAACAGTGTGAAAACAAATTGTTATGATTTGTCAAATAATACGTAAAGAAATTTGACAGTATTATGGTATTCGTCATTTTTAGGAAATTTTCTAAACAATCACATTTTTCATTTTATCAGGGTTGTCTTTTGCACAAACAAAGCATAGGAATAACAAAAACAGTTGTGTATTTGTTTGCCAGCGTAAATAAAGAAAAATAAGTACGAAAAAATGTGCTTTATTGCAAATTATTTATGTTACGTTTCATTTGGAATGTGATAGTGTAGAAACAAAATGTAATGATAAAAGTTTCTTTAAGATTTTTTGACAGTCAGTCTAATTTTGATTTGATTTTCGTCTTACAAAATCTAATAAAAATCTCGAAGCTTGTATTACAATGTGAAAGCGCCTTTAATATTACCTCTTACATTTTTTTGTGTGTACGCACATTATTTTTAAGTTAACAAACAGCTATAGGATAAAAATAATGTTTATGGGCGGTGACTTTATTCCCACTCCTATCTCGCCAGTTTTCTGCTTCACTACGCACATTGTTCGCAAAGTAGCATACTTGAGGACTCTCGCTATTACAGCTCTCCAGATGTTATATAACAAAAAAAAATTTTTGTATGGGTGTACCCTTCTTCCCGCTGCTATCCCGCTAGTTTTCTCCTTGACTATGCTTATTAATTTGAAGTAACATACACCAAATTCAAGAACTCTAACTGCTGCAGTTATCCAGATCGGTGTTGCCTGGTAACTTTTTTCTTTCCCCCGAAAAAATTTTTAAAACCCCCTAAATTTAACATATTTTGAGAATAAAACCACTAAATGTAAAAGTTTATGTAATAGTTTAATTTAAAATAAATTAACTTGATTCAGTTTCAATTTACGTAATAATATCCTTACCTAAATAAAACGAAAACACCCTAAATTCTAAACATTTTTCTGAAACGACCCAAAATTTTTTTTTCTAGTTTCTTGAATATTTTTATTGTATAAAATACATATTAAAAAAACTAACACACAAAAAAAATATAAGAGCTAATGCACCACATAGCATTTGGAAGATTGTTGATAGCATTTGGGAAATGGTTCCTATAAATGACTAGAAAACGACTTGTGCGCAATCATAAAGTGATCATGCATATGTTCGAAATTTAATCTTTTAAGACTAACTTAGACGATCAAAAAGTGATTAAGCAGTTGCGCGCTCAAAAAACGACTTGAAAATTAGTTCCATAAATGCTTAGAAAAAGACTTGTGCGCAATTATAAATTGGTCAAGCATATTCTCGAAATGTGACTGTTTTTAGTATTGTTATAAAAGTAAGCTTATATTAGCTTTGTGCTGTCGATATTGTAGGCAGTACCTTAGCTGGGTAGTTGGTACGTGAGGTTACAGATCCGAAGGAGCTTGGCTCGATTCTCAGTTAAAATAAATTTTTTTTTATTTTACTTTCTCGAAAATGAGTCGTAATTTACTTAGAAATGATCAAAAATACTGTTTAAAAATGACTGAAAAATGAATCAAAACTGATTTAAAAGCGGCTAATAAATTATGCATTTATTTAAAACTACTTATCCTACACAGAAAACCTAAATTTCATTTTCTGTAAAGGAATTCAATAAAATAGTAAATATTTTGTCTACACAGAAAAAGTTACAAGAGGTTCTATTAACTAAGCTGGCATAGTTACTTCCTTTTTATATGAAAAGAAAAACTAAGTCTTATTGACTATGCCATTAGGTAATTTGTACAATAAAATTTACCTTAAATACATGTTAATTTAACTTATTGAATTAGGTAAATATCTTCGAAACTTTTGGTATTGAATTTTGAAAGGTAAGTTACGTAAATTTTTTAATGAATTTTTTTAAATTAAATATGAATTTTATCTTTCAGGAAAGTACATTCGTATAGCCTTGTTACAAGCAGAACTGTCAGATATGGAGACTTCTCGCCAAATGTGGCGATTTTTAGCCTTGCCTAGCGTCCAAATGCTTGGTTTGTCGACATGGCGATTTTTCTGGCGATAAATAAATTTGTTGGCGATTTTTGGCGAAACGTTTATCAAAAGTGCAAATGCAAAATATCGTAGCTTTTTTTATGAAAAAAACAACAGTAAAATACACAAAATTGTTGTTTGATTCTATAAAAAAGCTACGATTCTATAAAAAAGCTACAATATCACTTTTGCAAGCCCATTTGCATCAAAAACTGAACGCCGCTAATGTATATTGATGCTTTATTAAGCAATACAAAACTATATGCATCAAAGACTGAATCCGCCAATATATTGCAATTTTCACACCTTGTTAATTTGAAAACTTGCAACGCTCATACAATGTTTTTGAAACAGGATGACTAATCGATGACAATTTTAGATACATATGTATTTAGAACTCATTCCATTTTTTATATGAATTAATCGTAATCATTAATGGTTCTTGAATTTTGATGAAAAAAAAATTACAAAAAATAGTTTTTGGCTATATTTTTTCTACTTTTTGCGATTTTCTTCTATTTTTCATGCGATTATTTTATAAAAATTTCTATAAAAAAACTGTTATATAAAAACAATTTTTTTATAAAATATATTATGAAAAACTACATAAATATATGTAGGCGACTTTTGGCGATTTTTAAAATCAATTTGGCGAAATAGGGCAGAAAAATCTGACAACCCTGGTTACAAGTAGTAAAGCTCCTTACCCCATAAACTGATACAGTTTGCACAAATAAACTTTTTGTTTTTATCAATTCTGAATTGTATGTGTATTAAAATAAAACAATTTTAAATATTTCAAGATATTCATCATAGATGTATATTGAACGATTACTCCATCAACAAAATGCATGCAACCTTAGAGCAAGAATGGCATAGAATGGCAAGAATGTCTCTATCTATTTCAATTAGTTTTAGTGTGCAGGTTTGCAGAGACATATCTACAAGTGATGTTATTAATTGCACTTCATTGATGATGACTCCGGCACACATGAAAAGTAATCTGTATATTCGACCAAACCCATCTACCTACATGTATTTTGACGCCCTGAATCCGAATCTGAGCTCGCTTTGACTTGTATTACCTAAAAATTTCGACCAAATTCCGATAAACTGCAGATTTTCACGCCTTTTAGCAATTATTACCGGTTTTTGGTCATTTACTGGACATTTTTAGTGTTTACGAGCAAACATACCTCTAATTCGGATTCTGCGAGTCGAAATACATGTGGGTAGGTGGGTCTGGTAGAAAGGACAGATCACCTTTTTTGTGAGCCGGTGAAATTCATTGACATCAATACCGTACAATATCATATTGCAGAGACCAATTTGACAACGCCTTCCCCCATTATTATTCTATAAACCACCACACTAACACTGCAAATACAATTTTTTTAAAAGAAAAAAATCTTTTCCTGATTTTCTCATCAAAATAGGATGTATTCTTGTATATTGATGTATTCTTTTATATTATAAATAAAATTGCATAATATTTATAAGGAAATATCCATTTAATTTTTATTACTTGTGTAATACAGATAATGCAAATGTAGGATTTATTAAAAAGCACGTAATTTATCTAAAAAATATGGTTAAATTTACATTTTTACAATGGTTGACTTACCGAATATAAAAATATATCTACTTTGCTATCCTAGTCAATTATCAAAAGTTTATTAGTAATGCTACCTAAGTTTTTAGTTAGTTTTTCGAACATGAAAATTAACTAAAATTATAGGCATATCACATAAGAAAATTAGTAACTGCCATTCTACCTATGCACTAAGTTAAATTTATACCAAGTTTTTAGGAAATATTACCTATAAAATTTTTCGTGTGTAAATATAGACAAAAATATCTCAACAATTTCAATTAAATCTCTAAAACAATTTGTGTAAAAATATTTATAAATTGTAAACAAAGCCATTTACTAAATCAAACAAAAAGGTTTCTGGACTTTCTGAAAAATATCAAACAATATTTGTGCCTGAATTTATAAAACAATTAGTCTAAAAATACTACCAAATATTAAACATAATAGTTTACTTAATCAAACAAAAATATTTAATAGATATTTTGTATTATATCAAAAAATTTTTGTCTGGGTCATTATCATCCATTAAGCATTTATGAAATTTCACTTTGTTAAATGTGTTCAAGTCTGAATGTTTATCTAAGGACTTTAAAAAAATTAATGAGAATTAACGCATCGACATTAACGAATTGATTCACTTAAAAATTTTCAGTAAACATACTTGGTACAATCGCATTCCTTTTATTATCATTGTTATTGTTGTTGTTATTTGTGTATATCGTCATCAGGCCTGCCATATTTGCCGATTTATTGGCATTTTGCCGGTCTTTTGCCAAAAGAAAATGTTTGACGGCAAATGTTTCCCAATGTAAACAGCGTATAATCGAACAATTGAAAAGTCGATTAAAATGAATACCCTACATGTTAATGATGTAAACGCTGCGAAAGCAATAGCAGAGACGAACAAGTAATATAGTCAAGGTCAAGAAGAAATGATATATGCATATAATTGAACCAGAAAACACATTTTCCTTTCCAAATTTCCCTAAAAGTAGGTAGTATTACATATGAGAACATAATTTTATGTACGGTTTACCTGGAGGACTGAAAAATAAACCCAATCCTCTTGCTTCATTTGCAAATTCATTTCTTTCATTTTATTGTATACATACAATTTTTTTATCCGTGAATTTATGTTTATTTTTTGCAAAACTTTTGTTGTTAATAAAATTGCGGTTGGGAACCATCGGGGTGGGTCTATAAAGACATTTTGTCTTTACAATTGGTACAAGATCAAAAAACTCGTTTTCCATCCCTGTTGTTGTTTATGTGGAAATAAATAAGTGGGCTTGCCAGACGTACTATTTTCAGCAGTTCGCGTACTGCTTTTATTGATTGTACTGCTTTCTGCACCAGCTGCATTGTTTTCTACATTAGCTATCTGGGGTATGTTTTCCTGCCATTGTACTTTATTTTTACTAATTTTGTTTCCGATTTCTCGCCAATTTTTGCAATGTTCGTGGTAAAAACAACTTTATGTAAGCTTTCAGCTTCTTTGCAGCTTTATCGATTTTAAAACAATATTGGACTTTGTTATCATGATTCTGTAGGCAAGTTTTCGGGAATTTTCGCTTATTTGCGATTTTTGCCAAATTTTTGTCTAGGGTTTTATCGACTTTTAGTCAAAATTGTGGTTGTTTAAAATTTTGCAATTTTTCGCGTCAGGCGGTTTTAGCTTTCTTACATTTTAAGGGGCTTTGAATCAATATTATGCTTTGCAATCCTTAAAATGTTAGCAAGTTTTGGCGAATTTTTCTAATTTTCTTGATTTTGAGTAGAGTAGGATTTTGAGTAGAGTAAAATAATAATTGTTGTTATTACCCATCTAAAAAAAGCATGCTCAAAAAAATTAAGTTTATTTAAAAAATCGTTCGCTTTGTGTTAGTATATTGTCTAATTTCATTATCGTTTATAAATAACAATCATTCAAATTAAAAAATTATACAAGCATAAGAAGTGTTGCATATTAACATAACAAACAAACTTTTTTTAAAAAAATTTTATTTTTAAATAAAAAACATACAAAATGGATGAAATATGATTTTATCTATTTGAACAAAAGACATTTATGGCGGTTTTTTCTTAAATAATTAAATTTTTTTATATTTTGTCAAAAAGTTGCAATAAAGCACTTGTAGAAAACTTAATATTATTTTCAGTAAAGGAATTCAATGAACTAGTAAATATTTTGTCTAAAAATTATCCTACAAAGAAATTTGTAGATTCACACAAAAATTCTTCAACAAATACGCAGAGAATACAGATTGGTTGTAAAACAGTTTCAACGAATTGGATGTGTGTTTGTCTGTTTGTTTATATGATTGAAAGCCAGTGAACAAATTTTGCTGGATTTTTCATAGTATATTTATACAATATATTTATTTATATATTTTTTAAATATTTTAAGTGCGCGTGGCACCTTCCTTACAGAGAACATTTTAATTTAAGGATATTTATGAAACTAATGCAAATACACTTAAATAGTTTCACTTCATATATCCAATGAAACAGTATCTATAGATTATTTCGCAATTCCTATGAAACTTTTCACAATTCTAATGATATTTCATGAATATGGTGAAAGAATTTCATTGGAATTGCTTCATTAGCGTGCATAGTTTCGTTAAAAGTTTTCATTGGATTTATAATAGCAACATTTTGTCATTTTATGGAACCCCCTTTAAGTTTTCGCAAAATGTTTTAATCGATACTTGATCGGTCATATTTTAAATTTAACAGTCATATTTTACTAAGACAATTTTTGAAAAAGTCTCAACAGTTACGGTCCCTGATTCAGAACACAAAAAACTTATCAATTAAAGATAAAAATTGATTTTCCTATAGAAAACTTTCTCATAAAAAAGTAATTGATATTTCTGCGTACAATTTTCTTTTTGCCTGTATATAGCAGCGGTTTGTTTCATATATTGAAAGCTATCTGCCTGTTCAACGATGTTGAAAGGAAATGAGTTTTGGATTGAACTCAGTTTTAAGCAGACGAAACAGTTTTAATCTAGTTAAATAGTAAAAACTCTGTTAGGCGATTTTTAAAAGCAAAAAAGACGATTTTCTTATATTTTAGCATCTGGCACCCCAGATCGTTGTATGTGTTTAACGCGGACACATACTGAAACATATTACAAAAGCACAGCCAACTAAACTGCGCACAACTGCCCCAACGCTGCCACCAGTAGGCTTAATACACTATGGCCAAACCTATGAAGTTTTGTGTTTGTATCATGTACCTACAAATGTTCGTTTGATGTACCTGTGCGTAACACGTACAAACAAAAAGAAGAACAAAAAGTTGATTTATTCTGCAGCTTTGTTATGCTATAAAATGTGTACCTTTTTTTGTTGTGATACTTCGAGTAGGTGTTCATGCTTTTCCATTTCATAAGCACTTCACGTGTTTGAGTACTCGTTGCACAGCTCTAGTACAAACATTAAATAGTACAGAGGTTTTACTATAGTACAGAAAGTGGCAATGCTGCTAAAAATTCTCCGTAAACTGCGACCCAACAAGTGCAAACTCAGCTAATTCATACACCTTTTGTATAATAATTTTGTAGAGCGCGCTCTAGCGTAGTACCAGCGTAGCTAATTCACTCACCCTTTACGTAAAAATGTTTTACAGAGTAGTACAAAAGAAATAAATTTACTAGATTCTCATTAGATTTCATCGAAATCTATTCTCGAATAAGATTTTGTTTTGTATGATAGTGCATTTACACTGTCTCGAAATCTAGTAGATTTGATTTGAAATCTTTTTCGAAATCTATATCGTTTACACAAAGCCTTTTTGACATTTTTCTAAACTCCGTATCCAAAAAAAATACTTTGACTGAAATTTATTTTATACTGTAACCCAACAGGTTCCGCCTTAGCTAATGCACACACTTTTATTAGACAATTTTTGTAGAGCGTAGCTAATTCACTCACCGTGTATATAAAAATATTGTACAGGGTAGTAGAAAGAAACCAAAAATACTACATTTTGAGTAGATTTTGTCCAAATCTACTGACAAAGTAGATTTCGTTTTGTATGGGATATCTAGTAAAAAACAACTAAATTTACCTCGAAATCTCATAAGTACTAGATTTCGAGGCAGTGTAAATGCCCTATTAGTGCATTTACAGTGACTAGATTTCGAGCCAATTTGATTTGAAATCTTTAACGAAATCTATATCGTTTACATTTACATTTTCCAAGATTTCATATCCAAGACAAAAGCTTTGGATTGAAATTTATCTTAAACTGGAACCAAAAACTGCCAGCTTAGCTAATTCACACACATTTTATGGAAGATTTTTGTATTCATGTAGCTTATTCACTCAATTTTTATATAAAAATGTTGTACAGGGTGTAAAAAATAAATAAAAACAATAGATTTTGTCCAAATCAGTCAAAATATTTATTCTTGGAAACGAAATCTAGAAAAATGTCAAAAAAGCTATGTGTAAACGGTAAAGATTTCGAAGGATATTTCAAATCAAATCTACTAGATTTCGAGACAGTGTAAATACCCTATAAAGAAACATTTCATCAAGGCGAATTCATAACAAGTAAAATTGACAGCACAGCCACACACAATATGGCTTGTGCGCACCTGGTGACTTTTTGTGTATTTATAATATTTGTTTGGAAGTCAAAATTTGCTTGTTTATTTTGATAACATTATAAATAATAATATAATTTATAATAATACATTATAAATAATAAGAATGACAAGAAGTGATTCAAAAGTTTAAGAAATTGTGAAAGAAAGTAAATAAATATTATATAAATAAAAAAATGGACTTTAGAAATGGGTGGTAGAAAAAGTTTCCATTGTACTAAAACAGATATTTTTTCAAAAAGTGTGTGAATTAGGTTTTGCATGTGTTAGGTTGTAGTCTAAGAAATTTTTCGGTACGCGGTTTTTGTACTGGATGTTTTCAAGGTAAATTCGGCAATGGCCTTAAGTTCCCCTTATGACTTTAACTGAGCTAGAAAACTTCGTTCAATTGAATGAATTATTCAATTGAACTAGTTCGTTCAGGAGCCGCACAAGTCTACTTTTTCAACTTTTCGACGCGAAACATTTTCAAGTCAGTGCTCGGTGCTTTTTTTGCTTAATTTTTGGTGACGGTGGCACTGAATTCAAAAACTAGTTTATTTATTTAAAAAAAATTTTCAAGAGTAAAATTATCTGATAATACATGCCATCCTTTATTAAACATACTTTTGTGTAGCCTTGTGGAAGAATAACAATTTTATTTACATTTTATGTATTTGGTTTTGTCCAAGTATATATACTCGAACATAAATATTCAGTCGATATAACCCCGTTTATTTCATTAGCAAATATTGCCATCAAACTTTTGTGACCTATTATTCCAACGCAGAAGTTGCACGCGTTCTTAGATTGATGGATCTATTTAACTCTAAAATCACAAAAAACACAGAAGTGGCACAAACCGAAATATATTTCTGATCGCTTGCACAGTGCCTTTAAATTTCATTTTCTTTTGCAGCGCCTTTCTACCCGAATTAATTTTGTAATGAATAAAACTAATTAAATATGCATATATTTCCACAATTCACATTGAAAATAGTATTTATTAATTAATTACAGTTCATTTTCATTCATCTTTTACATTTTATCTTTATAATTACTGCGAAATCTCACAAATAATAAATCATGTGCATGTAAATCATGTGTGTGTAAGAACACGCTGTATAAAAAAACCTACCACCACAAAGTAATTGCAAAAAAAAGCACATTAATAAAACAAATCTACGACACTTTTATATACACAGAATTCTTTTTTCACAACCTATTTTTAATAATAAGGCATAATTCTTTAATTTTATTAGAATTTAAAAAATTTTAGCGTGTTATTCAGTGAGTAAAATTTTTACATTTTTTCTTTTTCGTTTTGTTTATTTTCTTCTGTTCGTTGCCATATTTGTCTCTTTTTAACAGAGCCTTAAAAACAATAGAAAAACCTGATTGTAGCGTTTTTTACCTGACACTATTGTGATTTCTGTATATTTTGTGCTAAAATACGTAACAGAATGTCCTACCATGCTTCACATTAAAAAGGGCTGAAGCGAGAAAGTTCATGTTGTGATACCTATGAGCAGGGATGCCAACTTAGCCCTTTTCGGGCTAGATTTACCCCGTTTTTAGTTACTCAAAACGCGAAAAAAATATCTAGCCCCAAACAAAATAACGCACAAATTCAGCACTTTTTACAATTATCTTTTGGTCCTTTTAGCCCCTTTTTACTTTTCGTTTTTGCGAACTTTTTCTTCTTTTAAGATGCTAACATCGTTTTTACTCATTTTCTTTTGTTAATTCGCTGTACCAGTAATAATAAGAAGAAGAGTCTAGAACAATGTTTTATATTTTTAAAAATTGGATGTGATTTTAAGTTGGTTAAAAATTTAAACGTGCTTTAAAGTTAGCTCTTTTTTGTGCTTTTTCAAAATATTTTGCTGGATATTGCTTTATACTTGTCTTTTTTCAATTTAGCCCTTTTTAAACCCTTTTTGAAACATTTTTGCGCGTTTTGGGTTCCAAAAGTTGGCATCACTGCCTATGAGATACTGATGTACCTCGATTTAATTACACTACGCAACAATGAAAGTGCTTCGAGATCAAAATAGCAGATCCTTATATGTATAGTTTCATCTGTTGAATTCAGAATTTGACATAAAAAATTCCAATTAGCTCTAGTTTTAAAGATATAGTGACTTATATTTTCATAAATTACAGCAATTTTATTATTTTGTATTTGTGTTACTACTCCATTATATCTCGCATGCACTTCAAAAGTGACACAACTCAAGGAATGCGTTTTTAGAGTTAATAGCACATATTATTGTTTATACTGCTTACAAAATCATAAAAATATTTTATATACTAAACTCGTGAGGAGAGAATACATCTTTTTCTCGTTTTCTGGAAAATCAGTATTTTTGAGTTGTGTCACTCGCAGTGCGTGTGCGATATGTCCTTTAATCAAAAGTTATGTATTATGCTTTATGAAATTATCAAAACATATAAAAAGAAAAATTGTAATATCCGACTTGATTGGCAAAATACTTTGGCGCGTCGACGATGTCCGAAAGAAAATAAGCTTGTTAAGGTCGAATTATAGAAAGGAGCTGCATTGTAAGCAAATTCAATTTTAGCTGTAAGTTAGTTTAAGTTTTGAAATAATAAAAATAAATAAAAAGAGCAGTTCAAAAAGAGAAAGCAAGTGATAAAGTTTATTTCTTTTGGACCAGTAAAGTTATACAAAACTGGCGACGAGGACAAAAAACGAAAAAAAAAACAAAAAGTGCATAGTTTTATAAAGATTCAGAAAAATTTTCTATAAATGCTAATAATAAAGACTAATAAATATTTAATAAAAAACAGTTATTTCCATTAAATTATTAAAATACTCTATGACAAAAGTGTCTGCTCTACCAGATTATTTATTTAAAACGTTATGCAAAATAAAACGCAACGAAAACTAAAACTGTACTCGGTGGTTGCAATTTAATAAAACAAAAAATACACGTTCAAAGATCTGCAACACCCCTTTGTGCCTTGAACAAAATTTGATAATCTTATGAAATCATACAAAACGAGCAAGAATAAAGATTTATAAATTCTGTTTGTCATTGTGCGAATATTACATCACAAAATATACAGAAATCACATAAGTGACAGGTAAAAAACGCTACCATCAGGGTTTTCAATTGTTTTTAAGACTCTGTTAAAAAGAGACAAAAATGGTAACGAACAGAAGAAAATAAACAAAACGAAAAAGGAAAAATTAAAAAATTTTACTCACTGAATAACACGCTAAAAATGTTTAAATTCTAATAAAATTAAAGAATTATGCCTTATTATTAAAAATATATTGTGAATTGTGTGTATATAAATGTGTCGTAGATTTGTTTTATTAATGTGCGTTTTTTTGCAATTACTTTGTGTTGGTTGGGGTTGGTTGCTGCCGGTTTGCTACCACCTTTTACGAATTCGTCATGATGTAAACAGAAAGTTTATAAAGTTGTAGTCTGAACAACTTTATTTAGTTTCTTAAAATATTTGCCGAAACACGTTAAACTATAGCAGTGTGAATATAGTATTATATAAATGTTATTCAAGATTCTTTATGTAACACAATTGCCTTCTTAACTTTCCATTTTTCTTTTATAAACTAAAACTTACAAAGCGAACTCTATCATACAAAAATAAATAATATTCCTTTGGAATATTTGTAACACAAAAAAACCATACAAAAGTTTCCTATGTTTATTTGTACGGAATTATAAAGCAAATAATAATTTTGTTTGCTTGGCTATTTAAAAGGAAAAGACGGTCCAATATAAATAATTGAGCAGTTTTTGAAGTTTTGCGATCTATTTTCTGTGTGCACAGAACTGTTTTATTAACTTAAGGAAAAGACGGACCTACTTCGAGAGCGGTCTTTGTATTTATTTGCTTAGGAGTGTAGTGAAGTTTTAATAAAAATGGAAGTTAATGTTATACATCAATTTAAACTTGTTTTACATTTTATAAGGGAAATTCCGACATTTGACGCTACCGACCCCTGTCAATTACCGGACTTTCTGGCACAGGTAGAAGCCCTGTTGCCATCAATCGAAGTTTTTTAAGGTAACAACAAAACAATACTATTAGGCTAGGTAAAAATCAAATACACCTGCTCAACAAGAGAAGCACTCCACAGGCATGGGACAATACCTACTTGGTCGGAAATAAAAAGCGTACTCCTTACTAGTTTTGGCGAGGGAACGACTTGCAACGAATTAATGGACAAACTAAAAACATGGAGAATGGACTCAACAATTGAAAAACACTACCTTAATATTAATAAAATTACAAACCAACTTCATAATAGGCGGTTAACTCATCCAGAAGAAGGATTTACTACGAGAGAAATCAATAGGATTTTCTTGCAGGCGTTTAAAGATCATCTGCCGGAACCAACTTAAACAATAATATTTGCAAGAAACCCAGAAACATTGCTAGAAGCGTACACAATTATTCTAGAAGACAAACACCAGAATTATACTGCATCTGGATATAATCGAAAAGAAGAAAAATCAAATATTCAATTTAGGACAAATTTTAGAAATAATAGCCAAAGTCTAATAATAGCAATGGACAATCAAGAAATTATACAGGAAATAGTACGAGATTCGGACAAACTAGGAATTGCAACGGTTTTGAAGGTGCGGTTTCCAATGACCAGCCTAGAGATTTTTATAGAAACAGCAATCAATCAGGAAACTTTCGTAGGTACAACATTGACCAATCTGAAAGATACACCAGATCTGGACAAAGCAGAAATACTAACAGGACTGAAGGTGTAGTTCCTATGGAAGTCGGTTCTTCCATCCCCAGTCAGAAAATTATATATTATCATTGACAGCGGAGCGGAATTTAGTGTTATGAATGGGGGAGTATGTTCACCAAAATGGAAGACAAAGATTTCTCTACATGCTAGAGCCCTGGGAAAAATATTTTTAATGGAATACCTTACTAAGGTGCCACTTTTTAAGAAATTTGAAACTGAAAATTTTTATGGGGAATTTTTGGAATGTAATTTATTTTGTGCAGCACCGTGTTGGTGAGGTTTGCTATTTCCGTATCAAATAAGCGTATCTTAACGAAACCCGACTGTTCATCAACAGGACTATTCACCAACAGAGCCATCTAGAGAGAGAAGAGGAAACATGAGTAGGGCTGGTAAATAAATCTCTGCTTGCAGATGAAGTAGAAGAAAGTTTTTTTTTGTGTTTCTAACAATTTTGGTATTTGTGTCGTCTCTTTACTTGGGTTTTGTAGATTTTTTTAAAATTATCATTATTTTAGACTAAATAGTTTCCTTGCGAGTTAAAACCCTGAATTTTCTTGTATTTTGGTTGAGATTTGCTTACTCTTTTATTGTCTACAAATTTATTAGAAAAGCTATCAACTTGAATTCTTCTTTGGTTTAATAACTCAATCCTTTTTTCTTTCATTTCGTGTTGTTTCCTAGCGAACGTCTCCAAGTCCTCTGTTGAGAGCCTGTTATTAAGAAAGTCAGTTGGTTTGTATCCTGTCGTTGTATGAATAGTATCGTTGTAGGCAACTATAGCGTTTGTTATGTTGTTTTTCATATCTTTTTCAGCACACCACACTCAACGAACATATTAAATTGTTTAATGCTGACCAATCTAATATGTTCGTTGAGTGTGGAGTGCAATCTTCCAACATCGGCGTTCCCAGTTTTAAGGTATGTAGTGGTCAGATGAAAATCTATTCCCTTATCTTTAAGAAATTGTTTAATATTTTGAAATGAGGTAATAAGGCCTAAATATTCATAATGCAAATAAAACAAATTATTTTATTACATTTTTCCCGACGTTTCGTCAATTATTTGTTGACTTAATGAAGGGATGGGAAATATATTTATTTGTTCAAAACATTTTATTAATATTGTTATCATTGCACGTTTTTTCAATATAAAACTTACAATATTATTTTAATTTTCATTAATTATTGTTAAAAACCCAATTTAGGTGGATTTTGTTTAATAAATATTTCAAACTAAACATTTTTTTTACAAAAAAAACGTAAATAAACAAAGAACACAACTTAAAAAACTATATCACATGTTTACTTTATTGCCACATTGTAACTTGTGCTGATGTTGTCCGTATCTTCTTTTAAATTCATCGTCTTTTCCCTGCATACAATTGCAGACGTAGAACAATGCATTTTGGCAATGGAAGACAATGAAGGCCAGGAAAAAAGTCTAGCCAGAACAATATTAGCAAACAATATTACGCGTTTTAAGAGGAAATTAAACAACACTCCAAAAGATAAATTCATTCTTACCGTATATAACAACACAAAAGACTTTTTGCGAAGAAATCAAAATATCATTATTATTCAAGCCGACAAAAGGAAACAAAACGGTAGCACTTTATAAGAAATACTACAAGCTCAAAATGGATGAATTACTGGCGGAAAAATTACATATCGAAAACTAAGAATCGATCCAACTACAAAACTCCAGAAAGAAAATAATAATATTATATCAGAACTCTATAAGAACAATATCATCGATAATTGGCAAAAAAGGCAGTGCGACGGCTCCCCGAATATATGGACTCCCTAAGATTCACAAACCGGATGTTCCTCTCAGGCCCATTGTTTCTTCGGTGCAAGTTCCGTGTTATAAATTATCAAAATACGTGGGGCAAATTCTTAAAAACGTCATCTCTACAGAATACAATATATTGAATTCCACAAGACTTAAAAAACAACTAAACAACATGACCCTGGAAAATGAAGAAATATTAATTTCACTGGACGTCATTTCCCTTTTCACTAATATTCCAGTAAGTAAAACCATAAATATAATAATGGAAAAATGGACCACCATTCAGAACTACACAAAAATGTCCAAGCCGATGTTCTTAAAAATACTTCCATTTTGTCTTTATGACATCAATTATTTTGTATATGAAAATGATATTTTCAACCAAATTTTCGGGATGCCGATGGGAAACCCTCTATCACCTACTATTGCGGATATAGTGCTGGACAATGTATTAGACGAAACTCTAAAGAAGTTACAAAATGAAAACATTAAACTAAAATACATAACGAAGTATGTAGATGACATATTAGCCATAGTAAAAACCGACGAAAAAGATACAATTTTGAAATTCTTTAATAACTTCCACACGAATATACAATTCACTATGGAAATAGAAACAGAACCTTCAATTGCCTACCTAGATACCATAATATACAGGAGAAGTAACAAATTAGTACTGAACTGGCATAGAAAAGATACAGCATCGGGCAGAATCATGAATTTTAATTCAAATCAGCCCAAAAATCAGATAATTAATACCGCGAAAATTTTCATCTACAGAACTCTCCGTCCCTGTGATACACAATTTCACATAAACAATATCAGATACATCAAAAACTTTAATGGAAAATAGTTTCCCTTCAAAATTAATCAACAAAATGATTGACGAAACTAGTAAAAATCTAAATAGCAATATCACAAATGAAACCACTATTAATAACGAAGAAAAGAAATATTATAGTGTACGTTACATTCCTGGCTTGACAGATAATACAAACATCAGAAACACAATAAAAAACAGAAACATTAATTTCGCATACAAGCCTAATACAACACTAAATAGAATATTTTCAAAAGTAAAAGCGCCAATAAATAAACAACAACAAAGTAATGTAGTTTACGAAATAAAGCGTAAAGGTAATCAAAACAATAACGGTGATATGTTATATATTGGTACAACAAAACGCAGTTTAGAAACGAGAATAAAAGAGCACAAGAGTGATATTGAGAAAAACAAACATTCAACAGCACTATCGCAACACATACTGGACACTGGCCACACAGCTGATTTTGAAGAAGTCAAGATCTTAGATAAAGAAAACATTGAAAAGAAAAGGTACACTATAGAAAGTTTGCGAATTCAACAAAAGAGGGAAAAGGCGATGAATTTAAAAGAAGATACGGACAACATCAGCACAAGTTACAAAGTGGCAATAAAGTAAACCTGTGATATAGTTTTTTAAGTTGTGTTCTTTGTTTATTTACTTTTTTTGTAAAAAAAATGTCTAGTTTGAAATATTTATTAAACAAAATCCACCTAAATTTGGGTTTTAACAATAATTAATGAAAATTAAAATAATATTGTAAGTTTTATATTGAAAAAAAAAAACGTGCAATGATAACAATATTAATAAAATGTCTTTATCAAATAAATAGATTTCCCATCCCTTGATAAAGTCAACAAATAATTGACGAAACGTCGGGAAAAATGAAATAAAATAATTTGTTTTATTTGCATTATGAGTCTTTAGGCCTTATTAGCTATTTCAAAATATACAAAATACAAATTTACATTGGCCATACAACAAAAATAATTAAGTTTAATATTTACTGTGTCTAATTCATTATCCATCACGATCAACCTTGGTTTGCCCAAGTATTGGAACCGTTTTTTCATTCCGTCAATAATAGAAATCCATGTTCTGCCTTTAAGTTTTTCAGCTGTAGCATATTTTGTAAGTTTATCTATTCTCGTAAGATACATTTCATTTCTTCGGGGGTACCATAAGTCTATGTGAACTATATGGTTTTGTTTCATAGGGCTGTCTGTGACAATAAATGCGTGTTTAATATGGGTTCTATCAAATTTTGCAAGATTGCAAACTTCACAGTTGTTTATATATATTTTTGAATTTCCTTTTGCAGATTGGGGTAATAGCATGTCTTTTTTAAATTATTGAATACTTCATTTATTCCGCGATGATTGTTTCTAAGGTGTTCAGTTTCAATCCTTTTAAGTATAATTTCTTTGTCCGTAATGCCTTCCAACCATTATTTGGACCTTAAAATTATTAGATTCTTGTTATTTGCAAAATACATTCTATAATAATCCTGAAAGCCCCTTTCCAGGGAGACACTCCCGCATTGTATTCTTTAAGTCCGTTTCCTTTGTTACCGTTATAATGTTTCTTATTTTGTTTCTGTGAATAATTGTTAATTTCATCGATTCCCTAGTTGCGTAATCCAGAATAATCTGGTTCTTGAACAAATTAATGGGTTTCTCCGTAATTGATATAAAATTTGTATCATCAGTATCTGCACTGTGAATCGTTTTTATATCAATACTGGCATTGGCCTCATCAGAGTTAAAGAATTCATTAAGGTTAATAAAAAGTGTTGACTCCGCAACCGCTTCACTCGGTTGGTGTTAATTTAGCTATCTCTCGCTCATTCAAGTGACTAGTTCTGATAAAAGTAACAGACCAACCTAAATTACGACGCAAAGCGCAACGTAATTTAACGCTTAACTTTTACGCTGACATGGGTAACCTAAATTAGAGCGTTAACGTTGTGCCAGAAACAGTAATGTTTACTCACTTTGATTAATAAAAAACTCTAAATAGAAATAAGAAATAGAGATGAAGACGCTTAATTGACCTGAAAGTAGCTACATTTACATTACTGTAAGTATATGTGTGAGCATTAACAAAATAAACAACACTACTTTTGCAGCCAACTTCACTTCTTTACGCGCTGTCAAAATTGGATTTTCCAATTGCAAAGCGTTGACGCCGCGTTATTTCGGTTGGTTTCATACATTTTGTATGGGCATGAGAAATTTTGACAGCAAGACAACGCTTTGCGTCGTAATTTAGGTTTGTCTCTAAGAAAGTTGTCTCTAGCTATTTCGTTGTTTCAATAGAATGTTCTTTATATGAAATGTTATAGTATAATTCATAGTCACCTATGTATAACGGCAATGTCGCGTTCTTAGTGATAAGCCGCCGATTAGGGTAATCAATCACAGTACATAATTTTTGTAAAATATTGTTACCTATGAACCTAAAGTTAGAGTTGAGCTTGAGATGGGTTCTACGACTGGTAGTACCAGAATGCGAAATCAGGAAGTAACTCAGGGACCGTTAGTCCAAGCATAATATAAATTTCAGATTTGATCTTAATGTGTATTTAAGATTATGATCTCAGGGCTGAATCTTTTAAATGTGTACTTTATTTATGTTGGCCTAATTTTGCATGTAGAATTAACAAAATAATAAAAAATATATATACATTTGTACTAAGCATTAATTAAGATTAAATAAGATTTTAGCAGGGACTGCTGAAACTGAGGGTGGAGGAATCATATATGAGGTACTCGTAACTCGTACCACCCTACTATCTTATATTTAGGCCCCTATTATGATTCACAACTAAATTGATAGTTGAGTCGTAGTTGTCAAATTCTTGTCTCAGTTTTTTTATCAATTGTGTTTTGGTTTTTATTTCGACTATTGTGTTACTTTTAATTAATTTTAAAATGGTACTTTTAGGCGCCAATCTATCCCATTTGTCAACCCATATTGTTGCCATATCCATAAAACACAAAATCTCAAGAATAAATAGTAAGGCCAAAACTAAAAATATTTAAAATATTTTGTGGGGGCTACTATGGTTTCAAAAAACAGAGAGTATAGATAAGAGCCTTTTTCCGAACATTTTTTCGAAGACAACTAAAATTAGTTGTCAATCATAATCCAAAAAAATTGTTGAGTTGGGTCGCAGCATTGACAACCATAATACTGTGTCACATTTTATTTGGACTGTGTGTGAATTTGCTTAGGCAAGCAATTCACACACAGATCTTTAATTACCTTTTTTTCTACTTTAATTTGCATTCTAAGCAAATTTAATTTTAGCTGTAAGTTAGTTTAAGCTTTGAAATAAATAAAAAGAGCAGTTCAAAAAGAGAAACCAAGTGATAAAGTTTATTTCTTTTGGACCAGTAAAGTTATACAAAACTATATACACCATAGTCGCTCATACTGGCACCAGAACATTATTCGGCTCGTATATGTAATAGGCTTTAGCACACAAGTGCACATTACAAATACTACAAGCCACTCTCTTTTTTTTTGTCAGCTTGCTTTATACTACCTTCACTTGTTTCTCTTATGAGAAACAAGCCCAATAAGAATTGTACTTGTACCAAATAAGACAAGCAAATTTGAGTGGTTGAGGAATGCAAGCAAAGCAAATAAGATTGTTTGAATGATTTACTATAATACGCGAGTATTTTGTATTTTATTTATTGTATTTGTACGTTTATTAAAATTAATATTATTGCTCTATAACTTGAAATTTATTTTATATTATTAACATATTGATAAAGGTTAAAAATAAAAATAAAATTTGAAAATAAAAACCGAAAAAATTTCTGCAGAAAAAAATCAATAATACTTCACTGATCCTAACAATATAATATTTTCAACAATTCACTCCAATTGTTTCCAAATCACTTTATAAATTAAAGTAAGCAAAAACCAGAAAAAATTTAACGGTTAAACAAAATAATATATATAGGTACATAGTTAGAAAAAACAAATACTTTAAATATTTTCGATAACACTTAGAGTATACCACCAAAATCTTGTTTGCTTTATTTTCTTAATATTTTACAAGTGCGAGTAAATATAAATTCTTTGCATTTGCTTGCTTTGTCCATCATCTGCACTTGAATTACGCTGAGAATGTTTAAAAAAGCAAATGTATTTGATTTCAAACACACTTGATGCTATCCCCTAATATGTATACAGCTGAATGAAAACAAATGTACTCACTAAAGAGTAAAAAATTAACAACAACTTCATTCAGGTGTATGAAAGCTTCTTATTTTTTACGTTGTTGTTTTTCTTTTTAATAGGCACACAGTCCCTGCATACAAAATGACTACTATGTCTTTAGAAATATACTAGTTGCTTTTTAAATCAGACTAGTTGCCTATCTGTCCTTTTTTCATATGTCGAACTATCGATTTTAACTAGGGATGTAACGATACGCCGTTTTGCCGATCCGATACCGATATTTAAAAATAAATATCGCCGATACCGATACGAATATTGAAATTGAGTTCAAGTTTAGATCAAAAAAACTCAAGTGCAATTTTTTATTATACAAAATTACATTGTAAGAGAGAATATTTAAAATTGATTTTAACCCAGTATAAAAAATTGGAAGTAATTTTTAAGCTGAAAGTCCATAACACGCGTTACACACGGTAACGCGTTATAAGCGGCTGTCAAAAAAGTAGAATTAGTGTAAATGTATGTGACGAGTTAGATAGCACAAAGCGTAAAACGCTTGACGCGAAAAGTAGGTTAACTTTCTACTTTTGTATGCGTCGCATGCGCCATGAAAAAATGACAGCTGTTTTGGATAGTCAGGGATGACAAATTATATTATATTTTCAATGTTATCGATAGACATGTTTGTATGGTGGACTATTTTTTAAATTTTTTTTTTACAAAAAAGAAGTCTTTAATAAAAAAACCCTATCGCAATAGAGTTTACAAATGTTTTCAAGAATGAAATATATTAAAATTAATTATTTAACACAATTCTTTCATCAACAAAATTTTTATTTTATTTATCGACAAATTTTATGTAATAAGTTTCATCTCTGTTATGTTTATTAATTTTATCAATTTATCTTTATACTTTATTCAATATTGTACTGACACAATTAAATTTACATTAAAGTCAAGACGAGCCGACAATCTGTTGGAATAGCTCTCGCTGAGTTTAAAACACCACTCACTTCCCGTTAAAAATACAATTGACGCACCCAAAACCGTCTCGTTTTATTTTGGGGCTTTGAGTATACCCTTGTTGCACAAAGTATTATATTTATAAACTCAATAAATTCCACAAATTCTTTTAACATTTCAATTTCAATTAACATTTTTGCAAAAATTATTTTTAATTGATAAAAATATTTACACTACAGCTGATCAAAACATAAACATTGGCGCACAAAAAGCGTTGCATGTAACTTGAATTTAGAAAGGTGTCTAAACTATGAAACACACAAAACGCGCAACACACGAACCGTGTGTTATGGACTTTCAGCTTTAAGGAGCTACATTTTCTTTGCTTCCAAAAAATTATATTAAAAATATGCAGATAATTAGTAGAAAACAATAAAAAATGTTTAATTCCTTCGTAATATTAAAAAATACTCGCCATGCTTTTTTAAAAATCGATTTTTTGAAAAAAATTCAAAGGCAACAAAATAAAATACTCCGTATGAGTACAGCAGCCCCATTGTATGTCAAAAACAAGCGAATTCATAAAGATTTAAATGTGCCGCTTGTTAATACAGTGTTTTGTAAACACGTGACAAGCTACATAAAAAAACTTGAGTTGCACCCAAATCCCCTAGCCCGAAACATCATTAACTTTAGAGGCCACACTCGGCTGAGAAGGAGGGACACTCTTGCTCTCAGCCGAACACGAGAGACGTAAACAACCAAACAACTAACCGCTGAAACAAATATTTGTGTCTGGCACTGGCTGGACTTAAAAATTAAAATATTAGAGTTAAGATTTGATTACTTATTGTTAGTTCAATTTTATTGAAGATACAATAAATAAACATAACCGGAAAAAATGTATAAGTCGTTTACCTGAAAACCGTGTATTTTTTGACTAGTATCGTTACTAGTCTCGATACAACTAGTAATATAATTGTCCTTTTTTTACTAGTATCGTTACTAGTCTTGTTACAACTAGTAATATGACTGTCGTTTTTTGACTAGTACCATTACAACTAGTATATGACTTTCGCAAAGAGTATCTGGTTGTAAATTTAGCTGCTGGGGTGGTATACTACTAAACACACTTATAAGCAGTAATAATAAATTAAAAACTGATTTCTCTCGATGGCCAGCACTGATATCATAAGCGTTTAAAGAAAATATTTTATTTTTTAGTACACATTACATTTTTTCACACAATGGAAACTTTTTCTTTCTCCCTATTCTAAAGTCCATTTTTTTATTTATATATTTATTAACTTTCTTTCACAATATATTCTAAATCACTTCTTTTCATTCTCAGTATTATTAATAATATTATCAAAACAAACAACAAATATTTACTTCCAACTAAATATTATAAATACAGAAAAAAATCACTAGGTGCGCACAAGCCATATTGTTTGTGGCTGTGCTGTCAATTTTTCTTGTTATGAATTCGCCTTGATGAAATGTTTCTTTAGGAATTTGCCTTGCTAATGCTGACTTTAGACGACATGTATTTTACATCTGACTTGTCAAATTTCCCACTGCAAAAGTGATACATGCCGTGTGAAACATATGAAACATTGTCAGATGACATTTACAGAAGCAAAGTCAGATGAAAAATTTTCAATTAAGCGTGTTCTGTTTTCATCTGACAAGGTATCTGACATCAGATGTATTAAATTATCAAAAGTGTGGTTTGGCTGAAAAAATATTAAAAAGCAAAGAGCGCTTTATATATTTACGAAAATTGTGCAAAAACTAAGCTGTTGTGAACACTCAGAGGTTATGTCAGATGTAATTGCACATGTACGTGTGAAAGCAAATATTATAAACCGTCTGTAAATTGACAATTTTGACAAACATGCGAAGTTACATATGTCTCACACACCTAACAAGCCATATGTAAAAAACATGTCGTCTAAAGCCAGCATAACTAAATGAAATAGTTTAGTGAAGTAAGCTGAGCGGAAAAGAGCGCTCCTCAAATGAGCTGATAAGCACAACTTCACTATGTTTCGCACTCTGGACTTGTCGGATTTTTCATTTTTTTAATTTATGTCTTGTTTGTTTAATGTTCTCTTTTTATCACCACAATCGGGTTTTTTTTTGGTTGCGACCAACTTTAAACAGTTAAAGATCCTAACGGGTCATTCGAAATTAATCATCATAAGAGAAAACTAAAGATGATTTTTAAATACGTGCCGAATGATACCCATTTTGATATAGTTCACTGACTTTATTTTTTTCGTATTCACAAAATGGCGTCTGTTGGCCGCTATGTAGAAGTTTTACCACTATTATATCTTTAGTGATACTCCCGGGACTAAAGGCCGGGACACATAGAATCCGTCGTACGTTATACGTCGCCTTTTTCAACTGACAACTAAGTTGAAATACATGTTTTCTTATGAGCTTAGTCACATTCGGTACGTTTCCGTCAACGCAAAGTACTAAAGTTGGCCAACTTTTAACTTTTAACGTACGTCGAGTACTTTGACAGCTATCAGTTGGTTTTTTGCTTTGTTTCGATTTAGGTTTTTATGCTGTTTGGCACCAAAAATTAAATAAAACAATAAAAACAAATAAAATAAATAAATAAAATCAAATCAAATTTATCTGCAGAAACATGCGAAGAAAAAACAGTTGTTTTAATATCCGTCAACAAAGTACTCATTGTGTCAACCTCCTCCGTCGTTACGTTAATGTCAGTTGAAAAAGGCGACGTATAACGTACGACGGATTCTATGTGCCCCGGCCTTAAGACAAATCGATTGACGTAATAATCATCAAAATCGGGCTACGCGTTCGGTTTATATAGTGCCGCAAAGGAACACACATACATACATATGCTGATAAACGCAATACCCTTCTTTGCGTCGTTCAGTCGGGTAAAAACATAAGTCTTCTGTCAAAAACCCAGGTCTAAGAATATATAAGTAGAATCTTTTGTATTAGTACCTCGCCAAAAAAGTTAATATTTTTGAGTAATTATATGGGGAAAGCATTTAAACGAATACGCTTAACTACCTCATTGAGGTAATTAAACGAATTCGTTTAAATACCTTAGTGAGGTAACTATACGAATAGGTGTATGCATAGAAAATAATTAAGAAAATAATGACATTTATGGGTCGATTATGGATGGCGACCGAACCTCAGTTGGGTTGGCAGTTGCTAAAAACGGTATTACGGATCAGAGATCAGCAATGCATCGTTTTTTCTCTACTCATACTCACTCATGAAATTTTAAATGCAAGTGAGTAGACATCATTCAAATTTAACTACTCTGTTGTACACATACTCACAATAACTTCGATTTACAAGTATAAGTAGTCATCGTGCTCATACCATCTGCTTGTTTCATAAATCACCTCAGTTTGATTTATAAAATACTTATAATACTTACATCTGATTCAATTCACTCAACTCATCATAGCAAACACACAACATGTATTGAGCATACACACAACCTCATAATCATCATAGCAAACACACAACGCACAAGCACGTAAAGAGCATACACACAACATCATAATGATTATTTTATTGTTCGTATGCGAATCATACTTATTTTTCATCGTCTGTACACATTGAGTTAAGGGAAGTCGAAATCAAGAACGTCATAAATCTTGTTAAGTATGAGTATAAATGAGTACAACATCGCAATAAGTATGAATACGTATAAGAAATTATGAATCATGATTCAACTATACTCACTTTTTTAATACTCATTGCTAACCACTGTTACGGATGACAACTGAGAGCAGTTAATTTCAGTTGCTATTTAGTGCTTTTCTGGCATCCACAAGTTTTCAGTTGCCGGCTGGCAACCCTACTGAAGTTCGGTTGATATCAAGGTAGATCAATAAGGTATAGTCATCGGCGAATTTATACAACAAAGCAACCTTTTTGTTCAAGCAATTGTCAAAAGAATTAAAAAATTTACATTAAAATTTTTTCAATTTATTTAAATAAAAAAATTTACAAGGAAAGTTTGGCAGTTCCTTGAACAATCAGCTGTGCTGATAACGCCACCAGTTATGAATTCGCCTTGGTTGATATCCATAATCGACCCATAAACTAAGTTCGATTGGAATCTATTCATTTGTCTTTAAGCAGAGGCCACACTTGCAAACTTGAGTGGCAGTCAAAAATTCATCATTTTTGAAGGATACTTTTGACTGTCAAGGCTATCGATCATGTTCGAGACTCAAACCATAGAAAAACATAGAAGCCTGACTGGTTGCAAATAGTTGTCAGAAACCTAAGTCGGTTGTCAAAAAAACCTAAGTCTAAGAATGTATTGGTAGAACATTTTGTGTTAGTATTGGTTTAAATAAAAATTTCCCCACAGCACTAAACCATACTTAGTTGTACACAAAGTATTTTAAAAAATTTATATATTTTAAACATGAATTTTTAGTTATATACAATTAATTTTACATTAATTAATGAAAATATGAATTAAGAATCATTTTTAATACATTTGAGCTCAAAGAATGTTGATTTGCTAAACATTTTTTTACAATTTTTCTATTTGGTATTAAAAATATTTATCCCACCTATTAAAAATTCAATACTGTTGAATGAAAAAAAGGGTTGAAAACTTTGATAAATTTCAATACACAAATGTCAACAAAATTAAAAAAATATTTTAAAATTACAGCAAGAAGTAACATAAAATTTATTATAAAGCAAATTAAAAAATCAATAAATAAAAAAAGTGTTTGTGTGTGCAAAAAAATTACATTTTAACACATTTTCAAGTGCAAAAATTACGCTCTTTGATGCGTGTTGAATTGCCTCTCTCAAGTTTGTTCAATACACAAGACCTATACGTGAAGAGAGTTGTCAATTTTTTATTGACAGCCCGAGAGTTGGAAATCTACGTATTAATCTATGACTCAAACCATCATTCAAAAAAATTTGACACGCAAGCAGAGAAAATAACAAAATTGTATGCGCTTTATTGATAAATTTTTTTTTATGAATTTTTTAAATTCAATTATTTAATTTCTTATTATTTAACAACTTCTCGTACGAGCCATTTTCGGAGGTTGTTGTACGATTGAAACGCGATATTAAAGCATGCAGATGAATGAAAAGCCAATTGTTTTGTTTCATTTTTTTTGGCATTGTAAAAGTATTTGTTTTGGTTTTGCTCATGTACGAAACGATTAAATATATTTTAAAAGTTTGTGTCTTCGCATGAAATGTTTGCGAAAATTTCTGTTTGTTTGCACACTCTGTCTTTAACCCCCTCCCCTCTGGAGCGTTACGTAATATATGAATACCCCCTATGCCACAAACTCGGAATAGAAAAAAATTACAAAGACGGTTTACAGAAAGTTTTCTGAAAATATAAACGATAGATTTCTTTGTAAGTTTTTCCATAATCCACTCCTGACTAATTATTTTTAGATTGTCGGTGGGCAAAACCAATAATATGCTGACGATATGTTGCATCCATATCGGTGAACACTAAGATACTTGAAAGTGTACAAACAAACCGTGTTTTAGTAAAATCGATCTGATTTTATTCACAATAAATTTTTTTATAAAGAGAAGTAACACAATCAGCCAATTAATGCCTACCAGTTAATTAATTAATGTGTTACCTTCTTTGGAAAAGGGATAATGTAGAGAGAATAGGTGGTGAAGTAGGAGAGAGATAGAAAGCTTAATTCATTTAAAACCCTGCTATTGCGCGTTTTCTTGTAGAGCAGTGTTACAAGTCCCACTGGTGTCAAGTAGAGGCATTGAGTTGTGTAAGCTGTTTTGCCATTTTATTAGTGCCTTTACTTCGCCGACGGTTTTTGCTACAATACCGACGAAGGAGGGTGTTGTGAAGTGCATTAGGATATTAAGGTGGAGATACATACCACGCGTTACGCGGCAACGCTTTTCTCACTTTTCGAACTTTTAACGCTTTAAGAATGGCAAGTTACACATCATGTTACGGATTTTTTTTCCTACCTCGGCATTGTCACAAAAAAAAAAAAAAAAAAAAAAAACGTTTATCATACATTTATGAAATGGCTCATATGCGTTAAAAAGAATTAGTTTCCAAACCCTGACATCTATAACATCCCTGTAAGTTAGAATGAGCGAGTAGTTATCATAATTCCTCCTTTAATACATTCCCCATGATGGTGATCGTTCACCGTTATTTTTTTTTAGCCAATCAAAAAGCGACACAAATGAAAAACTTGAATGTCGAATGTCATACAGGGCAGATTGAAGCAAGAAGGTCAGAAAGAAGTCAGTTGGTTTTATGAGTTTGCTTAAGCAAGAAGAAAGTTACTAGTACTGGCAGAAAAAAAAACGATTTGTACAGTTTAAAAGTGCTGACGGGGAAAAATTTTATTATAATTTTTTGAAAAAAATGAAACGTAATTGCGTTAGCGGTAAATGTAATGAACAAATATGTATCGATATTTAGTTCAGAGAAGAAAATTAATATATGTATACGGTTTCTGAAGTCTATCAGAGTTTGAAAACCAGAGAAACTACCAGAAATTCCAAATTGTGAATGTTTTGCAAGGAAAAAGGCAAGAGGAGGAAAGTATAAATATTAAATTAAAAAAAAAAAGTGTATATACATAAAGCTAAATTGCGTTAAAAAGTGCCTCTAACAATTCTGCTTCGGCTTAATTATGAAGCAAAGTGATAAGAAATGTAAAGATGCAGGAAACATGCACAAACTAACCCTAAAGTAAGAAATTAAGAAGAACGTTTCCAAATTAATGCCCGTTTAGGTAACTAAAAGTATATGAAATAGACCGATAAGAGAAGGTACAGTGAACAAAAGATTAATTCTAAGTCAATGCAATAAAAAAAAACGATGACTAAGTCATACATTGTTTAATAAATTAAAAAAAAAAATGCGCAAAATATAAAAAAAGGTCATGTAAAATGTCGTCGTAAGAAGAAAATAAGCAAAAGAATATTTAAAAAAAGGTATTGTAACGAAAGAGAAGCGTGTAAAAGAAAAACCAGAACTTTGATTTTGAAAAAACAAGAAAGTTTTAATTTCAAGCAAAAAGAAAAACCCAAATGTAAAGTAAAGAACAATGTAAGACGCTAGAAAAAGGGTGAAAACCAAAATTTATAACAGCGAAAGAACAATTCGAAGATAAAAAAGAAAGAATTAAGAAAAAAAGAACGAAAAGTGAAAGAAAAAGAAAACGAAATTATTCCAACGAGTGCTATTGAAAATTTACAAAACAGATTATTAGCAAACAGACGAGTACCTTCAACAATACAGTTGTGTTCATAAAAATAGAAATGATCATATTTGATTCAAAAGTAAACCTAAACTTAATTTTGACAAAACAAGCCAAATTTGTTTACCAGAAAGAAAAAAAAACTAAATAAATGAAAGTACCAGGTGGTGTGATATAAAAAAAAGAGAAAATCGAAACTCACGAAAAGTCTCAAACAAATAAATATACATAAAGATAAACCGGCAAGATCGAAAACCCATCAGTAAACAACAACAATGAAATCAACAAGAAAGTAAAGCATGTCAACGAATATCAACAGTAGCTGCCTCATCTCCATCACCCAGAACAGTCATAAACTCCTAAGTATACATAAGTAGTATCTTTAGCAACCTTATTATTATTATTTGTATCAATACCATTATAGTTAATTATCATAATTTTATATATAGTTCACATAACTCTTCTTAAAATTTTTCCGTATAGTGGGAGACAAAACCGTGTAAATAGGACATTGGCACATAAGCCAAAAGACATTCACTTACATTTCACAAACCTGTAGAACTAATTTAAACTCATTCGCACGCTTTTGTCTCGCATCGGATCTAGGATTTAGCGACTAGTATCACTAGAATTATATTGATCATAAAACTTAACCTCACTAAGACAATTTATAATACTTTCACTCCTGAATCTTTACATTAAATCATACAGAACTTTTTTTTGTTAAATGGATAAAATGCAAAAAAATAAAGTCATGAATTAAAATATGCACTAGTTTTTTTTCCCCAAAGGAATGGTGGGTAGAATTGTAGGCGAGAGTAGGCAGGTACGGCGACTATGTTAGACACGTAAACAGAACTCAAGTTATTAGCCTTGGTTTTGTTTCCCAACAATAAAATTTTCTAACAGTCAACTAATCACAGTACGCACAGTGGTATTATTAGGCAAGTGTGAGTACTTATATGTTATGCGTCTGGGAAAAGCGGGTTGAGAACCTAAATTGCCACGGACTGAGCTAGTCGGAAATCGAACTTGCCTCTTGACCACCGCCTTCACCCCTTAATTACTATTTTTTTATCGCTACCTTTTTGTTTTTCTTTAACAAGCAAACCGGCGGCGCCTAACATATATGGCGCCCAACGAAAAGGCCTTTAAAAAGGTCGAAGCATTTGAAAACTATTCTTAAATTTTAAAATATATATACATGCATATATGTGTATGAACATATGTATGTCTGTATATATGTATATATAAACAACTAATAGCCACCTTATAATGAAAGGAAATTGTTTTCATAATTTTATCACTGTTAGAAAATTTTATGGTTCAATCTTAACTCGAATTATTTTCATGCACCACTGTTCTGCATAAGTCTTGACTACTGTGTGTGATAATCTCGGTTTTAATTGCGATGCAGGACGTGTCACATGAAGGTAGTTCTCAACGGAAGCTATATTTCACCATCATAATTTTATATTATCGGTTCGAGTTTGTCACAAGTCCAGAGCCGACATCAGCGAGAAGCTCGGCTGCCGTTGCGGTGATAAATTCATTTCCGAGTTTTTTTTTGTACATGTCCTAAACCTGAGACACTCAGTCCGTATCTGACTATTGGCATTAAGCGGTAGATACGTAGCGAGTCGATCGAATTTAGGCATGGAGTGTAGCGAAAATTCGCTATAGTTATCACAGTTTCCGTAGGAAGATAGAATTTACATTTACGCGCACTTGAGACATCATTTTCAGTAAAAAAAAAAAAAAAAAAACAGACGTGATATGCCAAGTGGAATTATTAGGACGAGTCAGAGTAGAGATTATCTATGCCTTCCTAATAATTACAATTTACAAAGTCGCCTTACTAAGCTTTCGCTTGCATCTACCTAGCATTCCGGAATTGAAGATATACACGCCCTTATAATTTTATCACTTATCAAAAAGCATTTTCTTGCCTTGTTTTTCTTTTTTATTACTCTCTACTTCATATATTTGCCACATTATACTCGCATAGAAATTTTAGCCTACATATATATAAAGATAACTTTGTTTTTTCTTTTCTGCCAATTGCTTGATTTATTTTTTCTTCGGTCTAGTTTCGGCTCATTGTGTGACTGGGCTCGTTTTGCCTTTGTGTCGTCGGCGAACTTGTGTTGGTTCAGAACATTATGAACAAATACAATACGCGGGCGAACACAGATCAGAAGAAAACAGTTTCAACTAACAAAAATCCAAGTAAGACTTCAGCGGGCCTCAGAGCTACCGCATCTACAAATACAAAAAAATCAGGTTTATCTGCCACGCCAGGTAGGGGTAGGGGCAGAAGTCTAGGAGCTCAAAAATCGAGCAGTGTAGCTAGTACGTCAGGTTCTAAATCGAGCACAAGTATCAAGGCCATTAGGGCATCGTCGGTTACCCTTTCCCTTGATTCAAACTTCACAGACAGAGAAGATTCAATTAGCGGAATTTTACCCGCCTTCGACGAAAACTTGACAATGGCTACCAGCGATGGCAATGGCGCTCCGCCTTTGGAGGCAGCTCCGCAGTCATCAGATGCAAGTCCGTTTGATACTGTAATACAATATGTGCAAAACGCCCTGAGGAGTACTCAGGAGGAATTTAGAAGGGAAATGATCGAGATGAGGAATAGTTTAGGGATTTCAGGTAACAATAGGGACGCATCCGATTCCCCTAGGGTAAGCCATCAAAACTCAAATGCAAATTCAAACGCCACTTCAGCATCCTATTTCATAAAACTGAAAGATTGGAACGTCACTTTTAGTGGTGAAGAAGATGTGTCTGACTTCCTGTTCAAAATAGACACTCTTAGAGAGCGAAGCCAATGTCCACTCGATTACCTAATGGCAAATTTCCATATATTTCTAAAAGGTAAAGCGGAAACATGGTTTTGGACATATATAAAACAAAATCCGAGAGCAAGCTACTCTATTCTAAAAAGAGCTATTACAAAACAGTTCGGCACATTAGAGAGCGATCTCGACATTCTTATGAGGATTTCGGCTAGAAAGCAACATCCAAAAGAAAGCTACGATGATTTTCATTCAGCCTTAGTTAGAATGAATTTAAAGCTAGAAAACCCGATGGAAGACAGTGCTCTCATCAATATCATTAGGAAGAATGTAAAACCCGAACTTTTAAGCATGACTTTCGTTTCGAGGCCTGAAGATTTAGACTCATATCGCGACCTTCTTAGGGAGGCCGAAAAATCACTTAAAGCCAATAATACTTTTAAATATCCGCCTAACCGTTCTCGACAAGTAGATGAAATTTCAGTAGATAGCCTAGGAGAAACATTTGACTGCGAAGAGTCAGTCGCCGAAATCGATCCTCAAATTGAAGCCTTGAAAGTAAGCAATCAATATGTCAAGGGAGATTACTCCAAAATTAAGTGCTGGAACTGCCTAAACGCGGGTCACAGCTACATTTACTGTCCTGAAAAAACTCGTTTCCTTTTCTGTTTCAAGTGCGGGCAAAGGGGTGTTACTACTCCAGAGTGTGTCAACACACACCAGGGAAACAGACGTCGGAGCGAGTGGGCGACCGGGGATGCTCGTTCCAAGGACTAAATCCCGTGTTTAACCCAGGCATTGAGAGTAAACCCTTACAGGGGGAATCCCTCTCCAGCCTCAAAACAAATCCTGATATACATTTCAATGCCCTGCAATACAAAGGCCAAATTGGCAGCGATTTGCGAGAACCACGACCAGAACGAAACTTGCCACGACAGATCTTAAAATGTAGAAGTCGTTATTCTCTTAGAAAAAATTTTAGAGCGAAAGTTGAATCGTCTTGTCTTTCAAATTCGGATGATGGAAGACCTTACGCGAAAATCAGAATCTTTGAAACAGAATTATCCTGCCTTTTAGACTCAGGGGCGAATGTGTCGGTGTTAGGGAAGGGAAGCTTAGACCTCGTGAAAAGATATAACATTCAATTGAAAGGATTTAGATCTAGTATTACGACAGCAAATGGGTCAAGGAATCAAGTTTTAGGCTATTGCACGCTGCCTGTAATTTTCAAAGGAGTTACAAAATCAATCATTTTTTATATAGTACCAACCCTGTCACAAGAAGCATACCTTGGAGTTGACTTCTGGAAAGCCTACGCTCTTGCTCCTCAGATAATTCCGACAATTGACTGTCTAAAATCAGACGAATGTAGGGATTCACTATACCATGATCTTAGCCCCGAACAGAAATTGCGTCTTGAAAATGTTATTTTAAAATTTCCTTCTTACGAGAAGTTAGGACTCGGACGTACTCACCTCCTGGAGCACCATATCGATACAGGAGATGCGATCCCGGTAAAAGCCAGACACTACCCATTATCTCCCCCTAGGCAGGCTGAAGTGTACGAAGAACTCGACAGGTTATTGTCTTTAGGAGTAATAGAGGAGTCCAACTCTCCTTGGTGTAGCCCAATAGTAACCGTTCGAAAGCCAGGTAAAATAAGGTTGTGCCTAGACTGTCGAAAGTTAAATGAGCTGACCAAAAAAGATTCATACCGGCTTCCTCATATTAATGGGTTGCTAAGTCGCCTCAGTGAAACCCATTATATTAGCGGAATAGATCTAAAAGACGCATTTTTTCAAATTAAGCTTTCTGAGAGCTCTAAAGAGAAAACGGCATTCGCTGTACCCGGTAGGGCTTTATACCAATATAAAGTTATGCCCTTCGGTGTATGTAACGGGCCTCAGACAATGAGTCGTCTGATGGACAAAACCATTCCATCCAAATTAAGAGACAACGTTTTCATCTATTTAGACGACCTCCTTATATGTAGCCGAGATTATGAGAGTCATTTGAGCTTATTATCCGAGGTCGCACAATGCCTAAAATCCGCCGGTCTCACAATCAACGTGGGAAAAAGTAAATTCTGCCAGCGTGAGATCAAATATCTCGGATACCGAATTGGTGGAGGGATCCTAAAGGTCGACCCCGACAAGGTCACAGCTATAGTGGAGTTTCCCATACCCAGGACACCCCGCCAAATCAGGCGATTTGTTGGTATGGCGAATTGGTATCGGACATTTATAAAGAATTTTTCAGATCTCACCGGTCCCCTGACTGATTGTCTACGCAAATCTGTAAAACCGTTTCGGCTTAGCCCGGAAGCTGTTAACTCCTTTAATCATCTGAAATCGGCTCTTTCCACCGCTCCCGTCCTGGCCCAACCAGACTTTGGTAGGGAATTTATTATTCAATGCGATGCGTCACGCATCGGTGTAGGCGGAGTCTTATTTCAGTTCGACAACGAAGGTAAGGAACACCCAATTGCGTTTGTGTCCCAAAAGCTAAATAAGGCACAGCGCAACTACACGGTGACAGAGCTGGAATGTCTGGCTGCTGTAATCTGCGTGAAACGTTTTAGGCAGTATATCGAAGGACTTCCGTTTAAAATTATCACCGATCACTCAAGTCTGCGTTGGCTCATGAGCCAGAAAGACCTTCACGGTAGACTAGCTCGGTGGAGTTTAAAACTTCAAAACTTCGTTTTTACCATAGAGCACCGGAAGGGCTCACTAAACGTGGTGCCAGATGCGCTGTCTCGATTTGATGTTGACGAAATCGAAATAAGGCTAAATCCTCCCGAAGTAGACTTAAAATCCATCGAATTTAACAGTCCTGAATACGATAAACTAAAGCAAGATATTATACAAAATGCAGAAAAATTGCCAGATTTATGCATACGGGAAAATCTTGTTTACAAACGTGTACTATTTCGAAACGGTGTAGATGCCGAAGAGAGTTTGTGGAGACTGTGGCTGCCTAAAAATCTAGCCGAGAGTACCATTAGATCGGCGCACGAAGAAGGCTGTCATGGCGGTTATCATAAAACACTTTCTCGTATTCGTCAAAAGTACTTTTGGCCGCAAATGGCGCGCGATGTCAGAGCTTTTGTCAGCATCGGTGATGACTGTAAAGCGATAAAACCTGCAAATCAGATCTTGCGCCCTCCTATGGGAAATCAATTTAGAACAATTCGCCCTTTTCAGAGATTATATTGCGATTTCCTAGGACCTTTCCCATGCACTAAAGCAAAAAATTCACAATTATTCATTGTAGTCGATCATTTGACGAAATTTATATATTTGAAGCCCATGAGAGTTGCCACTTCAAATAACGTTATAGAATTTTTCGAACACGATTTTTTTTGCACTTACGGTGTGCCACAATATGTCCATAGTGACAACGCTAAACAATTTACGTCTAAAGATATCGAAATTTTTTTTCTGTGTATGGCATCACTCACATCACCACGGGGTATTACTCTCCTCAGGCAAACGCTTCTGAAAGAGCCAATAGAGAAATAGTTTCAAAAATTAGATATTTCCTCAAAAACGATCCAGATCACACGAACTGGGACAGAAGCATACCTAAAATACTGCAAATATTGAGAAGCGATTACCATACTGCAACTAAATGCACTCCGTACTACGCCATATTCGGGCAGAATATGATCCTACACGGATCTTCTTACCCTCTCCTAGGAAAACTCAACCTTCTATCAGATGATGCAACCATCGAGCATACGGACAAACTCCAACACGTACGAGATAATATAGCTAAGAATCTAAACATAGCTCACGAAAAAGCCTCTCGAACTTATAACACCAGGTCAAAACCCATTAAGTTCGTGCAAGGGCAGGAAGTTTTCCGAAGAAATCACTCTCAGAGCAATTTCAAAAAGGGCATAAATGCGAAATTTAACCCTAAGTTCGTTAAATGCAGAATACGTAAAAGAATTGGAAATGCGTTGTATGAAATTGAAGATCTGACGGGCACTTATATTGGGAAATACCATGCCTCAGATCTCCGCCAATGACCAGTATCTACCTCCTTTAATACATTCCCCATGATGGTGATCGTTCACCGTTATTTTTTTTTTAGCCAATCAAAAAGCGACACAAATGAAAAACTTGAATGTCGAATGTCATACAGGGCAGATTGAAGCAAGAAGGTCAGAAAGAAGTCAGTTGGTTTTATGAGTTTGCTTAAGCACGAAGAAAGTTACTAGTACTGGCAGAAAAAAAAAACGATTTGTACAGTTTAAAAGTGCTGACGGGGAAAAATTTTATTATAATATTTTGAAAAAAATGAAACGTAATTGCGTTAGCGGTAAATGTAATGAACAAATATGTATCGATATTTAGTTCAGAGAAGAAAATTAATATATGTATACGGTTTCTGAAGTCTATCAGAGTTTGAAAACCAGAGAAACTACCAGAAATTCCAAATTGTGAATGTTTTGCAAGGAAAAAGGCAAGAGGAGGAAAGTATAAATATTAAATTAAAAAAAAAAGTGTATATACATAAAGCTAAATTGCGTTAAAAAGTGCCTCTAACAATTCTGCTTCGGCTTAATTATGAAGCAAAGTGATAAGAAATGTAAAGATGCAGGAAACATGCACAAACTAACCCTAAAGTAAGAAATTAAGAAGAACGTTTCCAAATTAATGCCCGTTTAGGTAACTAAAAGTATATGAAATAGACCGATAAGAGAAGGTACAGTGAACAAAAGATTAATTCTAAGTCAATGCAATAAAAAAAACGATAACTAAGTCATACATTGTTTAATAAATTAAAAAAAAAAATGCGCAAAATATAAAAAAAGGTCATGTAAAATGTCGTCGTAAGAAGAAAATAAGCAAAAGAATATTTAAAAAAAGGTATTGTAAAGAAAGAGAAGCGTGTAAAAGAAAAACCAGAACTTTGATTTTGAAAAAACAAGAAAGTTTTAATTTCAAGCAAAAAGAAAAACCCAAATGTAAAGTAAAGAACAATGTAAGACGCTAGAAAAAGGGTGAAAACCAAAATTTATAACAGCGAAAGAACAATTCGAAGATAAAAAAAGAAAGAATTAAGAAAAAAAAGAACGAAAAGTGAAAGAAAAAGAAAACGAAATTATTCCAACGAGTGCTATTGAAAATTTACAAAACAGATTATTAGCAAACAGACGAGTACCTTCAACAATACAGTTGTGTTCATAAAAATAGAAATGATCATATTTGATTCAAAAGTAAACCTAAACTTAATTTTGACAAAACAAGCCAAATTTGTTTACCAGAAAGAAAAAAAAACTAAATAAATGAAAGTACCAGGTGGTGTGATATAAAAAAAAAAGAGAAAATCGAAACTCACGAAAAGTCTCAAACAAATAAATATACATAAAGATAAACCGGCAAGATCGAAAACCCATCAGTAAACAACAACAATGAAATCAACAAGAAAGTAAAGCATGCCAACGAATATCAACAGTAGCTGCCTCATCTCCATCACCCAGAACAGTCATAAACTCCTAAGTATACATAAGTAGTATCTTTAGCAACCTTATTATTATTATTTGTATCAATACCATTATAGTTAATTATCATAATTTTATATATAGTTCACATAACTCTTCTTAAAATTTTTCCGTATAGTGGGAGACAAAACCGTATAAATGGGACATTGGCACATAAGCCAAAAGACATTCACTTACATTTCACAAACCTGTAGAACTAATTTAAACTCATTCGCACGCTTTTGTCTCGCATCGGATCTAGGATTTAGCGACTAGTATCACTAGAATTATACTGATCATAAAACTTAACCTCACTAAGACAATTTATAATACTTTCACTCCTGAATCTTTACATTAAATCATACAGAACTTTTTTTTTGTTAAATGGATAAAATGCAAAAAAATAAAGTCATGAATTAAAATATGCACTAGTTTTTTTCCCCTAAGGAATGCTGGGTAGAATTGTAGGCGAGAGTAGGCAGGTACGGCGACTATGTTAGACACGTAAACAGAACTCAAGTTATTAGCCTTGGTTTTGTTTCCCAACAATAAAATTTTCTAACAGTCAACTAATCACAGTACGCACAGTGGTATTATTAGGCAAGTGTGAGTACTTATATGTTATGCGTCTGGGAAAAGCGGGTTGAGAACCTAAATTGCCACGGACTGAGCTAGTCGGAAATCGAACTTGCCTCTTGACCACCGCCTTCACCCCTTAATTACTATTTTTTTATCGCTACCTTTTTGCTTTTCTTTAACAAGCAAACCGGCGGCGCCTAGCAATCACGCTTTTGATGCTCTTCTGCTTATACAATTTCAAGCCTTTGCAGGCTATATTTTGTCTTGCGTGTAAGTTTTAATGCAGTTTTCACCAATTTTTTAATAAAAAAATTAATTTCTAATAGTTTATTTCCATTAAACAAACATTTTAGCATATGAATCTGGCAGCACTACCTGTCATTTTGTATACGACGCGTGAAATTTGAAGAATCTTTAACTTTTTGCGAGTTACGCGCGCCGCAAACTTCTCTTTGTATCTTTCCTTATGGAAACACACTATTTCAACTTTTTTTGACAGAAGTCTGTAACGCATTAGTGTATTTAACGCACGCTATGTACCTTCACCTTTAGTATTACTCGCTGCCGGTACTGCCAAAGTGATCAGTGCTATGCCTTCATCACTTTAACAGTCCAACAACAACCAACACAATAACACACCAATGCACATAAGAAAAATGCATGATGTTGTTGGCTTGCCTGAAACTAGTCTCGAACTCTAGACCTCTGGGTTTGTAGTCAAACGCGCTAACTACTCAGCCAACGTGATTTTTATCAATTGAGGAAACTCAATTGATAAAAATCACGATTTTTATGTAGCAGCAAAATTTCAATTTGTGTGTGTGTGTTGTATGGAAATCGTAATTTTTGTTAATTGAGTTTCCAAACTGAAAATTTTTTTAAATTATCGTATTTTTAATGAAATTGCCTTTCTACCTTTTTGGGAATGAAATTACAGTACAAAACGGTAACTACTGTACGCTTCACATCAGTGCTATCAACAATGCAATTAAACACCAACACACTTAAACAAAAAATTTTTTCTCATTTATCTAGTTTTCTCTTTGCCTGTACCCAGTGGTAAAAATACCCATTACGTAATCGCTGATGTAAGCAATAATCATATGCAACAAGCCATTTGAATGAAAGCAACAAACAGTTTTTATAGAATCAAATCATGTCTTGTTTCGTGAGAATCAAGTTATTACATGAATTGTTTCTCTCAAATGAAAAGAGCACACCTACAAAAACCAAAAAGTATTTATAAATCATCAAAATGATTTGAAATAAATAAGTCACACTTTTCATTTGTTTAGATTGCATGGAAGCAAAAACAAATGCAGTTTTAAGATTAATATGAAGAAAATATATTTAAAAAATAAGAAACATCCTTAAACACAAAACCGGTCTAAGAATTCCCCAAAACTGGGACAAAAATTTCCGCGGAAACTTAGAAGTTACAAGACTCCCAAAAACTTTAACGAAAATCTCTCCGAAATCTCAGAATTTCCCCGGATTCCCAAAAACTTTTACAAAAATCCCCAAAATTCCAGAAGTTCCCCGGATTCCCAAAAACTGTACAAAAATCCTTTAAAAACCAGAAGTTCTTTGGAAAACAACGGCAACACTGAAAGCCGCGAAATACCAAAACAGCAACACTCAATAACGGTGTCTACCAAATTTCAGATAAATCGGTTAACAGGAAAGGTGTAAATTATATATATATATATATATATATATATATATATATATATATATATATATATATATATATATATATATATATATATATATACATATATATATTTATATATATATATATATATATATATATATATACATATATATATATATATATATATATATATATATATATATATATATATATATATACATATATATATATATATATATATATATATATATATATATATATATATATATATATATATATATGTATGTATATATATATATATATATATATATATATATATATATATATATATTTATATATATGTATATATATATATATTTATATATATATATATATATATATATATATATATATATATAAATATATATATATATATATATATATATATATATATATATATATATATATATATATATATATATATATATATATATATATATATATATATATATATATATATATATATATATATATATATATATATATATATATATATATATATATATATATATATATATATATATATATATATATATATATATATATATATATATATATATATATATATATATATATATATATATATATATATAGATATATATATATATATATATATATATATATATATATATATATATATATATATATATATATATATATATATATATATATATATATATATATATATATATATATATATATATATATATATATATATATATATATATATATATATATATATATATATATACATATATTGGGTGTTTTTTATTGAGGTATAGAACTTTAAGTTGGCATCACTTTTTTAACTGACGGCCATTTTGTCAGCTGTCAAGTGATTAATATTTAGTTTGGTGTGCCATTTCATCATGAACAGGTTGACAAAAGAACAACGCTTGCAAATCGTGCAAATTTATTTCGAAAATAATGGTTCAGTTCGTGAAGTTTACCGCAAGCTCCGTCCATTTTATGGTCGACATAATCGTCCATCAGAGCAATTAATTCGGTTAACCATGGATCGTTTTCGCACTACGTTTACTCTATGTGATAATACGCATCCGCAGAGACGTCGAACAGTGCGCACCGAAGAAACAATTGCCGCTGTAGAGCAAAGTGTTGAAGAGGACCCGAATGAACCGATTCGCCACCGTGCACAGCAATTGGAGCCGGTATAGAGCCATGATAACCGACTATTTTGTTCCCGAATTGGATGGCATGAATGTGGATGAGTTGTGGTTCCAACAAGACGGCGCTACATGCCACACAGCGCAAGTCACAATCGATTTATTGAAGGAAACATTCGATGAGCGCATAATTTCGCGGAATGGACCTGTCAATTGGCCACCAAGATCGTGTGATTTGACACCATTGGATTATTTTCTTTGGGGATATGTAAAGTCGCTCGTCTACGCCAACAAACCAGAAACGTTAGGGGACTTGGAAGCCAACATTCGTGGCGTTATTGCCAACATACGGCCCCATATGCTCGAAAAAGTGGTTGAAAATTGGACCTGTAGAATTGGCTTTATTCGAGCCAGCCGCGGCGGTCACATGCCCGAAATCATATTTAAACATTAATGGCATAAAATTATCCTTCCAATAAAGCCAAATTGATGGACCTCTAAAAAAAACACCCTATATATATATATATATATATATATATATATATATATATATATATATATATATATATATATATATATATATATATATATATATATATATATATATATATATATATATATATATATATATATATATATATATATATATATATATATATATATATATATATATATATATATATATATATATATATATATATATATATATATATATATATATATATATATATATATATATATATATATATATATATATATATATATATATATATATATATATATATATATATATATATATATATATATATATATATATATATATATATATATATATACAGTGGTCGTCCAATAGTACGTACTTCCGTTTCCACGAATTTCCAATAGTACGAAAGGTACAAAAGGCTAATTTTTTGCATTGGCTGTTCTATAGTACGAATAAAAAGAGTTTTTTGCTATTCGATAATACGAATAAATGTATTTTTTTAAAGAACATGTACGTTTTTATATATATAAATGAAATTTTAGTTTTGCTTTGAAGTTCTTTACTTGTTTTTTTTTCTGCGTTAAAGTAAAAAATTCAAAAAGAAGCAAATTTTTTATGTAAAAGGAGGAAAATTTGTAGTCCAATAATACGAATTTTCCAACATTACGAAAAGGCCTGACAATAATTCGTACTATTGGACGTCCACTGTATATATATATATATATATATATATATATATATATATATATATATATATATATATATATATATATATATATATATATATATATATATATATATATATATATATATATATATATATATATATATATATATATATATATATATATATATATATATATATATATATATATATATATATATATATATATATATATATATATATATATATATATATATATATATATATATATATATATATATATATATATATATATATATATATATATATATATATATATATATATATATATATATATATATATATATATATATATATATATATATATATATATATATATATATATATATATATATATATATATATATATATATATATATATGTATATATATATATATATATATATATATATATATATATATATATATATATATATATAAATATGTAAAAATCCACATACAAACATACATAAAAACAAAAAATGACACTAAACACATATGTGTGACACGCAATTTAAATCATGTCTTACAAGCTAAAATGATTCTTGTTCATTGCTCTACACACATTTGATTTATTACTGAAAAGCCTATGATTTGTAAATCATTCCTGTTTTTGTGTGGTGTGATGACATAGCATGCAAATTTCAAGTCAAATCAAAGCACCATTTGGGAAAACATAGTGTGATTTAAAAAGCCTTTTAAATGGCAATTTGCAGATCTCTAGTAAGCAATACTTAGTAGCTGCTAGCGGTGACGCTTTGGCTTATTTCCCACTTAGAATTAACATAAGCGTGTCATAGGCTGTTTAATCGGTGAGCTGTCGCTTAAAATGTAAGCTACGAAGTCAGTAACTGTCGCTACTGCGCGTTTACAGCATAAGTGGAACTGTAAGCGAGTTTGTTTTTGATATATAGCCCAAAAGTAGGCCACAGTTTTTTACTTTGTACATATGTGATAAATTCCATGAAATACTTCTGGTTTTTAAAGGATTTTTGTAAAGTTTTTGGGAATCCGGGGAACTTCTGGAATTTTGGGGATTTTTGTAAAAGTTTTTGGGAATCCGGGGAAATTCTGGGATTTCGGAGAGATTTTCGTTAAAGTTTTTGGGAGTCTTGTAACTTCTAAGTTTCCGGGGAGATTTTTGTTCCAGTTTTGGGGAATTCTTAGACCGGTTTTGTGTTTAAGGATGTTTCTTATTTTTTAAATATATTTTCTTCATATTAATCTTAAAACGGCATTTGTTTTTGCTTCCATGCAATCTAAACAAATGAAAAGTGTGACTTATTTATTTCAAATAATTTTGATGATTTATAAATACTTTTTGGTTTTTGTAGGTGTGCTCTTTTCATTTGAGAGAAACAATTCATGTAATAACTTGATTCTCACGAAACAAGACATGATTTGATTCTATAAAAACTGTTTGTTGCTTTCATTTGTTTTGCTTTGCTTTCAGTTTTAGCAATAGTGTGACTGAGTTTAGTGTTATGAATTACTGTGAATTGAAATTCTAATGGCTTGTTGCATATGATTATTGCTTACATCAGCGGTTAAGTAATGGGTATTTTTACCACTGGGATGGGTACAGGAAAAGAGAAAACTAGATAAATGAGAAAAAATTTTTTGTTTAAATGTGTTGGTGTTTAATTGCATTGTTGATAGCACTGATGTGAAGCGTACAGTAATTACCGTTTTGTACTGTAATTTCATTCCCAAAAAGGTAGAAAGGCAATTTCATTAAAGATACGGTAATTTAAAAAAATTTTCAGTTTAGAAACTCAATTAACAAAAATTACGATTTCCATACAACACACACACACAAATTGAAATTTTGCTGCTGCATACTATTTAGTGTTCACCGATATGGATGCAACAAACATATCGTCAGCATATTATTGGTTTTGCCCACCGACAATCTAAAAATAATTAGTCAGGAGTGGATTATGGAAAAACTTACAAAGAAATCTATCGTTTATATTTTCAGAAAACTTTCTGTAAACCGTCTTTGTAATTTTTTTCTATTCCGAGTTTGAGGCATAGGGGACATTCATATATTACGTAAGAGAGGGGGGAGGGGGTTAAAGACAGAGTGTGCAAGCAAACAAAACTTTTCGCAAACATTTCATGCGAAGACACAAACTTTTAAAATGTTTTTAATCGTTTCGTACATGAGCAAAACCAAAACAAATACTTCTACAATGCCAAAAAAATGAAACAAAACAATTGGCTTTTCATTCATCTGCATGCTTTAATATCGCGTTTCAATCGTACAACGACAACACAAAAGCAGAAATGTATTTCGTTGAATGCTTCATTGTATTTAGCATAAATACACTAACCCATTCTCTACTATGATGAGCAAATCAATCGGGAAACGTTTGCAAATGTATTTTCTTAAAACTTTTCAATTTTGTTCTTGTTATTTTCTTTTCTAGCTGCGTACATTTAAGTTAACGTAAATTTTGTGTAGACAAGCACAAACAGTACGAAACTAAATGGGACTATCATTCTCGATGTTATTGTTTTGTTTTTGTTGTACACATTGGAAAATACAAAATAAAATGAAAGCAAACGTTTCGTTTAGTTTATTTTCCTACTCTGGTTAAAGATTTGTTACGGATTAAATACTTTATAATGAAAATTTTGTAAAAAGCGTTACGAAGGGGGTGTTTAAAATCTCCGAAAATGGCTCGTACTAGAAGTTGTTAAATAATAAGAAATTAAATAATTGAATTAAAAAAATTCATTAAAAAAATTGTATCAATAAAGCGCATCCAATTTTGTTATTTTCTATGCTTGCACGTCAAATTTTTTTTGAATGATGGTTTGAGTCATAGATTAATACGTAGATTTCCAAATCTCGGCCTGTCAATAAAAATTTACAACTCTCTGCACGTATAGGTCTTGTGTATTCAACAAACTTGAGAGAGGCAATTCAACACGCATCAAAGAGCGCCATTTTTGCACTTGAAATGTGTTAAAGTGTAATTTTTTTGCACACACAAACACATTTTTTATTTATTAATTTTTTAATTTGCTTTATAATAAATTTTATGTTACTTCTTGATGTAATTTTAAAATAATTCTTTAATTTTGTTGTCCTTTGTGTGTTTAAATTTATAAAAGTTTTCAACCCTTTTTTCATTCAACAGTATGTAAAGATAAGCTTTATGTACTTATGTGCAGTTTCATAGGAATCGGTTTATTAGAAGTAGATAAAAAGGCATGTGTATTTACTTCGTATAGCCGTGAACCCGCCCACTTTTCTACGGGACCAATCTGGAAGTACATTCTATTAAAAAAAAAATCCGAAATCGCTTTATAAATGGCGGACTTTTGACGGAACATCCATAAAAAAGTAAAAAGAAAACACGACGAATTGATAACCTTTCTCCTTTTTTTGAAGTCGGTTAAAAATAATATTCCCTGAAGAATCCACACAAAGTAGTGGCGAAATATCGGAAACATTAATAAATAGTTTTTTTTATGAAAAACAAAAGAGATCTTAGAGCTTGAATTATGTAAATATATAAAGGAATAATGCATGATATAAAAAGCAAGGTACTTCCACTTTAAATTGTTTGACAAAAATGGATATTTTTGAAGTTTATTTCACACGTAAAAATTTAAGGAAGCCATATCGAATAAAAAAAATTATTTGCTGGGTTTTGTATAAGTTTCAAAGCCTACTATGTTAATTTTTGAAAATAGTTTATTTGTAAATTTAAGTGGCTTGTAACTATTCAAAAATATGGTTTATGTCTACTGACGATTTAGTAAAGCACCAATGAAATGCAGATAGACAATGTTTAGCCATCAGCAAATAAATATAATTTGGAATGTATTAATAAAGCTGATTCTGTACTATCCAATAATCGCTTCGACTTCTGTAGAAAATGTAAACCTGATATAAATTAGTGTTTTGTAAAAATTTCCTTAAACTCATTACATCAGAAGTGTACTTCCTACAGAAATCGGACCGCTTCTGGAATAGTGTAGCAAAAGCTTAAAGTTAACTTTAGATTATCCCACAAACGGTTCGCTTTCTGTAAAAAATGCAACGTTGATCTAATGAGTGCATCAAAATTTAACAAAAGAATAACACATTATATCAAGGTTACATTTTCTACAGAGGTCGTACAGTTTGTGAGATAGTGTAAAAAAGCTTAAAACAGTATTTTAGTATACCGTTTTTAGACAATTCCACAAGGTGTTCGACTTCTGCATACAATGCAATCCTGATATAATGTGTTGTTGTTGCTTTTTTAAAAATTTCCATAAACTCATTTGCTCAGGGATGAATTTTCTACAGAAGTCGAACGGCTTGCGAGATAATATAAAACAGCTTTAATAAATATACACATTAAGCTGTTTTTAGACTCTTCTACAAGCTGTTCGACTTCTGCTCAAAATGCAACCCTGATAAAATGTGTAGTTATTGGTTTTTTAAAACTTTCCATAAAGGGTTGCATTTTCTACAGACAGCTATTAATAATATTTCATTCGAACTTTCAACAGCTATTAATAAAAGCTGTATCTCAAACGCCGTTCGACTTCTGTTGAAATTGCAAGTCTCATCTAACGAGTTTATGGAAACTTTAAAAAAAGCAATGACAATACATTATATTAGGATTGCATTTTGTGCAGACGGCGAAGAGCTTGTATAATGGTCTTAAAACAGCTTAAAAGCTGTTTTACACTTTCTCACAAGCTATTCGACTTCTGTAGAAAATGCATTTATGATCAAATGACTTTATGGAAATTAAAAAAAAACAATAACAACACATTATATCAGGGTTGCATTTTGTGCAGAAGTCGAACAGCTTATATAAAAATCTGAAAACAGCTTAAGGATTACTTCTGCAAAACGGCACCAAATTTAAGCTGCCTCATAATTTTGAATCGTAACTTATTTGCTTGTTAATTATAATATTATTTTATTTATATTTAACTCTTTTAACTTTCAAATAAATATGAAGAATATTTCTTATGATACAGTTATTGCTTTGTTTTTTTCTTTTTTAAGAGAACTATAAAAATGGCTGGCTGATTGAAGGTTGTTGATTACATTTCCTTAATAGACTTTTTAGATATTTATTTTAAATTTTGCAATAGACTTTTCAATTATTTATTTCTAATTATTATATCTTATGCTGCATGTGTTTTTGTAAAACCGTTATTTACTATAAAGTCACTAACTTTGTTTCGAACAAATCTTAGAATACTAGTCGTACAACGTATGAGTACTTAACTTACATATACATACATACAATATTTAGTGTAAACTTACTTATATGTATTATCCATTAAAGGATCTCAAAGTGTTTAATTAAAAAATTTGTATGTACATGTTTAGAAAATAAATAATAACACTGTTATAACATAATAGCCAGCTTTTTGGTATAAAAATTTCTAAAAACAATTACTTCTACCTTGGTTTGATTTTGACTTTTCTTCACCAGTTACTACATTAGCTAAATTATGATTTTTTGATGAGGGTTGCGGGTCCGGAGAGTTATGATGTTGGTTGTATTGGATTTCATCATTGTTTCCCGATTTTATTATATGCCGTGAACCTACAAGGGCAGGTGCTGAATTCGGATTAGGTGAGGAAGTGACAGTTATAGATGGTATTTCTGGTATCATAGTACCTTTTAATGATACAGTTCCGGTTGGTGTGCCAGTGCGACTATCACATGAAGCTCGAGACGCTGAACCCGTTAGCGAACCCATTGTGGCTGTTAGGGGCATCATGTTTAAATTAATTTGTGTTGGTCTAACAGCAATTGCAATTGGTAAAGATGCTTTCCGATTTAACGAATG
>OY101447.1:71249129-71269129 GCA_956483635.1 Panzeria rudis | reverse complement strand
GATCGAACTATATCAGCAAATAGACCAGATATAATGTTGATGAATAAGGAGCGGCGGGTGGTATGGCTTATCGATGTTGCAATACCAAACAACAACAACCTGCAAACAAAACATCGAGATAAAATAAGTAAATATAGTGTGCTCATAGAACCCATTAAAAGACAATGGAACATCGACAGCGTGCGGACCATCCCAATAATAATTTCAAGCACGGGATTGGTACCGAAAACTTTGCACGATGGTCTAAAGGAGCTTGAGATGCCAGAACAATTATGGCAGATAATGCAAAAAGCGGTGGTGATTGCGACTACACGAATCGTTAGGAAGTTTATGGGGATATAATGTGATAAACCTTAGATTTAGGTGTGCGCTGTGATTTTAATTAATTTGTGCATCATCAGAGCCTAATCCCTTGGCATAGCCCGGGATAGGTATTTTCCAATCTCATAGAGATTGAGAGATTTAGAAACATAATAATAATAATAATAATAATAATAATAATAATAATAATAATAATAATAATAATAATAATAATAATAATGATAATAATAATAATAATAATAATAATAATAATAATAATAATAATAATAATAATAATAATAATAATGATAATAATAATAATAATAATAATAATAATAATAATAATGATAATAATAATAATAATAATAATAATAATAATAATAATAATAATAATAATAATAATAATAATAATAATAATAATAATACCAACAACAACAACAACAACAACAACAACAACAACAATAATAATAATAATAATAATAATAATAATAATAATAATAATAATAATAATAATAATAATAATAGTAATAATAATAATAATAATAATAATAATAATAATAATAATAATAATAATAATAATAGTAATAATAATAATAATAATAATAATAATAATAATAGTAATAATAATAATAATAATAATAATAATAATAATAATAATAATAATAATGATAATAATAATAATACCGCAGGGGTATCCTTTGGAGAGGATATCGGGAGTAACGACCCCGCGGACCCTGAGTTCGGCGCTGTTGGCCAATAGCCAAGCATGCTGGCTTCTCCACTGCCTTGATTTAGCATGTCTGAAGGAAAACTGCAAACCACAAGGAGTCTCCTGTTTCTCCGGTACGTGTCTCTTCGGGGAATGCTCGGCCTTATGCAGGGTAGGTGGGAAATAAAATACCACCCGCGAACTAAAACTGGAACTGTCTTTGGTATTCAGACTTTAAAGAAATACCCCCAACATGATGGTGAATACGAGAAGAAATATTAATATGCGATCCCCTGAGGAAGGGCCTCTATCGGCTGGAGCTGATCCTGGTGATGGAGCGATGGCGAGCGATCAGCGCCCAGGACGGCGTACGCGACCTGGGCGGGTTCAACCCGAAACTAATCCGACGATACAAAGAAACCGACCAATACCAGAGGTTTCACCTGCTGCAGGTCTGCCAAGACAGCGCATAAAATGGACTGAAGTCATGAATAAAGACATATTGCGCATTTATTACCGTGTCACTAATTGCGAGCGTGACAGAAGCGGTTAGAGGAACCCACTGGCTGCGGATATAGAAGAACTAGAGGAAGATATATCCCATGAAAACCCTACAACCCCGCCAAGTCCAATTCAATTTAGCGAGATGAGCATAACACAAAGTATGGAAGATGTAGGAAATTTATACGAAGAGCTTGGAATTGAAATGAGGACGGCATTAACATTGTTTGAAGGAACAAATGCAATATATAGACCACCAATTCCTAGAATAAACTCCTCTAGGAAAGCTGCCAAGATTATTGAAATAATGAATAAAGAGATAATTCCACCGTACCTCTCAACTATACAAGATTTAGAAAGACTACACCTTATACTGTACTGTGCAGCTGTTGCTGTGGTTAAATCCTTGGGATTAAGATTTGGGGAGGAGCCAACTAGGAGACGGAGGCCAGAGAAACTACTACCAGCATGGGAAAAAAGGCTGCTTCAATCTATTGAAAACTTACGCAGAGATATAGCAAGAGTAGATGCTCTAGTCCGAGGAGCGAGTAGCACAAAGCTTAAGAGAATAGTCGCAAATGTTATCAAGCGGCACTCAAACCATTGCCAAAGGGATCAACCAAATACTACACCAATGCAGTGCTTGGATACTCTTAAGCAAAAGCTATCTGTGGTCTCAACTAGGCTCTCAAGATACCGGGCTAGTAGATCCAGAAAAACTGATAACTCTATTTTTTCTAGATCTGAGAAAATGTTTTATAGAGGCTTAAAAGATGGAAATAATACCACACGATCAAACTACCCATCTATCCAGCAGATTTCCTCGTTTTGGAATGAACAACTTGCAACAGCCACCGGGTACAACTCCAATGTAGATTGGATCCTGCAGGAAGAGAGTCGCCTCCAAAACCTTCCATGCATGGATTTTAATGAGCTCGAAGTAAGTGAAGTCCAAGGAATACTGCGAAACTTAATGAACTGGAAAGCACCCGGACCGGACAAACTCCAGAACTTTTGGTTGAAAAGGTTTTCATGTGTAGATGGGAAATTAACAGAGCTCATAAATAACGTCATACAACACCCCAATAATATGCCCTATTTCCTTACACAGGGAATCACCTACCTGCTGGAAAAAGACCCGCATAGCAGGCACGACCCTTCAAACTTTCGACCAATAACATGCCTACCAACTTTTTATAAAGTTATAACATCTTGTTTGGCGTGGAGAATAAACATGCACTGCGACAGAAACAATATAATAGCGGAGCAACAAAAAGGTTGTAGGAAGGGTTCGAGAGGATGCAAGGAGCAATTAATAATTGACTCTGTAGTATGTGAACAGGCTTATAAAAAGCGCAGAAACATCTCTATGGCTTACATAGATTACAGGAAGGCTTTTGACCCCGTGCCACATGAATGGTTGCTGAAGGTGTTAGGGATGTATAAGATCCACCCGTCAATAGTCACATTCCTAAGACGAATCATGATAGACTGGAGAACCAAAGTATCACTACGAACATCAACAGAATACATGGAGACTGAGGATATTCCTGTCAAGAGAGGCATCTTCCAGGGTGATTCGTTAAGCCCTATATGGTTCGTGCTGAGCCTTAATCCGCTCTCCAATATTCTTGGCTCAACACAATATGGCTTTGAGATTAGGCATGATGGTGAAAGTCTTTATAAATTAAACCACCTGCTATTTATGGATGATATAAAACTATATGGATCCAATAAACACCAACTTACATGCTTAATCAATGCGGTCGAAACATTCTCCAATGACATCAGTATGAAATTTGGCCTCGATAAGTGCAAAACCCTCCATGTCATCAAAGGCAAATTGCAAGAGGTACCTCACGGTCTCAACGACGGCCGCATAATGGAAGCAATGATGAACGAGGAAACATACAAATACCTGGGTATGAGGCAATCTATCCGGATTGAAAAAAGCCAAATGAAGGAAGAACTAAAGAAAGAGTTTACTAAGCGGGTCAGGAAGATCTTAAAGACTAGCTTAAATGGAAAAAATATGGTAAAAGCTATTAACACATATGCAGCTACGGCCCTGGGTTACTCGTTTGGAGTAATAAATTGGAGCAACACCGAAATAGAAGCTATACAACGCAAATGTAGGGTGCTAATGACTAAGGCACGTAAACACCACCCAAAATCAGCACAACCGAGAGAACGATGCTCCCTAGAAGCATGGGTGGAAGGGGCTTAGTTGATATTAACAACCAAAGAAAACAACAGATTGATGGCCTAAGAGCATTCTTTATAGAAAAGTCTACGATATCCCCACTACATAATGCGGTGTGTAAAGCAGATGACACCTCAGCTTTGTATGTTGGTCAAAACATCACGGTACAACCGATTTCTACAAACAGCCAGAAACTGGAGGCATGGATTAGTAAACCACTCCATGGTAGACACCCATATGAAGTCAGGCAAGAACATGTCGACACCAAATCGTCGAACCATTGGCTGGTAGCAGGTCAATTGTTTCCTGAAACCGAGGGGTTTATGGTGGCAATCCAAGATCAGGTGATCCCGACGAGAAACTACTTGAAAACCATAGTAAGGGATATGACAGTGACAAACGACTCCTGCCGGTACGGGTGCAACTCAATTGAAACTATACAGCATATAACATCAGGATGTACATGTCTAGCCGGGACGGAGTATATCGACCGTCACAACTCCGTTGTTAAAATTTTACACCAACAACTTGCACTTAAGTACTCTTTAATTACAACTGGTGGAGTACCGTACTACAAATACCAACCTGAGTCTGTTCTAGAAAATGCAGGATACCGGATCTACTGGGATCGTACGATTCTAACAGATCGAACTATAGCAGCAAATAGACCAGATATAATGTTGATGAATAAGGAGCGGCGGGTGGTATGGCTTATCGATGTTGCAATACCAAACAACAACAACCTGCAAACAAAACATCGAGATAAAATAAGTAAATATAGTGTGCTCATAGAACCCATTAAAAGACAATGGAACATCGACAGCGTGCGGACGACCATCCCAATAATAATTTCAAGCACGGGATTGATACCGAAAACTTTGCACGATGGTCTAAAGGAGCTTGAGATGCCAGAACAATTATGGCAGATAATGCAAAAAACGGTGGTGATTGCGACTACACGAATCGTTAGGAAGTTTATGGGGATATAATGTGATAAACCTTAGATTTAGGTGTGCGCTGTGATTTTAATTAATTTGTGCATCATCAGAGCATAATCCCTTGGCATAGCCCGGGATAGGTATTTTCCAATCTCATAGAGATTGAGAAATTTAGCAACATAATAATAATAATAATAATAATAATAATAATAACAATAATAATAATAATAATAATAATAAAATAATAATAATTATAATAATAATAATAATAATAATAATAATAATGATAATAATAATAATAATAATAATAATAATAATAATAATAATAATAATAATAATAATAATAATAATAATAATAATAATAATAATAATAATAATAATAATAATAATAATAATAATAATGATAATAATAATAATAATAATAATAAAAAGACCGAGGTTATCCTGATGACACGAGGACAGATTCTACTCGAAGTTAGCATGCATATAGGTGATATTCCCCTAGTCACGAAAAAGGCGGTAAAATATTTGGGCGTCAAGCTGGACTGCAGGCTTACTTATTGGGCACAAATACAAGACGCGGCCACCAAGGCAGCAAAGGTAACAGGCATGCTAAGCAGGCTAATGGCGAACATCGCTGGACCAACACAGAGCAAGAGGAAACTGATTATGGCAACAACCAACTCTATACTGCTATATGGCAGTGAAATTTGGGGAGATGCGCTAAAGGCGAAAACCAAGCGCAAAGTCCTGCAGGCGGTACAGCGAACAGCGGCACTTAGAGTCGCTTCAGCCTATCGCACGGTCTCGGCCGCAGCAGTCCTCGTGATAAGTGGAGAGGTACCTATTGACCTATTGGCGCGTGAGCGAAAGGAGGCATGGGACTCTAGGGGCGAGCATTCCGGTATTAGCCCTGCAGAGCGGAGGTCCCGAACCATACAGCGATGGCAAGAGAGATGGAGCGAAGAGACGACCGGTAGATGGATGGCGAAGCTCATCCCCAATATAGAAAGGTTGACGCAAAGGGATTTTGGCGAAGTAAACTACTTTCTCACTCAGTTTATCTCACTTCCAGAAGTATCTGTACCGTATGGGTAAGACAGGCGACCCCGGTTGCATCTACTGCAGTGAGACACACGACGACGCTGAACACACGTTTTTCAGCTGCATCAAATGGGACGCGGAGAGAAACACATTGAGGGATCAGATCGGCGAGTTTAACTCTGACAGCATAGTCAACAAAATGCTCGAATGTGAGAACAAATGGAGCGCTGTGGCGAACTGCATCGAATACGTTCTACGGAGGAAAAAGAGAGACCTCAATGCATCACGGCAAAGCGAGCTCCCAGCAAGAGAAGAAGAAGAACCAGCAGGAACAAGCTGGGTACATATGACGGACCCAGACGTGGGCGAATAGAGAACGGTCCTTTTTATAGGACGTTGTTTCTGGGCCTTTCCGAAGTAATATAGACAGCAGTTCCAGGAAGGCACTCTACCCAGAAAAAGAGGAGGGATTGTTTTAGTGGAAACACCACTCGACGCAGCTGACGACGGTCACTGTAAGTGCGAAGGCATATTATAATATTATAAATAATAATAATAATAATGATGATGATGATGATGATGATGATAATAATAATAATAATAATAATAATAATAATAATAATAATAATAATAATAATAATAATAATAATAAAAATAATAATAATAATGATAATAATAATAATAATAATAATAATAATAATAATAATAATAATAATAATAATAATAATAATAATAATAATAATAATAATAATAATAATAATGATAATAATAATAATAATAATAAAAATAATACAAAAGACAAAATTAATAGGATAATAATAAAAATAAAATTGAAATTGTAAAAATTAGGAAAATTTAAAGCATTTATGTGTCACATCCGTAAATATGTATGTCTGTACAAGAAAAAAAAATAATAAAAAAGTTAATGTGAATATAATTCGATCATTTTCCATTTAAAGATTATTGCATTAGTTACAGTTTCTACGCTATAAGGTAAGCTGTTCCAAAGACAGATAGCATTAATAATGAAGAACTGCCATTCAGGTGTTATGGTACTGTGGTGAATTATAGGTACGTCTCCGTCAACGCAAAGTACGAAAGTTGGTCTACTTTTGATGTACGTTGACAGCTATCAGTTGAGTTTTTGCTTTGGTTTGATTTAGTGTTTTCTGCTGTTTGGCACCAAAAAAAAAAAAAAAAAAAAAACAAATAAAAACAAAAAAAGAACGCACTGTGTCATGGGACCCCGAGTGGGAACGTAGTTCCTTACGTTTCACTTACTTTAGAAATTGTATTTTCACTATCTCTGAACGTTGGGAATTATTTATGTCGAGATGACAAATTCTCTTTCAACCGTGGCAAGTAACAGAGTTTCTTTCTTTTCAGAAAAACATATTTCTATTTGTACAATTCAGGTAAGTATGTATGTCTGTTTTAAAAAAGAGGGAGCGTGGTAGGTTCAATAATTTTAATGTCAAAGAGCATGGAATTTCCTCTTACCTACGCTCTTGGTTCTATTTAAACCAATTATAGCCCATTTCTTCATTTAGACTCCGATCTAGCTATGTTTGAATTTCATAAAAATCAGCTTGATAGTCTCGAAGAGGCAGAAATTGCCCCTTACCACTCCTCGTGCTTCTATTAAAACAAAATGTATAGCCTATGTGCTTTTCTCGATTCAGATCTATCTGTGCTTTGAATTGTATCAAAATCGGATAGCTAGTTTCAAAGAGGAAGAAATTTGCCGCTACCTCCCTTCGGTGTCCTATTTTTGAAAAAATTTATAACCTATGTCTTCTTTAAGATTCAGATCAATCTATGTTTTAAATGTCATCAAAATCTGATAGATACATAGTTTCAAAGAGGAAGAAATTTCCCCTACCATCCCTGGTTGTCCATTTTTGAAAAACATTATAGCCTATGTCTTTTTTTAGGCTCAGATCTATCTATGTTTTGAATTTCATCAAAATCGGATAAATAGTTTCAAAGAGGACGACATATTCCCCTACATCTCGTGGTCCTATTTTTTTAAAATTATAGCATATGCATTTTTTAAAGTCAGATCTATCTATTCTTTGAATTTCATAAAAATCGGATAGATTGTTTTGGAGAGGCAGAAATCGCCCCTACCCCTCCTCGTGCTCCTATTTTTGAAAACATGTATAGCCTATGTGCTTTTCTAGACTAAGATCTATCTATGTTTTGAATACCATCAAAATCGGATAGATAGTTCCAAAGAGGAAGAAATTTCCCCCTACCGCTCCTCGTGGTCCTAGTTTTGAAAAAAGTTTATAGCCTATGTCATATGTAAGACTCAGATCTATCCTTATTTTGAATTTCATCAAAGTTGGATAGATAGTTTCAAAGAGGACGAAATTTCCCCTACCGCCCCGCGTGGTCATATTTTTGGAAAAATGTACTGCCTATGTCTTTTTTTAGCCCAAATCTATCTAAGTTTTGAATTTCATCAAAATCGTATGGATAGTTTCAAATACGACGAAATATCCCTCTACCTCCCCTAGTGGTCCTATTTCTTAAAAAAATGTATAGCCTATGTCTTCTTTTAGACTCGGATGTATCTATCTCCTCGTGGTCCTATTTTTGATAAAATGTATAGTATATGTGTTCTTTTAGACTCAAATCTATCTATGTTTTAAATTTCATCAAAATCGGATAGATAGCTTCTAACAGGACGAAATATCCCCCTACCTCCCTCGTGGTCCTATTTTTGGAAAAATGTACAGCCTATGTCTTTTTTTAGTCCAGATCTATCTAAGTTTTGAATTTCATCAAAATCGGATACATAGTTTCAAATAGGACGAAATACCCCTCCACCTACCCTCGGGTCCTATTTTTTTAAAATATGTATAGCCTATGTCTTCTTTTAGTCTTTTAGACTCTGATGTATTTATCTCCTCGTGGTCCTATTTTTGATAAAATGTATAGTATATGTGTTCTTTTAGACACAAATCTATCTATGTTTTAAATTTCAACAATATCGGATAGATAGCTTAAAATAGGACGAAATATCCCCCTACCTCCCCTCGTTTAAAAAATATATAGCCTATGTCTTCTTTTAGACTCGGATGTATCTATGTTTTGAATTTCTTCAAAATCGGATAGATAGTTTCAAAGAGGACACAATTTCCCTCTACATCCCCTCGTGGTCCTATATTTTATAAAATGTATAGCCAATGTCTTCTTCTAGACTCAGATCTATCTATGGTTTGAATTTGATCCAAATCGATTGGATAGTTTCTGAGAGGCAGGAATGTGGTAGCTGCCACGCCCACTAATTTTTGTCGAACCATTTTCTCTAAAATCAATGGAGTAACTCCTACAAAATTTTAGGTTTTTACCGCATTAGTTCCCATAATATGTCAAAACACATATTTGCTATATATAGGTATGGGAGGTGCCACCCACTTGTCCACTGCTTAATAATATAGTGCCACGCCCACTTATAATATTTTAAAATTATATAGACTGTTGTTCTTTCCAGATCATCAGTAATATACTGTGAACATTTCAACAAGGTCGGTTCGCTGGCTGAGGAGTACATAGCTTTCAAACATACAAACATACATACATACAAAGAAACAAAGAAACAAACAAACAAACAAACAAACAAACAAACAAACAAACAAACAAACAAACAAACAAACAAACAAACAAACAAACAAACAAACAAACAAACAAACAAACAAACAAACAAACAAACAAACAAACAAACAAACAAACAAACAAACAAACAAACAAACAAACAAACAAACAAACAAACAAACAAACAAACAAACAAACAAACAAACAAACAAACAAACAAACAAACAAACAAACAAACAAACAAACAAACAAACAAACAAACAAACAAACAAACAAACAAACAAACAAACAAACAAACAAACAAACAAACAAACAAACAAACAAACAAACAAACAAACAAACAAACAAACAAACAAACAAACAAACAAACAAACAAACAAACAAACAAACAAACAAACAAACAAACAAACAAACAAACAAACAAACAAACAAACAAACAAACAAACAAACAAACAAACAAACAAACAAACAAACAAACAAACAAACAAACAAACAAACAAACAAACAAACAAACAAACAAACAAACAAACAAACAAACAAACAAACAAACAAACAAACAAACAAACAAACAAACAAACAAACAAACAAACAAACAAACAAACAAACAAACAAACAAACAAACAAACAAACAAACAAACAAACAAACAAACAAACAAACAAACAAACAAACAAACAAACAAACAAACAAACAAACAAACAAACAAACAAACAAACAAACAAACAAACAAACAAACAAACAAACAAACAAACAAACAAACAAACAAACAAACAAACAAACAAACAAACAAACAAACAAACAAACAAACAAACAAACAAACAAACAAACAAACAAACAAACAAACAAACAAACAAACAAACAAACAAACAAACAAACAAACAAACAAACAAACAAACAAACAAACAAACAAACAAACAAACAAACAAACAAACAAACAAACAAACAAACAAACAAACAAACAAACAAACAAACAAACAAACAAACAAACAAACAAACAAACAAACAAACAAACAAACAAACAAACAAACAAACAAACAAACAAACAAACAAACAAACAAACAAACAAACAAACAAACAAACAAACAAACAAACAAACAAACAAACAAACAAACAAACAAACAAACAAACAAACAAACAAACAAACAAACAAACAAACAAACAAACAGACAAACAAACAAACAAACAAACAAACAAACAAGCAAACAAACAAACAAACAAACAAAGAAACGGGATTCTTGTAATTGAACGAATTGTTCAATTAAGCGGGTATCGGCTAATTGGTTCCCCGGTTAATTGAACAAAAAGTTGTGCAAATTTTGATGTGCAATTAACCGAAAAATACTGTATATTGACTTTCTTGAAAAAAGGAAATAAAAGTATTTGCAGACTTGTATTCCCCAAATATCGTATAGACAAACTCTTTTCAGTCCCTGGTTTGAATCTACTATACTCAAAATCAAGAAATTTATAAAAATTCGCCAAAACTTGCTAACATTTTAAGGACTGCAAAGCGTAATATTGATTTTAAGCCCCGTAAAATGTAAGAAAGCTAAGACCGCCTGTCGCGAGAGAGCGGCAAAGAAGATGAAAGCTTACAAAAAGTTTTTTTTACCACGAACATTGCAAAAATTGGCGAGAAATCGGAAACAAAATTAGTAAAAATAAAGTACAATGGCAGGAAAACGGAGCCCAGATAGCTAATGTAGAAAACAGTGCAGCTGATGCAGAAAGCAGTACAATGAATAAAAGCAGTACGCGAACTGTTGCAAATAGTACGTCTGGCAACTCCACTTATGTATGTATTTCCACAAAAACAACAACAGGGATGGAAAACGAGTTTTTTGATTTTGTACCAATTGTAAACACAAAATGTCTTCTTAGACGGTTCCCAACCGCAATTTGATTTACAACAAAAGTTTAGCAAAAAAAATTTATATAAATTCACGGATAAAAAAATTTTATGTACACAATAAAATGAAAGAAATGAATTTGCAAATGAAGCAAGAGGATTGGGTTCACCTTTTAATCTTGCAATTTATAATACACAACTTTTAAAAAAAATTTCTGATGATTTTTTGAAGAGTTATCTCTTAACTTTTTTTAAATTCTCGGCTTTTAATCTTGCAATGTTTAATTGACGATTTTTGCCAAAATATGATTTTATTGTTTCTATTTTCATGCAATTTACCGTTATGAATTTAATGTTTTCATTTATGTTTTGAATAAGACTCGTGCCGGTTGTTTCAAGTGTTTTTTTAAGAATTAAAGAAATTGTAAAATAAGTTATTAATTAAAAGTGTTTGTTCATTAAATATATGCATTCATATTTATTATATACAATATATCGATTAAATACAAAATATTGATTAAATACAAATAATAGTTCAATAAAAAAAGTTTAAATTGAAATTAAAACATAGTTTTGTCATCGGAAGCAGTCAACTTTCAGCAAACCGCTGAATATATTGAATTGAGCAATGTTAATTCAGGTATGGTTTGTTTAATTATTATTTTTCATTTTCGTAATTCTTCATTTTACATTTTCTTTCAGGGCCAATTCAAACTTTTGAATGCTGCAGCAATATTTTGTCCACGCCAAAGATAAAATTAGTAGACGTTTAAAAAAGCAAAATCCAACAAAGTAATATTCACAATTTTTCCATATAATATTTTATATATAATTTTAAATATAACAGCGTTGGAATTAATTGTTTTCCTTTTCTGATTTCTAAAATTATTTGTTCAGTTTTAGAAAGAATTCTAAGTTTATATTTTTAAAATACTTTATAATCAATAAATGAAAAATTTTATTATTAATAAAGACTACAAAAATTAAATTATTTTTTTTAATATATAGCTCGCAAAATGAAAAAAGCCTATCCAGCATTTACGATTCGTCAAATCGTCGTCGAATGATCCATTTGAGATTCACTCAATGACTCATATAAGAGCAACATAAACGAGGACTTCAGAAGTTGTAAAATATTCTCTACAAGAGCCTCATACGATCCTTCATGTTTTCCATAAGAGATTTGTAAGATAATCTGTAAATAAATCTCAATTGAGTCTATCTACGACTAACAAAAGCGTCTTCCGCGGCGTTGTGGAAGACTCTTGCAGATGAATCGTATGCATGTAACAGTTTCTCCCGTGCGATGTATCTTCCACGATTCGCAATAGGCTCTTCCGCGATTGTAAAGGCTAGCTGGGATATGTCAAACATGAATAGAGAGGTATGTGTGTGTTTGTAGAACATAAGCAGCAAACATACGTGTGGTATTGTGTGTGCAATGTAGTTATTTCACATATACACAAGATTTGGCAGTTCGTACCATGAAAAAAGCAAATAAAAAACTAATCAGCTGGAGTTCCAGGGCTACCTTGTACATTATTCTACCATGCTCCTGTCTTGTGGTTTTTACATGGGCTCCTTATTGAACAATGTACCATAAAAAGTAAAATTTTACCATATTCTCCATCCCTGATTCAATTGTATTTTTTGCGTCATTGTTTTCTTTCATTGGGTACAAAGAGAAACAATTCTAATACATGCTCATTAGGGGATAACTTTTTTTTGCGAAATTTCTTAATCGCAGACCGCTAAGGACAGTATTGTACTGATAATAAAAATCATATATTTAGGTCATTTATCCCATTTACATATCAGCCAATATTGTTGACATATCCATAAAACATAAAATCTCAAGAAAAAATGTATTTCTTTATACTTAAAAAAGTTCAAAAATTCATCATATCATTTGTATATATGAATATATTTTCAGGATTTATACGGCTATGCGATGAATTATTTAATATTTGGAAAAGATGCAACAAGTTATCCCCTAATGGTCGTTAGCCCTACTACTAAACTACTCACTCATTTCTCTTTGTAGCCACCCTGCAGATAATATTAGATAACGTATATAGTATATTTTAGCTAATATGGAGTAGTTTCAACATGGTGCTGTGGCTGAGTGGTAGCGATAGCCTGTCAGTCCAGAGGTCGTGGGTTCGATTCCCGCTTTAGACTCTGGGTGCTTTTCCGCAGACAAGCTAATCGCTTCGCGGGTTGTGTTTGTTATTAAAAAATAAATAAAAATAAAAAATGCAGTCATGAACTATGCTATTTGCATACAAGTGTTTACGATTGCATATAGAGGTCCACCGAATAGTGACATATAGAAGTTATGAGACTTCTATGCAATCTCGGTTTCTCTAGCTCCAATGATGTTTACATTTATTATACAAATTTTATATCATAAAATTTGCGACAAATTTTATTTTAAACAATTTTTCACAATTTTGCGACAAATTTTGCATGAACGATTTTTTCATACGACCAACCGTTTCTGAGATAGAGGGCAGAGAGCCCGGAGCGCTCAGTCATACTCACTGTAATGCAAGGCCAACCGTGAGCATAGCTGCCAGAAATGACGATTTTTTACGATATGGCAAAAAACGATATGACATACTGTGTTGTCATATCGTTTTTTGCCACATCGTAAAAAATCGTCATTTCTGGCAGCTATGACCGTAAGACTCATTGACAGGGTTGTCAGATTTATTTTGACCTTTATCGCCAAATTCAATCTCAAAAAATCACCAAAACTGCTTAATTTTGTTTTTGGCAACAATATATATATATATATATATATATATATATATATATATATATATATATATATATATATATATATATATATATATATATATATATATATATATATATATATATATATATATATATATATATATATATATATATATATATATATATATATATATATATATATATATATATATATATATATATATATATATATATATATATATATATATATATATATATAGAAGAATTCTTGTTAGTTCTGGTGTCCCCCAGGGCAACCACCTGGGACCAATATTGTTTCTATTGTTTATCAATGATTTGCCTGAGGCCATAAAATATTGTAACATGTTAATGTATGCTGATGACGTTAAAATATTTTTAACTTTTAATCAGACTTCTGATTATATTCTTCTTCAGAATGATTTCGATAATTTCTACAAATGGTGCAACATTAATTTAATTAATATATATATATATATATATATATATATATATATATATATATATATATATATATATATATATATATATATATATATATATATATATATATATATATATATATATATATATATATATATATATATATATATATATATATATATATATATATATATATATATATATATATATATATATATATATATATATATATATATATATATATATATATATATATATATATATATATATATATATATATATATATATATATATATATATATATATATATATATATATATAAGAAGAATTCTTGTTAGTTCTGGTGTCCCCCAGGGCAGCCACCTGGGACCCATATTGTTTCTATTGTTTATCAATGATTTGCCTGAGGCCATCAAATATTGTAACATGTTAATGTATGCTGATGACGTTAAAATATTTTTAACTTTTAATAAGACTTCTGATTATATTCTTCTTCAGAATGATTTGGATAATTTCTACAAATGGTGCAACATTAATTTAATGGAACTTAATCTGAAAAAATGCAAACATGCACTTTTCTAGAGGACATGATATTGCTCATTCTTACTTACTGAACAATTACAAATTAGAGTTAGTTAACACATTTTTGGACTTGGGAATTTTGTTAGATGTAAAGCTAAACTTCCTTCAACATATAACGCTTACTGTAAATAAAGCCCGTGGGGTTCTGGCTTTTATTAAGAGATGGTCAAAAGAATTCAACGATCCGCTTATCACTAAAAGTTTATATACATCACTGGTAAGACCTATATTAGAATATGGATCGATTATATGGGACCCGTACTACAGTGTGCATATCGATCGCATCGAGTCTGTTCAAAAGCAATTTCTTTTATTTTGTTTAAGAAATGTCTATCGAGGTTATGTTGCCCTTCCCTCATATTCAATAAGAATAGCTGAGATTAACTTACCAACCTTAAAAAATCGGAGAACCATGCTCAATATTTCTTTCATGCTGAATCTTGTAAATGGAAATGTATGCTCCGATTTTCTGTTAAGTAATATATTTTTTAATGTTCCCCAACGCTCATTACGATCTTGTGATCTACTCCACGTCAAAACTTATCGTACTAACTATGCTATGGCTGATTGAGAAGATTATGTTGTTGTTTTAACGAAATGTCTAATTTTATAGATTTTTCTTTAAAATTGTATATTATAAAACGCAATATCATTGCGCATTTGAATATCTAAAGGTTTTAAAATTATTTACCTATTTTATCCTAATAATTTATTTATATGAATTGTAATATAGTCTGTAAGGAATATTCTATAGACTTAATAAATAAATATATATATATATATATATATATATATATATATATATATATATATATATATATATATATATATATATATATATATATATATATATATATATATATATATATATATATATATATATATATATATATATATATATATATATATATATATATATATATATATATATATATATATATATATATATATATATATATATATATATATATATATATATATATATATATATATATATATATATATATATATATATATATATATATATATATATATATATATATATATATATGCATATTTTTTTAACTTTAAAAGTATTTTTTATAAATAATAAAAAAGAAATTTAGTCCGAGTCCCTAAAATTCGGCAAAAATTAAAAAAAAGTCGCCAAAATATATATTTTGTTTAATTTTTATGCAAAAATGATTAGGGTCCACAACAAATTTACAATGTTTACTTAAAGCAATACAAAATTGCCCGTTCAGCTCCGACTCACGACTGTAATACTAAAAGAAAGTACAGACAAATAAATATATAACCCTTCTCGAAGGTTGGTGGGAGAATTTCTGATATCAGATAAGCAGATATTTAAGAGGGAAATTATCGATAATTTGCACTGATTTATAGGAGTATTGGAGCAGTCCGATTTCTTAATTTTTACGAATTAATGTTCAATTTCTATCCTACACACTGAATTTCAGTCATGTAAGACTTTTACATAAAAGTTTTACAGATACTCATCCTTTTTACCTGTCTAATATGTAATTTGTTAGGAGGAAAGTTTCCGCTTTCTTCTTTCCGTGGTTTATATGCTTATTCCTGGCTTATATATAAAATTTTAGAATTTTATATATAAGCAACAAATTTACAATGTTTACTTAAAGCAATACAAAATTCCCCGTTCAGCTCCGACTCACGACTGTAATACTAAAAGAAAGTACAGACAAATAAATATATAACCCTTCTCGAAGGTTGGTGGGAGAATTTCTGATATCAGATAAGCAGATATTTAAGAGGGAAATTATCGATAATTTGCACTGATTTATAGGAGTATTGGAGCAGTCCGATTTCTTAATTTTTACGAATTAATGTTCAATTTCTATCCTACATACTGAATTTCAGTCATGTAAGACTTTTACATAAAAGTTTTACAGATACTCATCCTTTTCACCTGTCTAATATGTAATTTGTTAGGAGGAAAGTTTCCGCTTTCTTCTTTCCGTGGTTTATATGCTTATTCCTGGCTTATATATAAAATTTTAAAATTTTGATTGAATTTTTAATTTTATGATTCATGATTTTACTCCTAATATAAAATCGATTCTCAGGAAGTTAGCTCCAAAAAGTTGCTTATATAATTAAATTTTTATTACATATCAAGAACAATATATACTTTATCCTCAATAGTAGCGCAATTAAATTGGTTCAGCATTTCTTGAGAAGGTACAGAAGAAGTGCAGCAAAGTGCTATTTATAATTCATATATTTTACAACTCGCAATAACGCTTCCAGAAGTTCAAATTGTATTCTATTTCACAGATGAATTTTGACAATATTCTTTTAATACATTTTGTTCGCATACATATGTACACGAATGTATAAAAATTCATACATAAAACTAACAGAGTAAATATAATGTTATTTTTTCATACTGACTTTGTTTCTCAAAAAAATTCATGGCTCATCTAAATCGCCAACTACTTTCTAAGTCGCCAAAATATTGCCATGTCGCCAAATCGAAAATTAAGACGCCAAGCAAGTTTTAAAATCGAAAAGTTTGGCGAGAAATCGCCACATCTGACAACCCTACTCATTGAATAATAACTTGTATAAAGTTATGGAATGAGAGATATTTGGCCAATTCACAACCTGTTGTATGTGTTGTAGATCGCATAATGGTTGTTGGTAATTTCCAAATAAACATTTGTTGAAAAACATGTTTATGTGAAAATTACCAACAACATTTTTACGATCTTCAACACTTACAACAGGTTGTGAATTGAGCAATTATTTCTACTTAAAATCAACTTTTAAAATATTAATATAAAATTAGAATATACAATAAATATTTCATCTAATGAGTTTTTAATTAAAGAAAGTAGGTACACCGAAGAGAAAAATCAATTCATCGACACTTAAATTAACCCCATGCGGTGTCAAAAGTACGGTAATTGCGGATTTCTTGAAATCAAGTACCAAAAGATTTATTCAATTACGGAATATTCAAATTCAAAATACTTAATTTTAGCCTTATTCGGTTTTATTCATGTAAAAATTCTTATTTTAAGTACGAAAAGGTTTATAAATTTTATATCATAGCTGTTAAGTAATGATCAGTAATCGTAATGATTAGTAATTAGATTACTTTTATTCAAAAGGAAAAATAATGATTAGGATTACGATTATTTTCAGATAGTAATCGTAATCCCATGATTACGATTACTAATAATCAAAAAATAATCGGGATTATGTGGAATTACTTTTAAATAATCAAAAATAATTAAAAGTAATCATAAAATAATTCGACTACTTTCTGCGATTACTTTTGATTATTTTCAAAGTGTGTTGTATTTATTTGTTAAAAATAGTAGCATATTTATGAAAACAGTTGATGTTGAAAAATTTTATTTGAAACAAAGCGTCAGCTGAAATGCAAAACCACGTAACTAACAAAAAATTGGAAATCGCTTTTTTAATTAATTGGTCTGTTACATAGAAAATCATGGTCTAAAATTTCAAACCTTTATCATAAAGATTGGAGAATCTTAATAACGAAAATAAATAGACTTTACTTCAGTCACTTGAAGTATTTTATTTAGTTTTTTCTCTCTGCAATAAAGTTTAAAAAAGGGTAGTTACGTGATTTTTCAAAAACTATGCTTAACGTTTCTATAACTGTGCTTTAAAAAATCAAAGAATTTGAAACAGAGATGTTTTCAAACTCGGCTTTCGTTTGAGTGTAATTTTGCTGATGTATATAGTTTCAGGATAACTTACTGGTATTGCCAAACTGCAAAGATCTACATCATGCCTTGAGGACAAAACATTGAAAAAATAATGCTTAAAGCGGAAATGGCATGAATTGTCAAATAATTACAAAATTGATAATTGGTTATAGCTCGCTAAAACTGCAAGGAATGCCAAAAACTTGTGAAAGATCGTGAAAATTCGCTAAAACTTGCTAAAATTTTAAAGACCGCAGAGGCAATATTGAATGAAAGTCCCTAAAAATGTAAGAAAGCCAAAAGCTTTTAAAAAAATCACATCCATCGCGAAAATATCGAAAATTCGCTAAAAATTTCAAAGTTTGAAACATGGCATAATATCGGTTATAAGTCGCTAAAACTGTAAGGAATGCCAAAAATGCGGTAAAAATCGCCAAAATTAGCAAAAACTTGATAACAGTGGAATAATAGCGAGGTTTAATATTGTTTAAAATTCGTGAAAACTGTAAATATGCTGAAAACTTGCAAAAAGCTGCTTTTAACGCGAACATTGCAAAAATTCGCTGATAAAAATAGAAACACTGAAAGAATGTTAAAAGCTCGCAAATCCGGGAAATTGTATAAAGTGTATTGAAGGGATTACTAATGTAATGTCTAGTATACGTTCGTTTTGTTTAGTTTTGATATTATAATAAACCCGCATCACGGCAACGTAAATTTGCTGATTTTTGAATTGAACATTAGAAAAAAAATTTAAATCTTTTCTTTAATTTTTTTTTTTCAAAATAAACTTTTTTATTTTAAATATTTGTTTATTTTTACAGTTTAATACATTTTTTGAACTTCAATAATAAGTATTTTAGAAACAAGCTAAATAAAATTCAGACAGAATCACCTTAACTCATTATTTTTCCAAAAGGAGCTTTTGCATAAATATTTCGAAAATAATAAATAATTTAATTTTCCCAATTTAATGTTCGTACATATTCGCTATATTCGCGACTTAAATTTTTCGTAGTAAATTACTATAAAAACGGGTTTCAAATTTAAATTTAGCTAATTGATTATGTATGAACAACATTATGAGATTCTGTGACTTTTTTTTTGCAAAAATTAACAGTTTTTTAGGAAAAAAATGTTTTTTTTAATTGTAAAGTTTGCATTATACAAACATTTTCGCGAAAAAGTAAATTTTTCGGAAAAAAATCACAGTGTCGTGTTATGTTGTATTTGTTTAACCGATTTAAATTCGAAAATTTTCGCAAAATTACAAAACTATGATTTTACATTACTTTAACATATAAATTGTAAATCGCGAATGTCGCGAATACTAGCGCTAACTTCGATAAATCAGCGTACTCGGATTATCTTTACTAGAAGGGGACC
>OY101447.1:71173502-71248929 GCA_956483635.1 Panzeria rudis | reverse complement strand
GATAACTTGGCCCCACCTATGATAAGATGGTCTTTAGCTTGCTTCACCGCAGCCTCCCATAGCCCGCCAAAGTGGGAAGATTTATTTGGAATTGTACGCCATTCGATTCGATTCTGTTGACACATATCGCGGACTGCTGATTGGTGTGCTTCACTGACCCATAGTTCGCGCAGTTCATTCCTTGACCCAATAAAATTTGTAGCATTGTCACTGATGATTGTTAGGCACAGTCCTCTTCGAGCAATAAACCGGCGGAGTGCTGCAATGAAGGCCGCTGTAGATAGTTCACTCACAACTTCAATGTGAACGGCTCTTGTACTAAAACAAACAAAAATTGGGAGGTATACTTTATTAGGGGCTCTCCCACGAATGTGTGAATGAACTGGAACAGGACCGCAAAAATCGATTCCTATAGTAAGAAAGGCGCGTCCGGGTTGAACTCGTTCTTTAGCTTCCCATGAACTGATCTTGTTTTGCTGGTTTTGTACGAAAACACCTAATGCAGCGATGTACTGTATCTCGGCATAAGTTGTTTCCGTTTATAGGCCAGTATTGCTGTCGTATAATACATAGAATAATTTGCGGACCAGCGTGTAATGATAAGATAAAACTAAAGTTTTTGTTAGATCGGAATTTTTCGGTAAAATAATTTGATGCTTGGAACAGTATTCCAAATTACTATTATGTAGTCGACCACCGACTCGAATGATCCCATCAGAATCTAGAAATGGATCTAAATTTTTAATTGCGCTGTTCTCTTTAACAACCTTGCTCTCTGTAAGGGATTCGTAGTCCGCTGAAAAATAGCTGCGTTGATCGTTTCGAATTAATCCCCTAGTGCTGTATTAATCTCTGAGATGTTAATTGGACCATAAGTTCGCTTATCCTTGGTAATGTTTGCATTATTTTTAAATCAAATGCAGTAAGAAAATATTCGCTCTAATGAAGACAATTATTTTCGATGGTTGGTTGTAGAAGTTAAATCCACGTATTTTGATTTATTTGCATGAAACACGATCTTGTTTGGTCGTTGCTCAGGAATTTCAGTAAAGTCATCAATATGTAAGGTTTCAGGATTAATAGAATTGGTCGATGTTAAGAAAGTAGGTCCTAGTTGCCATAACTTAGACTACAGAAACTTTTCTGGTAACATACCACGAGAAATGAAGTCTGACGGATTCTCCTTTGTGTTAATATAGAACCATTCTTCTACTCAAGTAAGTTCCTGTATCTTGGCCACTCGGCTCGCAACAAATGTTGTCCAAGTATAAGAAGGTTTAGCAATCCACGCGAGAACGATTTTTGAGTCGGCGTAATAATACCTTTGGCTGATGGTAAACGGGAAAATGTTGAGTAATCGATCTACACGCTCTGCCATTAGTAAGGCTGCCTGAAGCTCAAGTTTGACAAGTTCTACTGATTTTAAAGGCGCAACTCGTGACTTCGTGCAAATAAGCTTTACGGTCACCCTTTTGTTGTCGCCGATACTGCGTATGTAGCAGCATGCGCCATAAGCCCTCTCACTGCTGTCTGAAAATGAATGAATTTGAAATGATTTTGTTACCTCATTTGACATCAAATGTCGTGGAGCTTGTAGTGAGTTAAGAATTTTGCTTGCTACTGCTGCTCATAATTCTTTGGTAGGGGCTCGTCCCACTTAAGTTGTGGTTTACATAATTGCGGCATGAAAATATTCCCTAGTACTACTACTGGTCCAATAAGTCCAAGCGGATCGAAAATATTTCCAAGATCAGATAAAACAGTGCGCTTAGTTGTTATAGTTGTCTGGTTGAAAGTGAAATTGTACGTAAAGGTATCAGCTGTAGGATGCCAGATGAGTCCTAATGTTTTAATGACTTCATTTCCACCAATGTTCAGAAACGGTTCCTTATATTGCTCTGGAATAGCTGTTAAAAGCTGAGGGTGGTTTGAACAATATTTGCGGAATTCAAAATGAGCTGTCCCAAGCAATTTATTGATATCCTATATTAAGGCTGCTGCTTCATGAAAGGTATTTGCACCTGTCATGATGTCATCAACATACGTTTCCTTGAGGAGAGCTGAAGAAGCACGTGGAAACCTTTCCTTTTCATCCTCAGCCAATTTTGTTAAACATCGTGTTGCGAAATATGGCGCAGAGGGCGTACCGTATGTTACACTATTTAATTTATATGATTTAATTTGTGTTTGAGAGCTGTTGCGCCACAAAACCATTTGATCAGATTCATCGACTTCAATTTGTCGGTACATTTTGCTTATATCCGTTGTAAACACGTAGCGATAAGTTCGAAAACGGATAATTACAGAGAATAAGTCTGACTGTACTGTAGGTCCAGTCATGAGAATGTCGTTGAGAGATAAATTCGTGCTTGTTTTAGATTAGGCGTCGAATACGACATGAAGTTTTGTCGTCGAGCTATCTTTTTTAGTACGCAGTGATGCGGTAAAAAGAATCCGTTTGTAGTGTTGACACCCTTTTTATCTACGAATTGAGTCATTTGATTTAGATCCTCATATTCTTTCATGAACGCTGAATATTGCTGAAACAAAGTTCTGTCCTTTAAAAATCGTCGTTCGATTGAGAGCAGACGGTGTTTTGCGGTACAGAAAGAATCACCTAAAACTGTAGGAGGTTGTCGAAATGGCAACTTGACGACGAATCAGCCAAATTTGTTCATTTTAACTGTTGACATAAAGTGAGATTCACAGAGCTTTTATTCTGGCGTTAATTTTTGGCTTGGGGTAGTATGTGATTCAATTTCCCAAAATTGACACAGAAGAGAATCTAAAAACGCAGTAGATGTTTTGGACGGTTTGATGCAGTGAAAGCTTGATTTCTTTTTTGACATCAGATTTCCGACCACTATCCAACCAAGTTTGGTGCTTTGAAGTACTGAAATGTTGTCGGCAATTCGACGTTGTTCATGAAGTAAAAGATCGAAAAATATTCCTGCTCCGAGATACATGTCTATTTTCTGAGGATTGTGAAATAGCAAGTAACAATCAATTTGAGTTGTATATGAGTGTATTCTAAAACTTATACTAATGGTAACATAGTGTTTTACCGATGTTTGTGTAACACCAATTCCATCTATTTCTAATAGCTCATGTCGACGAGGAAGTCCAAGGTGGACGGCGAGACTTTCCGATATAAAATTTAGCTGTGAGCCCGAGTCTAACAGAGACCTTCAGAGCATAAAGTCACCCCACTTATTTGCAACTTTTACTAAAGCAGTAGCAAGTAGAATTGTGCTGCTAGGTATGCTTACCTTTGGCATTAGAGTGTTTGGCATCTGGTAACTTTTACGTTGAGATGGATGTGGTGAATAAGGTTGGTATGTTATCGATGAGGTGGAATGAATCTGGAAGCTGGAAATAGCGTTATTATCTGCTGAATTTGTTGATTGTCAATCTTCATTACTGGTACTTGCAGTATGGTCAGCAGTTTGTGCATTTACGTAAAATGAATTTTCGTGAAGAAGTGTGTGGTGATTCTTATTGCAATATCTACATTTTTCGGAATCACAATTTTGATGGATATGTCCAACTTTCAAACAGTTATTGCAAAGATTTCTTTCATGAATAGCGTCAAATCGTTGTATTGCCGTAAGCGCTAGAAATTGCCTGCAACGATATATTAAATGATTTGTGAAGGGTTTTGATTCTCAGATGCCGCACTAGAGTGTTGCATTCGAACTGGCGACATGTCCTCTAAATGATTGCCAAGATATTTTAATAACTCCTCTAAAGTTGGAACTCGCTCAGTAGGGCACAAACCATTCCATTTCTCAAGAGTGATGTTATATAGCCTTGACAACATAATTTCAATAATTAAATCATCCCAATGCGCCACGGGTGTGCCAAGAGAAGTAAGCGCTCGTAAGTGAATGCTTACTGTGTCAATTAAATCACGCAGGGTTGTTGCAGTTGTTTCAGTAGCAATTGACGGTAAATTGAGTAAATGTTTAATGTGCTCTCTAACTATAATGTTACGCTTCTGATACCTTTCAACTAGTAACTTTAATGCTACATCATAGTTTTCCGGTGTCACCTCGATAGCCTGAATGCGTATGAGACAATGAAATCTTGTTACGTTGTCTAGCACTGGATTGCGATGAACAAGGGCAGAAAAGGCTTCGTAATACGACAACCATTGCCTGTACTTTCCAGAGAAAGTTGGCAACGGAATTTTCGTCAACTTTAATGATGAATTCGTGACTGGTTGACTTACACTTTCATCACGTGTTTCATGTGTAAACTCACTGGCAGCTACCATCAACGATAAACGAAGGAAGAAATAAAGCTCTTCAAACTTTGCTCGAATACTGTCGTCACTGCAACTTGTTTCCAACTCTTCAATTCTTGGCTGAATGCTTTGAAAGTCCAAGTAATAATTTTCCAGCGCTTCAGATCTGAGTTCAACCTCTTGAAGTACTGCACTAGATAAATTTTTCTTAACAAATTCATTTACTCTTTCTTATTGTGCGATAAGAGTATTGCGTTTTATTTTTAATTTTTGAAGTTTTGCTTCCGACATTGTTCTTTTTAATTATTTTTTATTCAATAATAATGGAATATGTTATTGTATTTACTGACAATAAAATAACTGGTTTTGATTTATGTATGCTACCGTAATATTTTTTATATATTTATATGCATACGTATGTATGTATTTCTTTATATACATATGTACATACATACAACGTTTATTTTTATATGTATACAAGAACCGTTTAGTACTTGGAATGTCACTATTTTGTTAATCTTATTTTATTAAAATGGAACTAAAACGCTATTAATATATGTATATGTACATATATTTCTCTTTCTCTCTCTCTCTTTATATATATATATATATATATATATATATATATATATATATATATATATATATATATATATATATATATATATATATATATATATATTATATATATATATATATATATATATATATATATATATATATATATATATATATATATATATATATATAATATATATATATATATATATATATATATATATATATATATATATATATATTTATATATATATATATATATATATATATATATATATATATATATATATATATATATATATATAAATATATGTATATATAAATATAAATATATATATATATATATATATATATATATATATATATATATATATATATATATATATATATATATTATATATATATATATATATATATATATATATATATATATATATATATATATATATATATATATATATATATATATATATATATATATATATATATATATATATATATATATATATATATATATATATATATATATATATATATATATATAAAGAGAGAGAGAGAAAGAGAAATATATGTACATATACATATATTAATAGCGTTTTAGTTCCATTTTAAGAAAAATAAGATTAACTAAATAGTGACATTCCAAGTACTAAACGGTTCTTATATACATATAAAAATAAACGTTGTATGTATGTACATATGTATGTACATATATAAAGAAATACATACATACGTATGCATATAAATATATAAAAAATATTACGGTAGCATACATAAATCAAAACCAGTTAATTTATTGTCAGTAAATACAATAACATATTCCATTATTATTGAATAAAAAATAATTAAAAAGAACAATGTCGGAAGCAAAACTTCAAAAATTAAAAATAAAACGCAATACTCTTATCGCACAATAAGAAAGAGTAAATGAATTTGTTAAGAAAAATTTATCTAGTGCAGTACTTCAAGAGGTTGAACTCAGATCTGAAGCGCTGGAAAATTATTACTTGGACTTTCAAAGCATTCAGGCAAGAATTGAAGAGTTGGAAACAAGTTGCAGTGACGACAGTATTCGAGCAAAGTTTGAAGAGCTTTATTTCTTCCTTCGTTTATCGTTGATGGTAGCTGCCAGTGAGTTTACACATGAAACACGTGATGAAAGTGTAAGTCAACCAGTCACGAATTCATCATTAAAGTTGACGAAAATTCCGTTGCCAACTTTCTCTGGAAAGTACAGGCAATGGTTGTCGTATTACGAAGCCTTTTCTGCCCTTGTTCATCGCAATCCAGTGCTAGACAACGTAACAAGATTTCATTGTCTCATACGCATTCAGGCTATCGAGGTGACACCGGAAAACTATGATGTAGCATTAAAGTTACTAGTTGAAAGGTATCAGAAGCGTAACATTATAGTTAGAGAGCACATTAAACATTTACTCGATTTACCGTCAATTGCTACTGAAACAACTGCAACAACCCTGCGTGATTTAATTGACACAGTAAGCATTCACTTACGAGCGCTTACTTCTCTTGGCAGACCCGTGGCGCATTGGGATGATTTAATTATTGAAATTATGTTGTCAAGGCTATATAACATCACTCTTGAGAAATGGAATGGTTTGTGCGCTACTGAGCGAGTTCCAACTTTAGAGGAGTTGTCAAGGCTATATAACATCACTCTTGAGAAATGGAATGGTTTGTGCGCTACTGAGCGAGTTCCAACTTTAGAGGAGTTATTAAAATATCTTGGCAATCATTTAGAGGACATGTCGCCAGTTCGAATGCAACACTCTAGTGCTATTAAAAAACATACTGCTAAATCTCGTACTTCATTTGCGACATCTGAGAATCAAAACCCTTCACAAATCATTTAATATATCGTTGCAGGCAATTTCTAGCGCTTACGGCATTACAACGATTTGACGCTATTCATGAAAGAAATCTTTGCAATAACTGTTTGAAAGTTGGACATATCCATCAAAATTGTGATTCCGAAAAATGTAGATATTGCAATAAGAATCACCACACACTTCTTCACGAAAATTCATTTTACGTAAATGCACAAACTGCTGACCATACTGCAAGTACCAGTAATGAAGATTGACAATCAACAAATTCAGCAGATAATAACGCTATTTCCAGCTTCCAGATTCATTCCACCTCATCGATCACATACCAACCTTATTCACCACATCCATCTCAACGTAAAAGTCACCAGATGCCAAACACTCTAATGCCAAAGGTAAGCATACCTAGCAGCACAATTCTACTTGCTACTGCTTTAGTAAAAGTTGCAAATAAGTGGGGTGACTTTATGCTCTGAAGGTCTCTGTTAGACTCGGGCTCACAGTTAAATTTTATATCGGAAAGTCTCGCCGTCCACCTTGGACTTCCTCGTCGACATGAGCTATTAGAAATAGATGGAATTGGTGTTACACAAACATCGGTAAAACACTATGTTACCATTAGTATAAGTTTTAGAATACACTCATATACAACTCAAATTGATTGTTACTTGCTATTTCACAATCCTCAGAAAATAGACATGTATCTCGGAGCAGGAATATTTTTCGATCTTTTACTTCATGAACAACGTCGAATTGCCGACAACATTTCAGTACTTCAAGGCACCAAACTTGGTTGGATAGTGGTCGGAAATCTGATGTCAAAAAAGAAATCAAGCTTTCACTGCATCAAACCGTCCAAAACATCTACTGCGTTTTTAGATTCTCTTCTGTGTCAATTTTGGGAAATTGAATCACATACTACCCCAAGCCAAAAATTAACGCCAGAAGAAAAGCTCTGTGAATCTCACTTTATGTCAACAGTTAAAATGAACAAATTTGGCTGATTCGTCGTCAAGTTGCCATTTCGACAACCTCCTACAGTTTTAGGTGATTCTTTCTGTACCGCAAAACACCGTCTGCTCTCAATGGAACGACGATTTTTAAAGGACAGAACTTTGTTTCAGCAATATTCAGCGTTCATGAAAGAATATGAGGATCTAAATCAAATGACTCAATTCGTAGATAAAAAGGGTGTCAACACTACAAACGGATTCTTTTTACCGCATCACTGCGTACTAAAAAAGATAGCTCGACGACAAAACTTCATGTCGTATTCGACGCCTCATCTAAAACAAGCACGAATTTATCTCTCAACGACATTCTCATGACTGGACCTACAGTACAGTCAGACTTATTCTCTGTAATTATCCGTTTTTGAACTTATCGCTACGTGTTTACAACGGATATAAGCAAAATGTACCGACAAATTGAAGTCGATGAATCTGATCAAATGGTTTTGTGGCGCAACAGCTCTCAAACACAAATTAAATCATATAAATTAAATAGTGTAACATACGGTACGCCCTCTGCGCCATATTTCGCAACACGATGTTTAACCAAATTGGCTGAGGATGAAAAGGAAAGGTTTCCACGTGCTTCTTCAGCTCTCCTCAAGGAAACGTATGTTGATGACATCATGACAGGTGCAAATACCTTTCATGAAGCAGCAGCCTTAATAGAGGATATCAATAAATTGCTTGGGACTTCTCATTTTGAATTCCGCAAATATTGTTCAAACCACCCTCAGCTTTTAACAGCTATTCCAGAGCAATATAAGGAACCGTTTCTGAACATTGGTGGAAATGAAGTCATTAAAACATTAGGACGCATCTGGCATCCTACAGCTAATACCTTTACGTACAATTTCACTTTCAACCAGACAACTATAACAACTAAGCGCACTGTTTTATCTGATCTTGGAAATATTTTCGATCCGCTTGGACTTATTGGACCAGTAGTAGTACTAGGGAAGATTTTCATGCCGCAATTATGTAAACCACAACTTAAGTGGGACGAGCCCCTACCAAAGAATTATGAGCAGCAGCAGCAAGCAAAATTCTTAACTCACTACAAGCTCCACGACATTTGATGTCAAATGAGGTAACAAAATCATTTCAAATTCATTCATTTTCAGATAGCAGTGAGATGGCTTATGGCGCATGCTGCTACATACGCAGTATCGGCGACAACAAAAGGGTGACCGTAAAGCTTATTTGCACGAAGTCACGAGTTGCGCCTTTAAAATCAGTAGAACTTGTCAAACTTGAGCTTCAGGCAGCCTTACTAATGCCAGAGCGTGTAGATCGATTACTCAACATTTTCCCGTTTACCATCAGCCAAAGGTATTATTACGCCGACTCAAAAATCGTTCTCGCGTGGATTGCTAAACCTTCTTATACTTGGACAACATTTGTTGCGAGCCGAGTGGCCAAGATACAGGAACTTACTTGAGTAGAAGAATGGTTCTATATTAACACAAAGGAGAATCCGTCAGACCTCATTTCTCGTGGTATGTTACCAGAAAAGTTTCTGTAGTCTAAGTTATGGCAACTAGGACCTACTTTCTTAACATCGACCAATTCTATTAATCCTGAAACCTTACATATTGATGACTTTACTGAAATTCCTGAGCAACGACCAAACAAGATCGTGTTTCATGCAAATAAATCAAAATACGTGGATTTAACTTCTACAACCAACCATCGAAAATAATTGTCTTCATTAGAGCGAATATTTTCTTACTGCATTCGATTTAAAAATAATGCAAACATTACCAAGGATAAGCGAACTTATGGTCCAATTAACATCTCAGAGATTAATACAGCACTAGGGGATTAATTCGAAACGATCAACGCACCTATTTTTCAGCGGACTACGAATCCCTTACAGAGAGCAAGGTTGTTAAAGAGAACAGCGCAATTAAAAATTAAGATCCATTTCTAGATTCTGATGGGATCATTCGAGTCGGTGGTCGACTACATAATAGTAATTTGGAATACTGTTCCAAGCATCAAATTATTTTACCGAAAAATTCCGATCTAACAAAAACTTTAGTTTTATCTTATCATTACACGCTGGTCCGCAAATTATTCTATGTATTATACGACAGCAATACTGGCCTATAAACGGAAACAACTTATGCCGAGATACAGTACATCGCTGCATTAGGTGTTTTCGTACAAAACCAGTAAAACAAGATCAGTTCATGGGAAGCTAAAGAACGAGTTCAACCCGGACGCGCCTTTCTTACTATAGGAATCGATTTTTGCGGTCCTGTTCCAGTTCATTCACACATTCGTGGGAGAGCCCCTAATAAAGTATACCTCCCAATTTTTGTTTGTTTTAGTACAAGAGCCGTTCACATTGAAGTTGTGAGTGAACTATCTACAGCGGCCTTCATTGCAGCACTCCGCCGGTTTATTGCTCGAAGAGGACTGTGCCTAACAATCATCAGTGACAATGCTACAAATTTTATTGGGTCAAGGAATGAACTGCGCGAACTATGGGTCAGTGAAGCACACCAATCAGCAGTCCGCGATATGTGTCAACAGAATCGAATCGAATGGCGTACAATTCCAAATAAATCTTCCCACTTTGGCGGGCTATGGGAGGCTGCGGTGAAGCAAGCTAAAGACCATCTTATCATAGGTGGGGCCAAGTTATCATTTGAAGAATTGACTACGATAACAGCTCAAATTGAGCCAATATTAAATTCTCGCCCTGTCACACCATTGTCATCAGATCCTTCGGACTTGAACCGCTAACACCTGGGCAATTTCTAATTGGAGAACCTCTAACATCATTTCCAGAGCCTGATATTACTGACTTAAATTATAATAGATTAACTCGATTTAGACGGCTGCAGCAGCTACAGCAAATATTTGGGCGAAGATGGTCAAGAGATTACCTACAGCAGCGCTACAAATGGAAAAGCGAAAACTGCACGTTGATTTCCTGGAATGCTTGTGTTAATTCACGGTGAAAATATGCCACCTTATAAGTGGCCGCTTCGTCGAATTGTATCTACAATCCCCGGTAAAGATGGAGTTCATCGCATAGCCAAATCAAAACTCAGACTGGACTTTATCAACGCGCTGTGACCAAGCTATATCCGCTTCCTATAGATGATGGAAAATACTTCAGTATCTTCAACGAGGGCAATATGTTTAGTCGCCAAAGCGCTTCATTTATATTGTTTAGAACTTTACTTTATTTTTTCTTCATTTGAAACACTAACATTGATACATATTCAGTTATTTTACATATATATTTAGTAACTTTTATTTCCTGAGGAATAAAAAAAACTCAAGAAATAACTTATTTTCTGAGGAATAAATAAAACTCAGAAAACGCTTTTATTTTCTAAGCGAAAAATAAAACTCAAGAAATAATGATTAAAAGGTAATTTTTAAAATAAAACTTATAACCGTTACAGTCACTGGAATTTAACAAAATTTTTCGTTGAACTTTTTTCCACATCAATCAAGCATCCTCTTAGTTTTTCTAAAAAAATATTATTATTTTTCATTAAAAAGCCTGTCCATTTCTTTTCCATTAAATTCATTATGAAAAGAACCCAAATGCCGTTTTAATAAATACTCATTTGTTTCCTCTAATGTTTTGTGACATAAAACAAATTGAATATTGCTCAAAGCATTTATCAACATAAAATATTTTTCGCATACACATATTTCCTTTCTTTCAGTGGACTTATAAAAAAAATTATTAAAAAATGTAATGCAGACCGCTTTGCATGTGCTATCGTCGATGTCTCATTGATGACTAAAGGAAAGAGAGTAAGAATGTGTGTGAGTATGGCTACCACAATTGTGCTATGAATCTGACTTCACTGTTTTAAATGAACAATTATTAATCTAACCTCAAATCTCTTTGAGCTAAAAATTTTTACTGTTAAACAACTTTGTTGTAAACGTTATATTTCATTTTAAATCAACATGACTATAGCTTTAATTTTAAAAATATTTTATATTAAACAATCATTTAAATAATGTTAAATTAAAATGAAAATTATTTTACATACGATGGGTATTTATATATGCCTTAATTCATAAAAATTTTTTCTGACAACAATTAATCAAACAAATTTTCATACAAAAATCCGTTTTATAAGTCTCTTATTAATTAAATTTTTTTTTGTGAATTAGGTTTTTAGTGTATAGTTAAAGTAAAGTTTGAAGCTGTTGTGGCTACAGTGGTTAGCGCGCGGACTATCATGCAAGGGGAACGAATTCAAATCTTGGCCGGGGCAGCCAACTAAAACACAAAGTTTTCTGATGACTATGCTAATAACCATCACGTAAGTAAAATAATTAATAAAATAGCTACATTAAAGTCATGTTGTTTCAGCATGATATAACTATAATTCAACGTGATTCTAAGTGTTGTTTCAATATCAAATTCACGTTGTTTCAACTTTGTGATTCGTCGTGTTGTTTCAATAAAAAATTCGCGTTGTTTCAATTCCAAATAACTTTGATTCAACATAATTTTTCGTATTATTTCAGTATCAACTTTATTTTGATATAATTGTACTGCAATGTTAAATCGACATGAAATATATTTAATTCAAAAGGATAAATACTCCTTTAAGATTATTGTAAATCTTGTTGAATTAACATGAAACGCCTATGAAGAAAAATCACTACCGGAAAATGTTAAATTAACCTGGTTTTCAATAATTTTACATTGAAATTTCGCTGTGTTACAATTCATTTTTGGAACGTTTCAGACAATATTCAAAGAAAATATTCCCCTAACGCTAAATAATGTTGCCACCATATTACACAATTGTGTTTTGATATTTGCCAATAGATGCTGCCACCTTCGAATATGACATACGCATTGGCGATATTATTGTACAATACGAAAAATTGCACAATTATTTGCAAGTGGGTGGGCCGCTAAACATGTTTGTCTAATACAGGGATGTCATAGCTATTACCATATGTCTCTACGGAGCAATTTTTATTGCTGAAATGGTCAAGCGTCATTTACAAAATACTAACTAACAAAATTATGTAATTTTCCGTATGGAATTTGACAATTGCCGGCAATAAAAATTTAAACAAAAATTAATGTCCAAACAATTGTTTTTTCAAATCACTTTTGACATTTTGTGTCGTTTTGTAAATACATTTTTATGTTTTGCATATTATAATTAAGACATTTAAATGAATTTTGGCAGAAGTAAATTAAAAATTTCGAGCCTTAAATTTAGGCGGAACTGCGTACGATGCTTTAAAAACAAAATTTGAAATGCATATAACCGATAAATACTGATGAATGATAGTTAAAAATAAATAAAAAATAAATAGTTGTAATAAAAAATAAATTGTTATAATAAACAAAAAATAGTTATAATTGCAAGTTATAAGGTAGAGAATTCCAAACACGGATTGCGTTAATGTAAAATTGCCAATCAGAGACTAAGCTTTGCTATTTAAACAGAATGAGTCTCCTACCCCGATCAGATTTGTGTGTAGGAACGTAGAAATTTCAGTATATTTACTACTGTAAGCTTCAGAATTACAGTTTTAAAGATCTTGGGCCATAACTGTTAATAAATGATTAAGTATAGTTTTTGTGCTAAAGCTATTTTTACTTCAAGAAAGCTTGTGAGTACGGTCCTAGCGTTTCGAAGATTTTGGATTCTAAATTTTAAAGCTTTTTACAGAAAATATCACTATTTTTATAATAAAAACCTTTGTCGGCTTAAAACGAAAATTTTAATGTTAGTAAACTTTATAGGTATATGTATTGGACATTTAAGTCCGTAATTATCTTTTGTAAGGTCAATATTCTCTTAAAAAATATGAAAATAATATAAAAAACATATTTCGCTGGTAAGTTTACTCTTAGTACTTTCTAAATGTTTTCTTCACTTATAAAATTTCTGTGTAATTAATTTTTTCATATAAGAAGTTTTTGATAGTTTTTTTTTATAGTTACACAAAACCAGAATCACCAGTGAGTGCTATGTAGTTGTGAAAATTTTTTCTGTCGTTCCAAATTTTTTCTATGAAAAATTGTTGACATATGTTTTACCTTTTTCATTAAACCAAAATCAAAACTACTATGAAAAGGTGAAACACTTTTCATTTCACCGTTTCACAGAACGAGAATCGATCCCCTGGTATTGAACTTAATTCATCATGTTTGTAAACCAACGCCTTGGACAACCCAGTAACTCAGTATATGAAAGAACGACACCTAAAATCCAGTATACACCAGCAGCACATAATACGATGTTTGCCGGTTATTTGTCGGCACTGCAAGAACAAACAAAATTACCAACAAAAAACAACAACAAGAACACAACAGTGAGTTGTGGCTATCAACAAGCGAACAAATACCAACACACTACGACTTGGTATAAAGTTTTAAGTACGACTATGCTTGTGCGTAACATAGTTGTACTTAAATAAAGAATTTTGGTACTTAATTTAAGAAATTTGTACGTGATTAAAAATTTTTTGCATGATTTAAGAATTTTATCCCGTTTTCGGCTTGATTTAAGTACATTTTAGTGTTATTCGTACTTAAATTTTTGAGTCCGACTCGTACTCAAAGTAAGTAGAAAACACTTGAATTTAGAACGGCGTTTTTTCTTTCTGTGTAAGTATTATTAAAAGAAATTAAATGAGATATATGCAAAATGTTATTAACTATAATGTATTAACTAATAAATAATACAAATAATTTCTTGTAAATGATATTTCAAAGATTTAATAACTTTATAGAAGGTCAGTGGTGGAAAATACAGATTTCGATATGGTACTGAACTTCAATTTAAAAAGTATTTTTTTCACCTTAATGGTACTTTTTAAGAATTTAAAATCATATTTTTGGTATTCTTAATTATCATACAAAAGAACCATTCTTGACATCTGAATATAATTTTAACTTCCCCCTATCAATAATGGGAAGTCAGTCAATTTTGAGAAATCGAGTTTTCATCAGATCTCGGCGTTTTGAAGACATGGGAATCTATTCCGACTACTTTTACGATGTCCGCATGGATGTATGTACGTGTGTATGTGAGTGTATGTGGCTGTGTGTAGCGTGACCGTTAGTGGTATCAATTTGCTACTTTTCTGAACGTCTTGCCACTTTTTTAAAAAGTCTTAATTATACCACTTTTTGTAAAAGTTCCTCCTTTTGCCTTTTCAAAATACCATAATTTATTTTAAAATTTCCTATTTCCTATTTCAGCCGATTAATCGACGTAACAAAATTTTTAATTTTTTGTAGTAATATAAAATTTTTTGGGTGTTTAATTATTTGTTTCATCTCATATCAAAAGGTATGTGTTAAGAAATTATTTCATAAAACAAAGAAGTTTGTTCAGTGATCTTAACTTAAGTAAAACTTAAAAATCTTTGGACGTGGCTATAAAAGAGCTTAGTAAAGACTATGCTACTCTAATTGAACTTGAGGGAATTATTAAGTTTTTGTTTAATAATTTAATAAAAGCCAATAATACTATTGCCAAGATTGTACAAGTGAGCAAAATAGTGCCAGTCAATGTTGCCAATTTCTGTGTGCTTATTAAAAATGTGAAATAAAATTTGCATATATGTCAATATTGTTTGGAACGCGAGCATTAGGAAAAATTGAGCCAACCAAAAAAATATAAATGTACACAAGAAATTGGCAATAAAAATTGCATAATTATTGGGGTCAAAATCCGTCTTTATTAGATTTAAAGTAAATTGTACTGCACAAGTATGTACATATTTGTATTGACCTAAAAATAGATAAATTACTGCAAAATGATATAAATTAATTCATTTGGTAAAATTTTCATTTTACCTGTCGTATTAAATTTGCAACAAGTGATACACAAACACGTTATTAGTTTAACTGTAAGCATCATATTGAATCATTACCCTGCGGAAAATTTGGTGACAAATGATCCAAAAGCACTCGTCCCATGACTTGGGATAGTGAGACTGGTACCAAAAATAAGGAGTAGTGAATGGTGAAAAAAGACATATTGTGTAAACGGTCACATATTAACCATTTTCAGTCAATTTAGTTGGTACTCCGGCTAGTATACTAGTAAACGGCACTGAACTAATGCGATGCACCTGGATCAAAGGCCTATTACATAATATCTATATAATATTAATTGTCTCCCTTCAATGAGACCGCCATTCCACTCAGCAACGTGTTCCGTAACTATATTCAGATATTAATTCCAGCTTAACTTACAACATTGAAATATTAGTTCCCCTGTGGTCGAGTGGGTAGTGTACTAGCCTGTCATGCCTGAGGTTGTCGGTTCGAATCCTATCAAAGACACCGCTTAAAAATAAAATACAATTTCTACTTGGATTTGTAACAATAAAAAAATAAATTAGTCGATAATTACAGCTGAATTTGGGAATAATATTTATATATAATTAGGACTCCATAAGATAGTTCAGAGACAAGTTACAAGGTGCATACAAAGTATCAATTAACCCCATCCTAGGCCATCCCCATGTAAAAGTGGCTGGTCCGCTTAATGGGAAGTGCTAGAACTCGGACTGGTCCCTACCACCTGGGGACAGGTCACGTGACTTGTTTTGTGCCAGTTCCATTTACCGCAGGGTAATAAGCTGTAAAAGTATTGAAAAATACCTAGAATTGGTTTAAGTAGACAAAAATCACATTTGCAAAAACAATTTCTTGATAGGCAAATTTGAGGGCATGAATTGTGTTTGTTATTGTATGTTCCCAATAATCTTCATTATGAAATGGTTTTTCTTATAACCCATTTCAAAAACTACATAAAAAAACTAAAAACAATCTTATGTATGTACATTATTTTAGCAATAATGGTAATTATGAATGAAATTTTTTTATGACCCATTCCAAAAACTGCATAAAAAATAACTGAAAAAATACTCCATGTACCTTTCAAAATTATTTTCCAAATTTATTTTCGTGGAAAATTGCTTAAAAAATTTTTTGTTTATGATGGCCTTTCGCCCGATTTGCTACCTGTAAGAAACCCACACATTATTAGACTGTAAAAGACTATTACAATGTAGGAAAATCCAAAACTGCTGAGGAATATGCTAAAAACCCATAATTGTGATATGTATGTACATTAGGGCTGTCATACGTCCTGGTTTTCCAGGAATGTCCTGGTTTTAGACAAATTATCCAGGTGTCCTGGTCCACTCTTAAATTGTCCTGGTTTTTTTAAACAGGTCAATGCAGACAAAAATTTAATTTCCGCTGACGTTTGTTACGAACAGGCTTTCTGTTATAACGCTGTTTACATGGGTTTGACCCATAAACATGGGAAAAAGCATTAGAAAGCAGCAAACCAATAATAAGCTAACGATTTGTTGCCTGGGGTCAGGGCTGCAAAATGATTTTGATAAAAAATCTGCACTTGTCGTGGAAAAAACGGCATTTTCGGCACTTCAACTCGAAAAATCGGCCTAAAGAAAGCTAAAGTTACGTTTACACTTGTCAAATATTAGCCCAAAAAACCTAAGCACTACTTTTGCTAAGGGTTAGTGTGATTTAACTTGATTTTTATATCGCAAAATAAAGTTAATTATGCTGCAAAAATCGATTTTTATATTATTTTAATAAATGTGAACCCATATTAAAAAAAATATTGAAATTAAAGGAAACACAATTTTAGCTTGTCTTGGTCACGTTTTTTGACAAATATTTGCCAAATGTGATCGCCAGTAATTTCATGTGGTTTATAAGCATAAATGCATAACAAAAAAAAAAATTAAAAATACGTTGGAAGAAATGGGACCAGCAAAATTTGTTTCGTTATAAGTGTTTTTTCAAAGAAGCTAACCTGAAAATCATTGAGCTGGTGTCAGAGAACACAAAAATGTTTTTCGATATTATTGGAATCAATTATGACTTTATTCAAAGTCCATCTTCCTGTTGGCCCGAAAATGAAAATTTCAAAAAAATTTAACAGTTTGCAATAAACTTAACAGTAGTTAACGATCCTGATGAGCACGCAATTGGCCTTCTAAAAACCGTCAACAACACACTAGTGATGAAAAACAGTGAGCAAAATGATTTGATTCAGGTCATCGAGCATTTTCACAAAACGCATCCAAACTCCAACAAAAGTACACTTTTAGCATATCGCCTAAAACTGCAGTTTTTCTTAACAGAATGCTACTGTTATTTACATCAAAATCTTTATCTTAAAATTTTCTACCATACTGCATTTACAGAATATAATAATTTTGCCTCGCTAAATTTTTATATAAGAAAAGGTAACCATAAATGAAAAAAAATTATAAGTTCGTATTTGAAAATCTGAAACTGTAATGCTATGAATAAAAATCCATCGATCAAAATGGCAATGTTGCTTTAAAAAACATTTAGGAACTTTAATAAGCTTTTTAATGCATGTAATAATGTTTAAATCCGTTAAGAACTGCTTGAGTTAGAGGCAAACTACTAAAGCAGGATTTATTAATTTTTTGGAAAAAATCCATTTTTCCTAAGAAAAAAGAAAAACATTTGAGAGACCACTTCCCGTTCATCAATATATAACTGTTATACACAAAAATTCTTTTTTTAGAGAAGATTAAGAAAATCGAAGTTCATGAAGAATTTCGAAAATAAATTTAAAGTGAGACGGTCTATTGTATATATCGCACGTTTGCTGCAATGTTATCATAACGCAAAAAAGTTTTATTTTTGGCCTAATAATGCAAAGTCGATCGTTATATATTGCAAAGAACAAAATGTTCTTTTTTTTATTAAATTGTTTATAAACTGAAGACTTAAAACGCATTTTCTGTTAAACTAGTTTTTTGAGTTATGAAGTCGTTGCAGCAAAGGATCGATATTTACATATCGTTTGTTTACTTCATCGTCGCCATAAAATTTATAAAATCTGTGTAAATTTCGTTGGCTATAAATTTAAAATGTATTGTGTTAAGTAAACTTTACTTAACAGATTTCACTTAATTTAAATGCTTTATTAACTGAATTATTTTTTAATTATGTAGCAGATCTCAATAGCAGACTTAACACATGGCGTTGATATTGCAATAATAAAATCAAAATTGCTAACTGGTGAATTAAAATTTTTCCAAAAAAGAAGCAAAGTTTGGAAATCTTTAGTTCGATTGTAAATTCTAATGGGCAGGAAATACCAAATATAGTTGCATGCAAAATGTGCTTTAAAATATACAAATTTGGGAAAAGTACGTCAAATTTAGTTCGTAATAAATGTTATTTGGTTGCTAACGCCAAACGTCAGGACAATGACGAGCTAGATGCCGAGTTGGAGACAAAGAAAAAATGTACAAAGATAATTACTGAATGGAGCGCTTTTAATTGCCGGTCATTTAACATAACGGCTGATGCTGTGCTCAAAAAATTGGCTAGCTTTTTCGTGTCTGTTGGAGCCACTTTTGAAAGCAATGTGAAGATTGAGACACTGCTCATGAATGCAACGACAATCTCGCGAAATATAAACAGTCCTTATGATTTTCATATTAACGAAATAAAGGCTGAAATTTCCAAAATTAAATGTTACCGACTTCTGATAAAAGAGAATATACTACGACCATCAGAGATTGAATTTTCAGTGCTATGCACTTTTGAATAATTTTTATATTAATTTATTTATTTTTTCTTATTTTTAACAAGACTTTTTATGATTTAAATAAATTTAATACAGTATTTATCGCTTATATGCACTTCGGTCATTTGCATTTAACGTTTATATGCATCCCAACATGAGCAATTTTCTATTTGTGTTTTAAAAACCGTAATTATTTTTCGTATTTGCATTTCGCTTATATGCATTTCTCGCTTTTATGCACCGCAAGGATATGTAAATCTTTTTAAAATGTATTAAAAAAATATGCATATATGCAGCGTACATGTCAAGTACATTTTTCAAAAATGGTTGGATCAAATTTTCTACCACAAACAAAAAGTTCCATCTCAATTTACTTCAATTTTACATGTCTGTGTAAAATCCGCTGCTTCATTCAACCAAATAAGCTAATATCAAATTGCTGTGGGAAAATTTCTAAAATATTTATCTATTGTTTTGAAAATAAAATTCGGCGTTTTGTTTTAATTTTGTTTTCTACATGTAATTTTGTTTTATACACGCACCACAGCAGCATACAAGCGATTTTTTATAAGCACTACCGATGCATATAAGGGAGTTTTTATAAATGCATTTCTCGCTTATAAGCACAATAAGTCGTGCAAAACATAAAATGCATATAAGCGATAGATACTGTATAAGAAATTTAAGAATAATTTTATTTTTATTGCCCACAAAAAATAACTGAAATTCCATTCAATTACTACAGGAAAACAAGACCAAAGCGGTAACGCTGATAACTACATTAAAGAATAAAACCATTTAAACACATGGCCACCAACAAACCATGAGCTAACAAAAATTAACAGTGAATGCATACTGTGGATCCATTGTTGTGAGTTCATATTTAACAACAAACATTTTAATGAATGCATAAATGTTGAATAGGCGAATACACGGAGTCATACATAGTGAGACGAACATGTTAACGTATTCACAAACACAAGAGAGTTAGCAATCAATAGTCACTTTGATAACGAATGCACATTTTTCTATTTTATGGCCATTCATGCAGCTCTATAGTACACATGTAAACTTCTCATGACATTAGAATGGCTTAACCGGTCGGAACCAGATTTACGGCACTCAAAATACAATGATCTTACTCAGATTTCGGTTAGGTAGAATTTTTAAATTTTCGAAAATAAAGTTTTAAAAAATATATATTTTTTTGCAAATAAATTTTAAACTACTAACGGCTCTTTTAACAATGCACGATTAAACGTTAACATGGGCTTTAACGGCAAGTTCGGCAAACTTGCCGTTAAAGTGCACGTTATCTTTTAATCATACATTCTGAAAAGGCCCGTAAATCGATCGCATCCAATCAGCTGTTAAGTTCAAAAAAATCCACTGCTGCAAATTTTATTATTACCTGTCTTATCAATGTGTAACAAGTGATACAAAAACGCGTTATTTAGAAACTGAAACACATACTCTCGCCTAATTGTAAGCATCATATTGAAAAGAATTAATTACATAGCAGTAAAAAGATTAAAAAATACCTAGAATTGCAACAAAAAAACGCATTTGTAAAAACAGTGTGAGTTGTTTTTGTTATTATATTTTTGCAATAATGGTCATTATGAAATTGCTTTTTATGACCCATTCCGAAAACCGCATAAAAAATAAATGAAAAATACACCATATGCCTGTCAAAACTATTTGAAAAATTTATTTTCGTGGAAAATTGTTTAAAAAATATGTTGTTTATGATAGTTTTTCGCGCGTTTTGCTACCTATAAGAAACCCACACGTTATTAGACTGTAAAAGACCATAAAATGGAGGAAAATCCAAAATTGCTCAAGAATCTGCTAAAAACCTATAATTGTGAAATAGTATGTACAATGTACATACGAGTACATACATACATCTGAATAAAAAATTTTAAAGCACTTCTTGTAATACTATTAAGTGAACAACATTTTTCCACTACATATTATGTCCACATTTCTTAGCAATATGGTATGTGGCTGGCTCTACGGGCAAACAACCCTTCAACTCTCTTCACCATTTGTGATCTGGGCGGAAGAGAGTGAGAGCAGATAATATAAAATAATAAAATCATATGCACAAAAAAACCTTATTCGACACAGACATCTAGTTAATGATACACGTTAAAGTTACAAGTAATCTTTATAAAATAAGGTGAATTTGTGAAAACACCGTTTTTTCCAATTGATTAAATTTAAATACTAAAAAATTACTTCGATGGACAACGTGAGTACTTTCATGTTATATACGTTGATAACTGATTTTTTATTATTTTTTTACAAAACGCAGAAAACGTTTTATAAATCGCTAAAAAAAACAAGTTATTATATTCCATTACTGTAACGCTTCCACACTATGTATAGCGTATTTTCTTCAAATGAAAAGTTATAAAAATCAGTTACTTGTTGTCAACATATGCTCATCGATATGTATATATCACACGTTGGCTGCAATGTCATCATAACTCAAAAAAGTTTTATTTTTGGCCTAATAATGCAAAATCGATCGTCACACACAGAAAAAAAGGAATGTAAAATCCACATGCCGCAATTTTGATTGGAAATCATATTAAATTTACAAGAAATAATTTATCGTTTGAGTGTGTTAGTGTTTATTTGCTTTGCTCATTGCTACAATTCACTGTTCTGCTTAGTTGTGTGACTTCTTGTTGTGTATTCTTACATGTGTCGTCTATGTAGATGACAAAAAATGACAATCAATCGACATGACTATAAATTTAATTTCAAATAAGCTTTATGTTAAATAATCATTTAAATCATGTTGAATTAAAACGAAATACATTTTACATACGATGGTATTTATTTAGTGTATAAGTAAAGAAAAGTTTGAAGCTGTTGTGGCTGCAGTGGTTAGCGCGTGGACTATCATGCAGGTGGCACGAGTTCAAATCTTGGCTGGGGCAGTCAGCTACAACGCAAAGTTTTCTGATGACTATCACGTAAGTAAAATAATTAATAAAATAGCTACATTAAAGTCATGTTGTTTCAGCTTGATATAACTTTAATTCAACATGATTCTTCGTGTTGTTTCAATATCAAATTCACGTTGTTTCAACTTGAAATAACTTTGATTCAACATGATTCTTCGTGTTATTTCAATATCAAATTCACGTTGTTTCAACTTCAAATAACTTTGATTCAACATGATTATTCGTGTTGTTTCAATATCAAACTCACGTTGTTTCAACTTGAAATAACTTTGATTCAACATGATTCTTCGTATAGTTTCAGTATCAAATTCACGTTGTTTCAACTCGAAATTACTTTGATTCAATATGATTTTTCGTATTATTTCAGTATAAAATTCATTTTGATTTAACTTTACTGGAATATTAAATCAATATGAAATATAGTCAATTCAAAAGGAAAAACTTTCTTTCAAGAATATTGTAAATCATGTCAATTTAACATGAAACACCTATGAAGCAAAATCATTACCGAAAAATGTTAAATTAACCTGGTTTTCGACGATTTTACATGGAAATTTTTCTGTGTGAATAGAGTTTTTTATATATTGTAAAGAACAAAAAAAATTTTTTTGCTTTAAATTTTTTGTAAACTGAAGACTTAAAACGCATTTTCTGTTAAAATAGTTTTTTGAGTTATGACGTATCGTTTATTTGCTGCATAAATTTAAAATGTATTGTGTTAAGTAAAATTTGCTTAAAAGATTTCATTTAATTTAAATATTTTATTACCTTAATTATTTTGTAATTATGCAGCAGATCTCAACAGCCGACTTAACGCATGGCATTGATATTGCAATCTTCTTCTTTTATTTGCAAATCCGGTTTTCGGATGTAAGCGATCATACAAATACAATTTTGAATAACAATATACATTTTAACAAAACTTTTAGATATAATTTTTTATTTTTTTTTAATTTTATAATTCAGAAATTAATCAGTTGTCTATTTGTTGCAGCATTTAGTAGATTTAGTTCATCACGATATCCTGTCCATTCTTGAATATTTTTCAACCAGGAGAGTTCTCTTCTGCCTCTCGGACGTCTTCCTTCAATTTTGGCTCTGAGAATTTTTTGAAGAAGTTCATATTTATCGTTCGTCATTATATGCCCTAAATACGAGATTTTCCTATTCTTCACAGTTTTCACTAGTTGTCGGACCTGGTTCATTCTTCTTAATATTTCGGTATTTGAAACGCGGTCAGTCCATGATATCTTCAATATACGTCTGTATATCCACATTTCAAAAGCTTCTAATCTTTTCTCATCCGCTGCTTTAATTGTCCATACTTCTACTGCATATAATAACACGGACCACACGTAGCATTTGATAAACCGTGACTTTGTTACCAGACTAATATCATGGCTGGTCAATATCGCTGTATTTAAAAAATGCATCTCTTGCCATCTCTATTCGACATCTTATTTCCTTTGATGCGTTCCATCGATCATTTATTAGGGTTCCGAGATATTTAAAAATTTTCACTCGTTCGATTTCTACGTTTTTTATTTTCAGTATCGTGCTGTCATGTAAATCTTTTCTGCTAACAATCATATATTTTGTTTTTTTAATATTGATTCTAAGGCCATATGATTCACTTACAGAGGTAAGTTTGTCTATCAGTTTCTGTAGGCCAGTTATAGTGCTTGCCAATAACGCGGTGTCGTCAGCATATCGTATGTTATTGATAAACATTCCACGTACTTTTACTCCTATTCTTTCTCTTTCAATTGATTCTTGGAATATTTTTTCTGAGTATATGTTCAAAAGCAAGGGCGACAGTATACACCCCTGTCTTACTCCCTTTGAGATGGAAATTTCTTCAGTGAGTTCACCATTTATTGAAATTCGCGCTGACTGGTTCCAGTAAAGATTTTTTATACATCGTTTTTCCTTCTCGTCTATTCCAATGGATGTTAGAGTTTCCATTAGCTTGTCATGTTGAACAGTATCGAAGGCATTTTCATAGTCAATAAAGCAGAGGAAGACATCTTTCTGGACATCGCGACAGTTTTGGATAAGTACCTGAATACCGAGTAGCGCTTCTCGAGTGCCCATTCCCTCCTTGAAGCCAAATTGTGACTCGCCCATAGTTACTTCGCATTTGGCGTATATTCTCTTGTGTATTATTCTGAGAAATATTTTTAACGCATGGCACATTAGGCTAATCAGTCTATATTCACCACACTTTTTTGCGTTGTTCTTCTTTGGTATGGTAATAAATGTAGATTTGAGCCATTCGTGTGGGTATAGGCCTGTATCATAAATGTAGTTAAAAAGTGTCACAAGTAAAAGTGTATTATCACCATCTATAAGTTTTAAGAATTCGGAGGGGATTTCATCTGGACCTGTTGCCTTTTTGTCTTTTAGCGAGTTGATCGCGTACTCAACTTCACATCTAGTGATTGGTGTTCCAGATATAGAGGTATCTGCATTACAATCATAAACCGACCTTTCATCATCAGTAAATAACTTCGCTACATAATCTCTCCAAATGCGTTTTTTATCCGTCATCTCGAATACAGCTTCATTATTATCGTCAAACAGAATTGTTGTAGATGTCCTTTTATATACTCCGGCAGCTTCCTTGAGTTTTTTATGTAGGTTAAAATCGTCGTGTAGGTTTTGCAGTATTTCAATTTCCTGGCATTGACGATTTAGTAGTGCATTCTTGGCAGCTCGGGTTGCAGTTCGGACGTCTTTGTTCAATTCCCAGTAGATTTCGTAGTTCAAGTTTTTGTATTTGATTCGTTCGATTCGAAGTTCGCGAATTTCATCTGTCATCCATTCCTCTTGTTTTGCTGCTATGCTGCTTCCAAGAGTGTTTCTCGTAGTCGTATTTATAATATTTTTTACATTACTCCACAATGTTTCCTTTATTGTCCCGTGGTGATTTCCATGTGTATAGTCTTCTAGGGTGTAATCGAAATAGGATATAGGATATTGCAATAATAAAATCTAAATTGCTAACTGGTGAATTAAAATTTTAACCAAAAAAGAAAGAAAAGCAAAGTGTAGGAAATCTTTGGTTCGATTGAAAATTCGAATGGGCAGGAAATACCAAATATAGTTGCATGCAAGATATGCTTTAACATATACAAATTTGGGAAAAGTACGTCAAATTTAGTTCGTCATAAATGCTATTTGGTTGCCAGCGCTAAACGTTAGGACAATGAGGAAGTAGATGTCCATTTGGAGACAAAGAAAAAATGTACAAAGATAATGACTGAATGGAGCGTTTTTAATTGCCGGCCATTCAACATAACGGCTGATGCTGGTCTGAAAAAATTGGCAAGCTTTTTCGTGTCTGTTGGAGCCACCTGTGGAAGTAATGTGAAGATTGAAATACTGTTCCCGAATCCAACGACAATCTCGCGAAATATAAACAGTCTATATGAATTTCATATTAAGGAAATAAAGTCTGAAATTTCCAAAATGAAATGTAACAGTTACGGACTTCTGATATGTGGGCTGATAATTACATTCGTTAGTCTTTTATGTCAGTAACAATCCATTATATTTTGGAAGGAAAGATTGTCAACCGATTGTTGGCTATGAGATCAATGAAAGGGGATGCATGCACAGGTATGAATTAAACGGGTTTTACTTTTAGCCTGTTAGATGTTTTAACACCTTATTATTTTAAACAAGGTGCAAATATCAAGAAGAAATTTTCAAACGTTTTGGAGGACTTTGGTACTGAGCTAGATAGAGGCTCCAATATGGCTTCTGCATTCCGAAGCAATAACAACGTTTACGACATTAACCATTTCATAAATAATATTGTAGAGAAAACAGTTGGTGGCATACCAGAGCTAACAGCGTTGATAAATTGCCGAAAGGGAGGAAATAACGGAAGCGTGCAAAAACATTATTAAATCGTTATCAAAAATAACCCCTGGCAGCAATCCAAATAACACGCTACAACAATGTTAAAATATTGATATATTTGCTGATTTTGTAGAGATGCATCAGACAGATAATTTTGATACCAGGATCGTAAATGAAATACAAGCGTATAAGAATACTAATATATTATACAGCGATAATTTTGACGTAATTCAATGGTGGACATTGCATGAAAGCCAATTTCCAAACATGTTTAAAGCCAGCTGTAAAATTTTGGCTACTCCTGCAAGCAGCGCATCATCAGAGCGAACATTTTCAGCAGCCAGACAACTTATTACGGAAAAACGCTGCAATATTTTGAAAAACTTAGATTTAGTTGATAAAATTATGGTTTTACACTCAAATATGACTGAAATTGGTGATCATATTTTAGAAGATATTTAAATGTTAAGATATACATACATATGTATATGTATATACATAAATGAGAATATACTTATGCTGACTTTAGACGACATGTTTTTTACATATGGCTTGTAAAGTGTGTGAGACATATGTAACTTCTCATGTTTGTCAAAATTGTAAATTTACAGACAGTTTATAATATTTGCTTTCACACGTACATGTGCAATTACATCTGACATAACCTCTGAGTGTTCACAACAGCTGAGTTTTTGCACAATTTTCGTAAATATATAAAGCGCTCTTTGCTTTTTAATGTTTTTTTCAGCCAAACCACACTTTTGATAATTTAATACAGCTGATGTCAGATGCCTTGTCAGATGAAAATAGAACACGCTCTAATTGAAAATTTTTCATCTGACTTTGCTTCTGTAAATGTCATCTGACAATGTTTCATATGTTTCACACGGCATGTATCACTTTTGCAGTGGGAAATTTGACAAGTCAGATGTAAAATACATGTCGTCTAAAGTCAGCATTAGAGATTGAATTTTCAGTGCTATGCACTTTTGAATAATTTTTATATTAATTTTTTTCTTCTTAGTTTTAACAAGAAATTTTTACCATTTAAATAAATTTAATATAAAAATTTAAGAATAATTTTCGTTTTTATTGCCCACAAAATATACCTAATATGACATTCACATATTACAGGAAAATAAAACCAAAGTGGTAACGCTGATAACTACATTAAAGAAAAACACATGGTTGTGGACCAACCATGAGCTAACAAAAATTAACAGTGAATGCATACTGTGGAGTGTGTATCATTCATTGCTATTTTGATCCATTGTTGTGAGTTCATATTTAACAACCAACATTTTAATGAATCCATAAATGGTGAATAGGCGAATACACGGAGTCATACATAATTAGACGCACATGTAAACGTGTTCACAAACACAAGAGAGTTAGCAATCAATAGTCGCTTACAGAATGAATGCACATTTTTCTGAGTGTTGTGTTTTTCTTCCGACGGTGTTTTTTTTAATTTGGAACGATTTTCCATCATCCCACGTCAAATTTGGTTTGTAAACAGACATTTTTCTGTTTTATTGCCATACATCAGGGACTGAAACCGAACCCGAACCTGAACCCATACAAGTTCAGGTCGCTATTTATAAGGACTTTGAACCCCGAATCCGTTGAACCCAAAAATTCAGCAATGTTCGGGCTCAAAAATAAAAAAAAATATTTAATAGAAGAATAACAAAAAACATTACATTTCTTGCATGCTAAAAAAATTAAAAACAAAATCAAAATAAAATAACGACCAAAGCAAATTCAAAGCTGACTATTTTTTGCAATTTTTAAAAGTGCCGAATGGTTGCCAAAAATTTTTGCTTTTTCTTGTTCTGGGTATTTCTAATAATTTCTTATTTGAAGTATATTTTCTTATGCCAATGCGGTACGTACGCTACAAAGTTGAAAAAAGTTATTTTGAAAGATAAATACGTTAAATTTAATTAAATTGAAAAAAATAATAAACGGCCCTGTTCGGTAAACCGAATCCGAGTAAATTTCTCGGTTTCCAAAAATAAATGATGTCCCCATTGATGTATTTTAAATCGTATATAGTAAATTAATTTTAGATATGATATTTTAAGCTCTAAAAAATATGAAATTGCAGAAAAGTATGAAAAAAGTTTGCTATTAGTAGATTAAATTTTTCTAAATCGAGCGTTTTTAAAACGACTCGATTTACAGAACAGGCAGGATAGTGTTTAAACGTACATATAAACGTGAATGTAAAATTGATTTATGTATTTTATTATTAAGCAAAATAATTGCGCGCGTTTAAATTTTGTTTTTAAGCCCGAACCCGAACCCTGAACCGAACCCGAACTTTTTATTTTGATTAACCCGAACCAGAACCTGAACCCATTTTTTTCATGGTTTCAGTACCTGTCTATAATACATACCATGGAATATAAATGATTTACATAAGTAATACATTTATAATTTTTTCTAAATCGCTTTTAATATGAGTGTCAAAACAATTGGTTTTATGAGTTTCAAATAATCTTTAGAATAAAGAATTTCTTCCATAGTCTCACTTTCTAAGGAACGTCGAAATTTTGTTTAGTTATTTCCGTAGTTTAATGAAGAGTGCTAGAATATTAACCGGGAGGACGGAGTTTCGATTCCTGCCAAGACTCGGTGTTTCTGCAGAAAATATCAAAAGAGGATTAGTCATTATGTGTGGTTGTTATATTGACGGCACTATGATTTGTTTCACAAATTCTACTAAAACTGGACAATAGAGTTGTAAAAGTATCGAGTATTTGGGTATTGAGTACTCAATACCCGTCGTTTTTTTCAGTACCTACTCGATACCCAAAAGTAGTTACTCAATACTTTCAGAGTTGAGCTTACCTGCAAAATATATTGCAAATTATGAATGCAATTGATCAAAGAAATTCAATTTTTAAATTATAAAAAATGTTTGAATTACAGATATAACTTTTACTTAAATAAGACTTAGTAAAACGTAATAAAAATGTGTATTTCGATGTTGAAAAATCAATGAACCATAATTTTCACGAATAAGATGGTTGTTCTTAAATTTTTATTTAAAATCATTCTTTAATTCGAGAAACCCGTTAAAGTATTAAGTAGTATTGAATCAATACCTAATAAGTATCGAGTATTCAAAACTATCGAAATTTTACAACTCTTCTGGATAAGCCTTTGTGGAATCGCCTCGCTTTATTTCAGAAATTGTTTGCCTAAAGTTATATAAATTAACTTCAGCCTTTTTGAATATTTATGCAAATGCAAGAAATTGTTATCAATAAAATTCTGAAATTCCTAAGAATATCAAAAATAGTGCTGATTTTTTTCTTCATTACGATATTTGGATTTATTAAAGATCGTTATTTGCAGTTACCTTCAAAATCAAACAGTTTTCATATGAGGGTTAGCATTTCTATATAAAAATTTACACAATTATTAATTATATTGTGAACTTCAGAATTGATTAATTTAGATTTATATCATAGGCAAAAATAACTTCTTGCCTCTGATATTTATGAAATGAGTTTCACTATTTTTTTAATATATCCTTTTTTTGTAAAATTATAAAATGTTGCTATTGCAATCACTAAAATGTGGTTTGAAATCGGAGTTAGCGTGTTGTCTATTGGTTTGATAAAAATCAGAATTTTTTTACCTAAAATCGGCAAATCGGCATTTGGTAATTTTTGATGGGAAAATCGGCAAAATGCCGAAAACTCAGAACTTTTGGCAGCCCTGATTACAGTGAGTGGGCGCTGCGGGCTCTCTGCCCACTGTCTCAGAAACGGTTGGGCGTATGAAAAAATGTGCAATACAAAATTTTTTGCAAATTTTATTCTCTACAATTTTTATAATAAATGTTGATATCATTGGAGTTATAGAAACCGAGATAATCGCTAGCAAATGACTTTTGTGACCTTTGACCTTGAATAACTTACGTTGCAGACGCGAGATTTTATGAGACTGTTGAAACAACTTTTAGAACATCCAAATAAAGGTGTATACGAATTTACAGCTTATTATCTCTCATTCCGCAGTGAAACCCTAATATGATTGGGTTAATAGAGCTAAGTAGTTGCGCAGATAGTTCCACCCGTCTTTCAACGTTCTTTGACTACTAGTTAAGTATTTCTACAACAAATTTGCTATTGTTGTGGAACTGCGTGCACCTGTTAATCGTACCATGGAATGTTTTTAAATAAAAAATGTTTAAAAAAAATTTTTGTGCGTTTTTCAAAAACTACGCGTTTTTCCTTCTTTCAGTGCTTTTTGAAATTTAAAAGTTGACAACGCTGTCTATTACGTACCCATTGCCAATGTCCCATTAGCATTAGTGGATGGTGAACAGACTCCAATGCTTGTATAAAGTGATCCAGGGGGAGGTGGCGTTGTTTGTCTACTTCCAACCATTGTTGAATAGCCAATCGGCTTACCACTGCTATTGTGTGCTGCGGGCATCATTAAATTATTGTGTTGCGATGTTGCAGGAATGACCATTGTTGTTGCTGTACCATAATTTGTAGATGAATGGTCGCCCAATGAGCCGTATGTACAATTTGGTATTGGAGCATATGTCATATAGTTCTAAAGAAGAGAAGAGTGGAAATCGGGATAAGAATAACAAATTAATAACAATGTACATAAGTAGTCATTTTATTTCTCCGGCACTTTTACGGAAAAATAAAATACACTTAATTATTCTTGCAACAATTTGTAGATATCGCCTTTCTGGTATCAAATACACTTTTTTGTTTATTTGTTTGTGAACACCTACTGTAATTTGCATAGGCTTGTAATATTGTATTGATGTGTCATATCAGGCCTATTTTTCATATTATTTTATGCATGCATAAAATTTTATTTAAAATTTTCAAACAAGAATTTCATAAAATTTTACACATGAATGGCATGTGTTTTAAAAAAATTGTATTTCGTATTCAATAATTTTCTTTCAAATTTTGATGTTTAAAATGAAATAAATTAAAATAAAATTTATAAAATAAATAAACAAAAGTTTTTGTCAAAAATAAAAGTGTAAGACATCGCAATTTAATATGTGCGAATTTTAAAATGAACTTTTCTGGAAAAATAAAAAAATATTATCGTTCTGAGACATAACCTGTTCAAAATATCAAGTATGTACTATTTAAATACAAAATATGGGATAGAACAATGTGCAAGCTCGTTTTGAATTGCCCAAATATGTAAAGAACGTTATATTATATTTTACAGACACCTTATAGTCATAAAGCTAACTTTAAGCGTGCGAAGCGCTCGGGCGGGCACATCTAGTATGAAATAAAATTGTATTGAATACACTAATTTTTTTATGAAAATTATCAACAACAAGTTTTCACTATTGTACTCAATACAATATTATACTCAATACAAAGATACAAGAGGTTTTGTGAATTAGGCAACTGTTCTACAGTAACAAATAAACGAGCTTATTCATGCTGAATACGAGTTCATACGCAAAAATCATTTACTTGATAATATTGATATTTAATTTAGATAGTTACTATCATACAGTGGTTGCATTTATGTATATGGGGAGCGCGGTCAAAAATAATCTTACTGGACATATTGTCAAAAAATGTATTCTGTGAGGTATGTTAAGCATGGGTATGGTTTGACAAGTCCACGCCTATTCTTTTTCCTTTTCTTTCCAATCTGTTATTGTTTTACCGGAAAAAATTATTGAATTGAAAAAACTAAACGCAGGATCAAAGCGGACAAATCAGTGTATTTAAAAATAAAATTTATTTATCACTAACTTACCTGGTTCGGAAACTTTGATAAAAAATTAAGTTTTTATTCTTTATTGATTTTTATATCAAATTTGTTAACGTATTGAATCGATAATGGTGTACGTTTATGGACAAAGTAACTTTCTTATAAAGTGTTATTTATATCAGCTATTTTAATAGTGTTTTCTTTAAATATTTTCTATTTAAGTTAAGGTTTAGAAGAGTAAATCCAGAAAAATTTAGTTTCTAAAACTTCTAAATCTTTGTAAAGATACAAAAAAAGTATACCCGAGTATACCTAAAATTTTTGCGGAACCTTAATATAGATATTATAAAGTAATATTGTTCCAAAAATTACTATACTTCAGACCCTAATATCATCATAAAACATTGATCGTCTTTTATAAGCCGTAAAAGATATACCCCCATATTCATAAATTATTAGTAAAGTTAATGTGTGCATTAAAACCGGGTTTCCTATACAAAATTCGTACAGTAAGCCAACGTTAACTTTTATAAATTTTTATGAATAGGGGGGTTATTGTTAAAATCTAGTATCCAAGAAGATTCAGTGGCATAAAGTAACTGAACGGATCACTTTGTAGAAAACTTTATATTTTATTATTAAAATTGTTTAAAAAAAATAAATGGTATATGTATTAAAACAGCTAATATGTATAATAATACATTAGTATGTAGAATAATAAAAACATGAATGCTTAAGTTCTATTTTTAACACAAAAAATTTTGAAAATTTATTTAAAAACACAGCTTTTATCTTATTGATATTTTGTAGCTCGCACTCAAATTATCTGTGTCTTCTTTAATGTTCATTGTTTTGCTTATTTTCTGTTGAATTCTGATACTTTCTGTTATATACCTCTTTCTTATATTTAGGGAATTCACAATGTGTATTTCAAAATTTGGAAATAGCAATATCGTTAAACCTTAAAATTTCATTGTGAGCAACGATACAAAGCACAGCATACTAAAGTAATAAAAGTAACGACGAAGTTTGCTGAATATTTCTCACTATTTACATGTATAGAACACGAACTGAAAATACACAACAAACAAAACAGCAACACAAGCACGATAGTGCTTGGTACCTATCAACATGCCAAAGGAACAGCAATACACTTAAACCACGCACAAATTCTTTATTTAAAATATTGCCGCATTGGAAAAAACATGCTTCTTGGACAAGGTGGATTTATACAGGTGATATCATAAGCACAGCTGTTCTACTTTTTTCCGCAAATTAGATGCTCGGATGTCAAAATCTGTATACGTTGACATAGGTGCTGAGATGTTAAATGTTATTGTAATGTTGTAGTTGTTTTAGAATCAACACCACCTGATAAAATTAATTCACCTTGCTTCTTGTACGTTTAAACTTGCCATCTGGTAGTAAATTTCATTTACACGCAAAACAGAGACAACAAACTTGCCAACCCCTAATAAAAGACTAAAATTGAAACGTCGTTATATTACTTGAAGTCTACACGTAACATAATATGTAAGATCAAATTGTCAAATTCAATCGCAGAGAGAGTTATGTTACGTGTAGACTTCAAATTAGTGTTATCTCAATGTTATAGGAATTTTTATGAGAGCGTTGTTATAAGAATTCTTATAACAACAATCTTATGAGATGAACTGTCAAAAACACATGTACATAAAAATAAAATAGTGTGCATGTGTGAGTGTTTATTAAAATAAATGAAAAGCGATATTTTTGATAAAATTTCTGTGTTAAATAAATGAATAAATGTGTTTAGTTGATTTACAAATTTAAATTTGTGTGAAAAACTAAAAATAAAACAACCAATTATGCAAAAGTGGTACATGTTAACTCGATGAGCATTTGCATAAAATGATATCTTATCGGAAAAGTAAAATTACGTCTTCCCCTAGTATGAGATTAAGAGAAAATTCGACATTTTGTTTTTAGTATTCTGCCGACGTTTTCTCTCATGTTATCTCAAAGTTAATGTCTCGTGAAGACGCTGTGTTAAGACACATTTTAGAACGCTGTTGTGAACTCCCTAATTGTTTACTTTGTCCAGTATTTTTATATTGTCAAAGTCAGGTTTGTGTTTTATATGTATGATGTGTTGTGCTAATGCAGTGCTTTCTTTGTTTTTGTTTATATCTGCTTTATGTTCATTTATTCTTGTTGCCAAACTTCTTTTTGTTGTACCTATGTACACTAGATTACAGCTGTCATTGTCTATGCCATTACACGGTATTTCGGAAACTACGTTGTTGTGTTGTAATTTTGCTATTGGTGTTTTTGTGAATATCGTATTTAGTGTTTTATTCGGTTTATAGCCAAAATTAATATCATTACTATCTATCGTTGTTTTTATAATTTTATTGTCGGTAAGACCGGGTATGTATCTTATACTGCAAAAACGTTTATCTAGGTTAGGGTTACCATGATCATTGTGTGTTGTGGGTTTATAAGATTTTATTGCAATGTTGGTATAATCGGAAATGAGAACTCAGTTGATTTGCTTCTTAGAAAGTTTTGGGAGCTAGAAAATATACCTGGGAAATCTAAAGTTAACTTTTCAGATGAGCAACAAAAAGATGAACAAAAAAAAGACGAACAAAAAAAAGATGAAAGGTAGATCCAAGTTTATTGGATTCGTCATATGACCTTGCTAGGAAACGTTTTTTTAGCACTAGAACAAAGACTTGAGCGGAATAGTAATGTTAAGGAGATGTATCATACTTTTATGAATGAGTACATTGATCTTGGACATATGTCTGTAAAAAATTACGAGTTTTCCCCTGATTTACATTATTATATCCCGCATCAGGTGCTACGTCCTCAAAGTACCACTACAAAATTACGCATAGTGTTTGATACGTCGTGCCGCACATCGTCTAACGTTTCTCTTAATGACATACTAATGGTGGGTCCCACCATCCAAAATGAGCTTTACTCTACGCTAGTTGCCACCATTTTTATTAAATAATGCTTCAGAATGGACTTCTAGTCCTAAGTTTGAACCCAAGTTGAAATCGCTAGTTGCTGTTCAAAAGGAAGTTGCAAATGAAAATATTATTTTAGATGTTGTAAATAAACACTCATCATATACACGGATTCTTTACATTATATCATATATCTATAGGATAATTGACTTCTTTAAGAAACGTAAGAACCCCTCATCCATATACCAATATTTTTGAAAGTAATCGAAACAATACAGAAGAATGACTATTCCGATGAAATACATAAGGTTAAAAATAAAATAAACTTGCATGCTAAAATGCGAAGTTTAACGCCATTCGTACATAGTTTTGAAATTAAGCAAAGATTACTCGAAGTATTGAGAGTAGGAGGACGGTTGCTCAATGCGTCGTTAGACTACGATGCAAAGTTTCCTTTATTGTTACCAAAGGGAACGTATTTCGTTAATATTTACTTGAAGAACCTTCATGTTCAACATTGTCATGCGGGCTCGAGGTCTATGGTAGCATTGCTAAGACAGAAGATTTGGATAATTAACGCTAGAGAGGAATGTAGAAAAGTAGTTAGAAGTTGCATTCGATGTTATAAGCCCGAACTGAGAACCCAAATTATGGGAAATTTTCCGTCAGATAGGTTAAAAGCTTTGAGACCTTTCTTGATAGCTGGTGTTGACTTCTGTGGTTCAGTAAACGTCTCTTTAAGGATACGAGGTAGACCTCCTTCAAAAATTTACATTGCTGTCTTTGTCTGTTTTTTTCCAAGACGGTTCATTTGGAGCTTGTCTCAGATCTCAGTTCTGATGCATTTCTTTTATGTTTCAGGAGATTTGTGTCCCGTCGAGGCATGCCAATGAAGGTAATATGCGACAACGGCACGAATTTCCTAGGCGCAGATCGGAAGTTGAAAGAGTATCAGCAGCACATAGTGAAAGCCCAGATCGAGTCATACGCAGCCAAACGGGAAGTAGAATTCGTTTTAATTCCCCCTCAAGCGCCCCACTTCGACGGATTGTGGGAATCGGCCGTGAAGTCAGCCGAGCACCTACTCCTGCGAGCCGTGGTCAGCGCATTGCTATCCATCGAAGAGTTTCAAATAGTTCTACTAGAAGTGGAGACGGTCCGCAACTCGAAGCCAATAGCACCGCTCAGCACAGACCCGAACGACGGGGAAGCGCTCAATCCAGCGCACTTGTTGATAGGAGAGGGTCTCCATACGCTGCTGCCAGAATACGTAGACGACGTGCCAGACTCCAAGCTGGGGTGCTTGAAGCGCTGGCTACATCCTAGGTCTACAAGCCACATCCAAATGGACCATCGAGAAGCCCAATCTACCACCCCAGCAGTGGCTAACAGGTAGAGTAGCATCCGCAATTCCAGGCAAAGACGGCAATTACCTTGTGGGCGGTAGAGGTCCAAACAAAAAACGGACTGTTTAACAGACCAATCCACAAGCTCGCGGTCTTACCAGTTTGTTGAAGGCAGATTCCTTCAATGCGGGGAGAATGTTTGTTTATCTCAATTGTTCCCACCAATAATGAGGCTATGAACTTTAAGTTTAAATATTATTGTCATATAAAACAATTTTTTTAGTGTAGTTATGCACATAATGACGTTCTGTAATGATGTAAATAATTATAGCATAATGACAGATACTTCTGATACTGTCATTACGCTTGGGAAATTTTTCCCACACTTTTTTGGCTTCATTTTTTTTCTGTATAATCAGCTTATGAAAAGCGCAGTTAGCAATTAAGTTGTGATTCGTGAAATAACCAGTATAAGAACCAGAAGTGTTTTACTAGTTGTTAGATAAAACAATTGAATTTGAAATATTGTTTTATTATTTCTTAAAAACTATTAAGAAATTTTTAAATTTTGCTCATCTTAAACAGAACTGATTGTTACATACTTTTTTCCCTTGGATAGCTTCAGCAATTTTAATTCAATACTAGAGTTTGATATTTTCCCGATTTGAGCAAATTTTTGCAAGATTTTGATATTTCCCCACAGGAAACCCATCGGGTCCCTAAAACTGTTTATGCGTTACATCGGAGCTAGATCCCAAATGTGTTTGCAGGAAAATTCCTATTCGGGATTAGCAACGAAAAAATATTAGAGGAACAGTTGATATTTTCACTGACGATGTCGTTGCTGCATTGGACAACTGCAAAATTTCTTACCGAAACTCAGTTCGTCTTGTCAATAAAGGCAATTTGTTGTGACACTACTAATTCTAACCTCGGGCGGAGAAATGGAGCTGCAGTAATTTTAGAACATAAACTTGAAACAGAGTTAGTATACCTTGCTTGTAGACATCATATATATGTACATACGTATTAGTGTTATCTTGTGTATTTTCCACGAAAATTCCACGCACAACCACACCGAGTGTACCATTATTTAAAAACTTTCAAAGTCAGTGGGACTCTTTTGATAAAAATAAATTTAGTTCTGTATTACAAAAAAAATTTGTAATTTCATAAACATTATTCAAACACATGATGATTACCGGGAACTCCTGCAACTAAGTAAAGTATTTTTAAGTACAATGGATTCTGAGAAAACTAAGTTTTATAAACCTGGGGCATTTCAACATGTTCGCTGGATGTCAAAAGCAATTTATTGCTTACAAATTTACATATTCCGGGATATTTTTGAGTTAACTGAAGAAAATAAAATAATATCCTAGAAATTTCATTATTTATCGTTTTTGTGTATGTTCCATTTTGGTATACTGAACCTTTAGCAGCAGCTGCAACAAATCAGGACCTAGAGTGTATGAAAGCTGTTTACTGGTATGGAAAAGTTGATAAAGAATTATCTAAAGCAGTTTAAAAAAAATTTGAAACCATTTATGGTATTTTAGTTCTGAAGCAGCGGCCTTAACATTTTTCGATACAAATTTAAATAGTACTGTAATGCAAAAAATGGTTAAGGCTTTGAAATTAAGTGATGTTGATCAAAATGGCGAACCCAAGTGATTGGTTTTTAATATAGACAGTTTTGAACGGGTTTTAAACAAAAATATGGATTATTTTATAAATTCAACTTCTCTCAAATTTTTTTAAAGATTCGGCATTGACCCAAGTTTTCTTGTGCTAGATATTACTAAATGGTCAAACAACCCAGGATATTTAAAAGATTTAGAAATAGTAAGAAATTTAAAATTAGTCAACTATACTGCAGAAAGAGCAGTAAAGTTGACTGAAGAATATATTAATATTTTAGCTAGAAATGAAGATGAAAAACAATTGCTCAATTCACAACCTGTTGTAAGTGTTGTAGGTCGTAAGGCTGTACAACAGTTGTACAATTGTTGTTGGTAATTTCCATATCAACATTTACTACAACACCTACAATATTTTTCCCTATGTTTATTGAATGTCGTAGAATGGGATCAGGAATTGATAAGCTTAGAAAACTTTTATATTTTTTTATTATACTTATCTAAATTTTTCTGTATTAAGTTAGTAAGAATTAGTGTAATTATATATATAAATAAAAATTTCAATAGAATTTTTCAACTAATACTGATTTCCTTTTAGTTGAACAACAAATATTTTAAATATTTTTTGATGTTGATATTTTAAATATTTTTTGATACCAAAAACAAAAAATCAAGTTTCCATCCCTGTTCATGGAATATCAATTAATGTGAATGTCAATTCAAGCAAAGAAGAAGAAAAATAAACGACAAATATTTTGAAATTTTGTATAAATTAATAGAAATAACTTAAAGAAAAACATTAATTAGCAAATTTAATTTATAAAATGGAGATAGTCCGGTAAAGAGAAAAAGTATTCCCATCTTATTATACACATGCAAATGTTTGACATTTTTAAAAGTTTAACAACGCCTACAACAGAGTGTTCACAACTACCATAGTTGTAGTTAATACAATGTAGAATCTACAGTAGGTTGTGAATTGAGTAAATATGTAATTCAGATTGTAAGTGAATATAAAAAAAAATTTCAGATGAATCTAAAGAATGTGTAATAAAATAAATTATGATATATATTTTTTAACTTTTTTCTTTTATAATACAGTCAGAATCAGCTTTTTTGTGTAATTGAGCAGTAAAACTCCATCAAGCTAATAACAATTTAGCATCTAAATAAATGAATCAAATGACTCTTTCAATAACTTTCGAAGGAGTGATTTTATAAAAAAAATTGTTATGACTTTTTTTGTTGTGCGTACGATTTTATTGAAGAATTTCCATACAAAATGTACCGTCTTAGGGGCAAGGATTAACATAAAAATAAAGACCTGATTTTTGTACCACAGTTCTTTTGAGACCTAAGGCTATTAATTTAGGGGCGGGCCCAAAAAATAAAACCAACTTGGTAAACAACGGACACCCTAATATACATACTTAAAACGGGTGATTTAATAAGCGTAGTTTTTTTAAAATCTAATAAAACACTCAAATTTGCATCATATATTCAAAATTTTTATTGGAATCGATAAATTGGTCTTTGCCATTTACTTTTTTAAAATAACTTCATGTAAATGTTGCCCGCGGCTCCGGTTCAAATGGTCCATTCGTAAGGTTCAATTTTGCACCACTTTTTCGAGCATTCCGGCCTGTATTCCATGAATAACACGTGTTATGTTATACTCTAAGGCTTCAATCGTGTTCGGCTTGTCCACATAGACCAACGACTTCACATAACCCCACAAGAAATAGTCAAGAGGCGTCAAATCACATGATCTTGGCGGACAACTCACAGGGCAATTTCGAGACGACCATAAAAAGGTCGTAACAAACGATGGACATTTGTCACAGAGCACGAATTTTGATAATAAATTTCAACGATTTGCAGTCGTTGCTCGTTTGTTTCTCCATGATGAAATGGCAAACTATACTGAAGACTTTTCACTTTCACAGATGTCGTTTTGACACAATTAGCAACCAGTGCTGCCAGCCCGAAAAACTTAATTCATAAAAAATAACCCATTATTTGGTTTCTCGAAAATTGCTCTACGAATTCGATGAGATTCACGATCTAGAGGTTTTCATGGACGAAAAACCGATTCAGCTTGGTATCGTTTCTGGGGAAACTCGTTTTCATCGTGATTTCAGCTGTTCCGCTATTTGTGTGTTTAACAATTTCTTAGCCGCCCCACGATATGGGTACGAAATAAAGGGATTTATGAGAAGATAACTCAGAATAAAATACAATACGGCAGACACGCCAAATTGGCGGACCACTATTTAAGTTTTACATGAGCAAATTTGTACATAATATTTGTATGTTCAAAAATGTTAAAACTATTTTTAGTAAAATTTTTATGTATTTTATACATTGGGTAGTATGAACAAAAAAAAGTATTTGCGTTTTACTTAAAAATTTGTCTAAAACCAGAGACCCGGAATCTTTTTATTTTTTATTTCCATATCATATAAATATTTTTGTTGATGAACATTTATTTCTAGTTGTACAAACAAATAAAATATTTATATTTATTTTCAAATATAAATATCCATCATGATGAAAAAATAAAAAATCTTCAGTAACAAATATCAGAAAAGAAACATTTTCAAATGATTTTTTTCAAACTCTTCAAATTTTAAATATTTGAAAATATTTCACACCAAAATTAAAAAACAAAAACGTTTACTATACATTGGACTTTCCGCGATGATAGCAATTTCTTCTGAGATTTTGTTATTAGCAAGTTTTTGCGAATTTTCACTATTTTCGCGATTTTTTTTTAAATTTTTTGATTCCTTACAGTTTTAGCAATTTTTAATCAAAATTATGGCTTGTTTAAAGTTTTGCAATTTTTCGCGAACTTTCTTTATTTTTGCAATAGGCGAAAATTTTCCAAAGTTTATGGTTTTCTTACATTTTCGGAGCTCTTAATCAATCGTAACATTGTAATATTTCATGCACAAGAAAGTTTTTACAAGTTTCCGTAATTTTCGCGATTTTTCCCGAGCCTTAATAATTTTTTAAATTGGATGTTAATTAATCTTTGTGCTCTCCTTGTATTAATTGATTCAAGACGTGTTCCAAATATGCATATAAACATTTTATTATTTTACTGTTTTCCTTAAATGATTTTTTCTTACAACACATTTTTCTTATAGTAAGTACATATAAAATTTTTTCATCCGATGAAAAAATTTTAAAATATCATAAACGATAAATAATAAACGATTTTATTTTATTTTCTTTCGAAAAGAAAATAAAAATACTTTTTTTCAAATAAAAAAATCCAAATGGATACATATAATTTTTTAATCACAAGTGTTTGTTTTTTTGATACGAAAAAAACAAATAAAGGAATAAAGGAGCGATATGTATTTGTATTGTAGTAAAGGCGAATATTTCGGAACTTTATTCTTCTACCTACGAATAGTAAGTTTGTCTAAATTAATTAGCTATATTCGATTAGAAATTGCTAAATCAGACTTAAGCACACTTTCCTTTTTGCCACAGATAGTACATTGTATTTACTTACATATGTACATATCGCACCTGTTCATCAAAAGTAACACAACTCAAAATTTACAAGTTTTCAGTAGAGGCAAAAAACTAATTGCGCCAATATAAAGGAATTATTGTTATAAACAAATATACCGTTGTAAAGGAAACTCAATAATATTTCAATAAAATAATACAATACCAAAATTTTTACAGTGGTTAGATATGGTAATCATACACTGTTTCCTTCAAAAAAGTGGAAAATAGAATTTTTTGAGTTGTGTTACTTTTGATGAACAGGTGCGATATGTATAGAAAAGTGATATATTTTCTATACTAAATAGGTACATGATTTTGACTTGAAAAATCTTTTTTGGTACAATTTGGTCCCAAAAAGTGCAATTTTAGACAACAATTGGTACAATTTAAAAATTTCATATGCCATCCCTGAGACAAAGTTACATATTTGGTGTTGCCAGATGTAGTTTTAGGGTAATAGCTTTTTGCTGTGTGGTTTATGGATTTGTGAATTAAATTATTTATGAAGTATGTGGGATAATTGTTGTTTTTTAATATTTCTTTGATAATTTTAATATTTTTGTCCTTGTATTTGTCATGACTTAAAATTAAAACTTTATTAATAGAATTAGAAATTGTGTGTGTTTTTCGTTTTATTATATTTTATATTATTTTATTTTATTTAATTTTAAGTCATGACAAATACAAGGACAAAAATATTAAAATTATCGAAGAAATATTAAAAAAACAACAATTATTCCACATACTTGATCAATAATTTAATTCACAAATCCATAAATCACACAGCAAAAAATAATAACCCTAAAACTACATCTTGCAACACCAAATCTGTAACTTTCCCTGCAGGAAATGCGAACAGTGAAATTGTAGTGATTTACTAGAGACATTGTCAGTAGCACTACTGACCAGGGGGTCGATTCTGAATTTATGATAAAAATGAAGTGATAAAAAATTTATCATTTTCACTTCATAGCAATTTTTCACTTAATTTTTCATTTAGAGCGATTCTGATTGCAATTATCGAATCGTTATGAAAACCATCTGTCACTTTTTGTTTTATTTATTTTATGTAATTTTGTATAATAAAAAAATTGCACTTGAATTTTGTTGATCTAAATATGTTGATCGAATATTGAACTCAATTTCAATATTCGTATCGGTATCGGCGATATTTATTTTTAAATATCGGTATCGGATCGTCAAAACGGCGTATCGTTACGTCCCTATTACGGACAAAGCTACCAGAACCAAAAATAATGAGCTGATGTTATGCTGCCACCTGTATACTCATTGCACCATGTTCCAAAGCATCTAAATAATTGTTAACCAAAAAGAAGTGTGAATAAAATATCATTGGCTAAACTATTGTCATTAGCTAACTAATGAATGTGAATTTTGGCCTAAGTAAGCTTTATTCTGTGATATTTTATTTATTTTTGATTATTTTTGCAATTATTTTCAAATTATATGTTTTATGTCGTGTTTTGTCATGTCCCGTGAAACAACATTGCTTAAATTTAAGTGCAAATCTTGTTAGAAGGTAAAATATGTAAGTTTAAAGTTATATATTAATTGTTTTATTAACATTGTTGTTATTACATTAACATCGTTTTACAATTTCTTATTAATATTACCAGATTTAATATCCCTGAAGATGTTGGAAAATCCCAACGAAACGTCGGATATAAATAAATGAAATAAAATTGTCTTTTATTTGAATTTGAATCAAAAATTAATGACCTTAGAAGCCTGAGTAGAAATAATTTCTATAAAAACAACATAATAATAGTAATATTTACATTAATTTCTTAAAAATTAAGCTTAATTTTAAATTAATTTGAGCTACCTCGTCGTAACCCAGCTATCCTCGTCGTAACCCAGCAAAAACTTTTGTCATTTTGTAATCAGTAGTACTTTATTAATGGGTTACAAAGTAATAAGTGGTACTTATTTAACTTATAACTATGCTTAAAACTATAACTACTAACCAGTTTTCAATAAAATTAGTACGTATTTTTCTCATTATCTGAAAATAGCTACAATTTGTTGATATGTATTAATAAAATAAGTAGACAACCACTTTTTAAGTCAACATGTGTTTGTATGTATATAAAAACTAATTTTTGTCGCTTAAACTTATAAGTCAACAATAGCCGAGTGGGTAAAGTACTTGTCTGTAAATCAGAACGAGCACGGGTTCGAATCCCAGCTGGGTCAAAAGATAAAAAACTTAAAAATATAATGTGTATAATTATGCTTTCTCTGAGACGCATCTGGCGGCTAGAAGCTTTTTTAAAATCAACGGATATACACTCTACGACACAAAGAACCCTCAAGGTAGAGCTTGTGGTGGGTCGGGTATACTAATAAAATAGCGATTAAAACACTATTTAATGGGTGATCATTGTGAAGACTATCTGCAAGCAACTAACATCTGCATTGAAGCTTTTCATCAAAACCTGGTGATTTCATCAATTTACTCTCCTCCCAGGTACTCTATTACAGAAAATCAATATAGTAGATTTTTTAATTCACTAGGCCCACGCTTTTTGGCCGCCGGTGATTACAACGCTAAGCACACGTTCTGGGGATCTCGCCTCATCCCAGCAAAAACTAGTGCTTCGCGGTAAGCAGGTTTGTAAAGGCGAGTTTTGTTGGTGTAGATTACAAACATGCTTACGTATTGCATGATATTTGTTCGCGATGTCCCACTTTGGAGCATTTCTTGTTAAACGTTTATTTCAGCGCATTGAGTATATAATAGAATTATACTATTGTTTTGTCTTTTTAGGCTCGTAACTCATCGTCATTCTTCGTAAAATGTATATTTTTATAATCTCTGCCTTACAGTAGCGCTTCCTTGAATGCACCACTGTAAGTGAATGTGCAAAAATTTGTTTTTTAAATTTACGAAAAATATAAATATAAGAAGCTTAAGCATTTCTTGCGATACATTATTGCTTATATTCAGGCAATACATTTGCCGCTACTGTGAAACGCATTTGTATAACATGAAAAATTTGTACTGCTTCCAAAATTTCGATTATTTTTCTGCTGGGATCACATCAAAGGGTCGCGTTTTGTTTGACACAATTTCTAAAATGCGTTTGAATGTTATATCAAGTGGGCAGCCAACTTACTGGCCAACAGATCGCCGAAAAATACCTGATGTTATTGATTTTGGAGTGGTAAAGGGTGTGCCCAGCGAAATGATCCAAGTTGAAGCATCTTTAGATTTGTCTTCAGATCACTCAGCAACTATTGTCACTATATATTCACATACAACTTCTTCACCCACTTGTGATTTAACGATGACAACCACACTTATAAATTGGTTGAAATAAAAAAAATATTTGAGTGTTCATTGCACAGAAAATATTCCATTAAAAACGCCTGCTGACTCGATTAGAATTTTTGAGGCAAACCTTAAGCAAGCTGCTCTAAATGCTACTACTACAAATCTTCAGGTGAGATATAAAAAATTTTTTCAGCAGATGTAGAACGGCTTTTATCCGAAAAAAAGAGTTCGTAGAGAATGGCAACGCTAGGCTGAAAGAATGTAATAAACAGCTGAAAACTCTACTAGAATATCAAAAACCGCTTCTCTTAAAAAATTTCTGAATGAGCTCGACGCAACACCTCAAGCAGACTATTCGCTATGGAGAGCAGCCCGAGGCCTCAAAAGACCAGTGATATATAAGCCTTCATTGCGAACTTCGAATGGAGACTGGGCAAGAACTGACGCTGAAAAAGGTACTCTGATTGTAAACCACTTGCAGAAAGTATTTACTCTAAATACGTCTGATACTATAGTTGAGCTGCCACCAGTCCTCACTATACCAGATATTACTTTGAGGTTCAATGTTCGTGAGATTGAACACTGTATTGCGGGCTTAAGTTCGAAAAAAGCTCCAGGCATTGATAAAATAGGCAATAAAATGCTACAAAACGGATAATTATATTTATCTTTAACAGTATTTTGCGCCTCAAATGCTATCCCGCAGAATAGAAGGTTTCGCTGATTATCATGATACCTAAACCAGGAAAAGATCATACGAAGGTGGAATCCTATAGGCCTATTGTCTAACATGTCAAAGCTATTTGAAAAGTTATTTATGAGTAAGCTAACACCCATACTGAATCGTACTGGATGCATTCCAGACCACCAATTCGGTTTTAGGAGACAATACAGCACGATTGAACAAACACATAGAATCGTGAACGTGGTTAGAAAAACCTTCGAAAAAAGAAATATTGCTCTGCGCTCTTCATCGATGTTTCTCAGGCATTTGATAAACTATGGCACGAAGGTTTAATACATAAACTAAAGCAAAACCTACCCGAAAACACCCTTAAGCTTTTAGAAAGCTACTTAACTGAGCGAAAATTCGTTGTTAAAGCAGGTAATTTTCTAAGCCCTCCGCAACCGATTGAAGCAGGAGTTCTTCGAGGCAGCATCCTCGGTCCTGTATTATATCAGATATATGCTTCTGACTTGCCGGTAAGCAGTGACATACACATATCAACATTCGCTGATGATACAGCTTTTCAAAGTGTTCACAAAAGTCATCAAGAAGCTTCCCGCAAACTGCAAGATTATATACCAAAGTTGGAAAAATGACTAAAACAATGGCGGATAAAAATTAATGAACAAAAATATCTACACTTTACTTTTACATTGTGCAGAGAAACCTGCCACCCTATACAAATAAATAACCAAACTATACCTCAACACACTGAAGTAAAATATCTCGGTGTTCATCTTGGTCGTCGTCTAACATGAAAGTCCCACATAAATGCAAAGGTGGACCAAATGAAATTAAAACCAGCTCAAATGAATTGGCTCATTGGTAGGAACTCTACTTTAAGCTTAGATTGTAAACTTCTTCTATACAACTCCATTCTTAAACCAATATGGTCCTACGGTATCCAGTTATGGGGCACTGCCTCGGCATCAAATGTAGAAAAAAGGCGACAAAATAAAATACTCCGTACGATCACAGCAGCCCCATGGTATGTCAGAAACAAGCGAATTCATAAAGATGTAGATGTGCCGCTGGTTAAGACAGTGTTTTCTAAGCACGTGACAAGATACATCAAAAACTTGAGTTGCATCCAAATCCCCTAGCCCGAAACATCATTAACTTTAGAGGCCACACTCGGCTGAGAAGAAGGGGCACTTGCTCTCAGCCGAACACGAGAGACTTAGGCAACCACTGAACCAACCGCTGAAACAAATATTTTCGTCTAGCATTGGCTGGACTTAAAAAATTAAAATTTTAGAGTTAAGATTTGATTACTTATTGTTAGTTGAATTTTATTGAAGATACAATAAATAAATATAACCGAAAAATTTTTTTTATTTAAATTTTTTTATTTGATTACTTATTTTTTTGGCTTCAAGTTAGCCAAATAGTAACTAGTTAATTGCTGAAAATTCAAAGTTAAATAATTAACTCAGGTCTTAACAATATGGCTTTCTAATACATGACAATTATTTTTATTTTTGTCCTCTTAAATTTTTTATGGGCTTTTGAAAACGAAAAAGATTAAATTGAATGAAAAAATTATTTTTTGCCGCAAATTTCTGAATAGCTCCGAAATAGTTGGAAATATAAAAAATATATAGTTAATGACTTAAAGACAATTTTATCTAAAATCAGATAACATTTAAAAAAGTTACATGCCTCACAAGTTTTTTTTCAGTCCCAGGTGGTCAACTTTGACCCACTGTAACTCCTCTCGTGCTTAAACTAAAGGAGACACGCGTTATAAAGCCTTACTCCTCCTCTAAAGATGTTCGAGGTGTCAGATAAATCCTATCAGCAGTTTATAAGTTCAAGATTTATTACCATTTATTTTGTAAGACTCCGGGCGTTCTTAAGTTATGAGGGGTTTACATGCATAAACACACACACACACACATTTACATACATCCATGCGGACATCATCGTAAAAAATAGTAAGAACAGATTCCCATGATCTCAAAACGTCGAGATCTGCCGAAAGCTCGATTTTCGAAAATCGGGATGAAATCAGTAACTCCCACAATGATTGCGGAAAGTTAAAAAGTACTTTCTATCACTTTACATAGATATAATTAATGGTGAACGATAGCAACTTAAGAAAACGGAACACTTGTGAGTGGGAAAATCATCACTTTTTATGTACATAAATAGACTTATTACCGGGAATTCCCGGATAAAATTTCGGGAAAGCGGGAAACAAAAATATGCGAGTCAAAGTCGCACTTTACTGAATTTATTTTTATTAATATTCCCCACAAAAGGGGAGAGACTGGGAGAAATGAACTTGCCTCGCTGAAATGTACACAAGTACATTAGAGCGGTTAAAAAAAATCGAACTGTTGTTCCCGCTGGGAAATATTTTCCAGGGCTTGAGAAAAGCTATCTGTTAAAAGCATACTCTTTCCAACATTTCGGCCGGTATCTCACGAATAATGTTGGCAATGTTGGCTTCCAGTGCGTCAATCGAAGCGGGCTTGTCGCTATAGACATTAGCCTTAACATAGCCCCACAAAAAATAGTCTAGAGGCGTTAAATCGCACGATCTGGGCGGCCAATTGACTGGTCCCAAGCGTGAAATAAACTGTTCACCGAACTCGCCTCTCAATTGGTCCATTGTTTCGCGTGCTGTGTGGCATGTGGCACCGTCTTGTTGAAACCACATGTCATGCAAGTCAAGCTCTTCCATTTTGGGCAGAAAAAAGTTTGTTATCATCGCACGGTAGCGCTCACCATTCACAGTAACGTTGTGATTCGCATCATCTTTCAAGAAATACGGCCCAATGATGCCGCCAGCCCATAATCCGCACCAAACGGTTGTTTTTTGTGGATGCATTGGTAGCTCTTGCAATGCTTCTGGCTGCTCTTCACTCCAAATACGGCAGTTTTGCTTGTTCAGGTATCCATTCAACCAGAAATGAGCCTCGTCGCTGAACACAATTCTTCGATAAAAAAGTGGATCTTCATCTAACTTTTCAAGAGCCCATTCACCAAAAATTTGGCGTTGTGGTAGGTCGTTTGGCTTCAATTCTTGCACCAGCTGTATCTTATAAGGCTTCACACCCAAATCCTTCCGCAAAATTTTCCACGTAGTGGAGTAACAGAGGCCAAATTGCTGCGAACGGCGCCGAATCGATAATTCACGGTCATCACCAACACTGGCCGATACGGCTGCGATATTTTCTTCAGTTCGCACTCTACGTAAACGTGTTGGTGGTTTAATGTCCAACAATGTAAATTTGGTGCGAAATTTTTTTACAATAGCCCGAATAGAAGCCTCAGTAGGTCGATTAACCTGACCATAAAATGGAAGAAGCGCGCGATGAACTTTCTTAACAGAGCACGCATTTTGGTAATAAAATTCAATAATTTGCAAGCGGTGTTCGTTTGTAAGACGATTCATGATTAAATTATAGACCAAACTGAAGATGTTTGACAGTGACACAAGATACAAAACGTGCGTGAGCTGTCAAAACTAGTGTTGCCAAAGAGATAATAGCAAAAAAATCACTCGTTATATATATATATATATATATATATATATATATATATATATATATATATATATATATATATATATATATATATATATATATATATATATATATATATATATATATATATATATATATATATATATATATATATATATATATATATATATATATATATATATATATATACACACATATATATATATATATATATATATATATATATATATATATATATATATATATATATATATATATATATATATATATATATATATATATATATATATATATATATATATATATATATATATATATATATATATATATATATATATATATATATATATATATATATATATATATATATATATATATATATATATATATGTATGTACTTTTGCACTTTGATGAATGAAACACACTTCCTGTAGTTTATGTAAGATATACAATTTCAATTCTTTTATTTAGTTTTATTTTTCATAGAAAATAAGTATGCACTTAGATTTAAGTTCAATTATTAGGTTTTATATAAAAGTATGTAGTCACTTAAGTCTAGCTTTAATCCGATAAGTTCTATATAAAAGTAAGTATGTATCCGTTTAAGCCTTAGTTTTAAGTAGTTTGAGTTTTGTATACGTAGAAAATAAGTATTCACGTAGGTTTCAGTATTCACCAACTTTAATTCTAATTAGTTTAGGTTTTCTATAAAAGTATTAGATATTCACATAGTTTTAAGTTTTATTTCTTAACAGTAGGATCCTCTACTTGAACTAATCACATTTGACTCTATGATTTCACTTCGCTTTAATCCGTTTCAACCGCTCTGTTATAATGTCACTCACCAACTAACTTCTGTATCAGTTTTCTGCTTTCAATTGTCTGTTTCTGTTCTTTTGTTTGTCTATTCATTTGTAGCAATACACTTGCGTGCGTTGTTGTGTGTATGTCTCTCAACTGTAGCTTAACCCCTATACGTCTACATGGTCCCATTATGTCCACCCTACAATCGGCCGTCCTGACTAAACATCCGCCCTCGGATGTGGCTCCCAACTCTTCATAAACTCAGTCACCGTAGTAGTCCTATTAGTTCCCTCTCTTGTACCGACCTTTTCTACCTCGTATCGACCATGCTTTAGCCTCTTTACTACCTTGTAGGGACCCAGGAATTTCGGCCTCAACTTCATGCCTGCACCAAATTGCGTGCGCTTAATGGCGACTAGCTCTCCGATGTCATACTCTGTGCTAGGTACTCTATTCTTGTCGAAAGTTCTCTTGTTTTCCCGTTGGATGCGCAATATATTTTCCCTGGCCTCCTCCCTGATTCTATCCCGCTCCTCATCTAGCTCCCTAACCCAAAACTCATTTAATAAATCCCTCATATCGGGATCATCACCGTACCTCATATTCAACCCAGTAAGTAGTTTAAACGGAGCTGTACCTGTGCTTCTGGGTGGAGTGTTATTGATAATCCGTTGTACGCGATCTATATGCCTATACCAATTTGTTGGTTTTTCTATACAAAGTTTTGTCAGCATTGGGATAATGGTACGGTGTATTCGCTCCACCTGGCCATTGCCTCTAGGCACTCCCGTCGCTATTAATAGATGCTGAATATTTTCTGATTCGCAGTATTCCTTAAACTGGTTTGAGGTAAATGCCACGCCTCTGTCTGTTATTATTCTGGCTGCGTTTCCGAACACAGCGGCCTGTTTGTTAAGTCGATCTACGACCTCGTTACTTCCCGTACTTTTCGTTGGGTATAACCATACAAACTTAGAACAAGCGTCTACTATTACTAAAATGTGGTTGTATTGTTTGTGTATGGATTCCTAAACTAAAGGCCTATCAGCCTTATCTATTGGGTTAAGGTAACCCTCCTTGTGTCCTCTTTTGGCCTCTGAAACGATACATTCGACGCAGCTTTTTACGAGCCTATCTATCTTTGTTTTCAAGTCCGGTATGTAAAATGATTTTTCTACTAGATCATGTGTTTTTCTGGAAGCAAAATGTCCCTGGCGGTGAGCGATTTGCATAATTTCCTGTTCCATCGATTTCGGCACGACGATCAGCTCTTTATTGGGATCTTTATACAATATGTCAAATTTCAAATAATAATCATCGTATGTATTACTTTCTAAAACTTTTCGAACTACCTTTGTCCACTCGTCACGCTGTTGTGCCTCTTTAATACGGTACCTAAGCGAATCTTCCATCATGAGGCATGACACACGGCTTAGTGCGTCTACATGTTTCATTTTTGAGCCAGACCTGTGTTCTACCTCGTAGTCGAATTCCTGCAGGAATAACGCCCAACGTGCCACCCGTTGTGGTACATCTTGTTTCCGCATAGTTAGTGCAAATGCGTTACAATCTGTGACTATCTTCAACCTTAAACCTAGGACGTAAATTCTCCACTTTTTTAGTGCCTCTATTACTGCCAACACTTCCAACTCATAAGAGTGGTACTTTTGCTCCGTTGGCGTCGTTTTGCGGCTCATATATTCAACGGGGTGTAATTGTAAATCTTCCCTATCCTGTTGCAGGAGTACAGCTCCATATCCGTGCATGCTGGCGTCCGTATGGATTTCTGTCACTGCTGTTGGGTCAAAAAGCTTGAGAAGTGGTGCGGAAACCAAGGCATTCCTCAGTTGTTCGAATGCTATTGCCTCCATATCCCCCATTCTAAACTTGTTATCTTTTCGCAAAAGATCTGATAGAGGTTTCGCAGTTATGGCATAACCGGGGATAAACCGTCTAAAATATGAGGTAAGCCCCAAAAATTGTTCAAGTGCCTTGCGATTTCGCGGTATGGGAAAAGTTGACACTGCCCTAGTCTTTTCCTTTGAAGGTCTTATTGTCGAATCTCTGATGATGTAGCCTAAAAAGTTGATCTCTTCCTTCAAAAATTGACATTTTCGCCACTTTATATCCAGCCCGTTTGACTCCGCGACTTTCAATACTCTTTTCAATTTTCTCATACCCTCATCCTCGCTATTCGAAGGGATTACTACATCGTCCATATACGTTACTAACGTACCGTCATTGATCAGCTCCCTAAAGACAACTGAAAGGTATCTACAAAAGATTACAGGGGAATTGGATATGCCAAATGGGACAAACTGAAATTCATATACGCCGTTGTGAGTTACAAACGCAGTATACTTCCGAGAATCCGGTTCCATAGGCACGTGAAAGAATCCATTGCTTAAGTCAATTGTAGTAAAAATTTTTGCACTTTGTAACCTCTGGATGACGTCGTCCATGACTGCCATTGGAAAATTATCCCGTACTATCTTCTCATTTAGTTTACGATAGTCGCAACAAAGCCTTTTTGAGTTGTCCTTTTTCTTCGCTAATACTATGGGTGCGCAATAATCCGAGCAACTCGGTCGAATTATTCCTTCGTTAAGCCACTCATTAATTTGTTTGTCTATGAAACGTTGGTCTTCGTATGACATCCTTCTGGGGGGTTGGCTAACAGGAATTTCGTCAGTTAGTATAATTTTCATTTTTACGGGATATGATTCAGGCCTGATGGATTTATATGCTTCTATTAAGCCCTTTAGTTCAATCTGAGTCTCGTACCCTAAGTGTTCTAACTCCAAATAATCATTGGGTGATTTTTCAGCGACCATCGAGTAAATAATACTTCCTAGCTCGGCCTGCAGATCCGCAATCTGGTTGACATCATCGTCAATGGTTCTAGTTTCCATATTTCCCTCGATTACCACTTTTCCCTTAAAAATCGCCCCATTTTTGTCTATCATTAGATCTAGTTGCTCAAATATGTCGTTGCCCAACACAACCGAGTACAATATATCCTTTTCTCTAACTACGTGGAAAGTGAGTTCTACCTCAACGTTGTCCACCTCGACGTTGCATGTGAAACTTCCCAGGGTTGTAATATTTTTCCCCCCAATGCCGACTAATGTCTTCTGTTCCGGGGTAAGATCAAAATCTCCCAGGATAAAAAGGGCATCGTACCTTATGGCGCAAATGTCGCTACCGGTATCGACTATTGCAGACAATGTTTTGTGAAATATCTTTATTTCCTTGAAAATCCGCCCAGAGGACACCTTAATGTCATCTGACAATGTGTGAACATTTCCACCGCCTCTGCTAACATTTCTATCCCGGCTACCTTGGGTCTCCCTCTTGATTTCTACCTTGCACTCGAAAGACTTGTGCCCAATGCCGTTGCATTTAAAGCATCTGACTCCTTTGACTGTACACGAATTTGACAAATGACCCTTTTCTCCGCATTTGTAGCAGCGTTTTTCACCTCCAATGTCTGGTTTGCTTTTCACGAAAGTTTTTGGCTTGGCTGCCGAAAACCCTGTCGATTGCGGGGAACGCATTTTTTCATATATCTTAATGTTTTCTTTAAGTTCATCTAACGTCCTAGACTGGTATAAAATTGATTTATTGGATTTGTAGTCCACTATCCCATCTATAAAGTACTGAATGAGGCTTTCTGCATCCAAATTTACGGGTTGCCCTATCTCTTGTAAACAATATAGATATTCGCGGAAAGTTTCCCCCGATTTCTTCTTTCGGTCCCTCAATAAGCCATGTATCTCTAACGAAGAAAGTTTCCTACCAAATTCATTACTGAGACTTGTTTTCAGAGACGACCAATCATTTATACCAGGTTGGCTCCTAGCATAAATTTTAGCCGCGCCCGTCAACAACTGTTTAGCGTAAATGAACTTTTGAAGATCGTTCCATCGCACAGCGTATGCATAATCTTCAAATTCTTCTAACCATTGCCCTATTTCTGGCAATCCATCACCCGAGAAGGTTGAAACCGAATCCCGGATATCCCTCAAGGTGAAGTTACTGGCCTGTTCGATAGCCAAGTCGTTTTCTATTGCAGTCGCATCATCGTACTCCGATTTCTCATCCTCCCTATTCAGACCATAATGTTCCAATAGTCTCTCCCGTAAAGTTTCCTTGCCCCCCGTCTTTGCAAGTCCTAATCCCTCCAACGCACTACGTAGCCCCTCTACGGTTAGTGCCAAAATTCCGTCTTTATCCATCCTAAGATCTCCCGTCAGCGGTTTACGAAGTCTTGCGAAAGAATATTTAACAAATTTCGAATATAATATTTAATTGTATTATCTAACAGAAAATTTAGTGGGAGATGTTGATAATTATATTTAACGATATAATGTTCAACACTCTGCTATTAATGTTTATCTGTAATAATAATAAAAGAGCGGGGAAAAAAATTATTAATATTAGTGAACTACAATGGTTGTGCGGATAACAAAGAAAATCTCCTATTAAATTCCCAAAAAGACGCACAATGAGCTGGCAACACTCCTCATCAAAATCTAGAATTTCCTCTAATATAAATTCTCCTCCTTCCAATGCCAACACAAGACCCAATATATAAAAAAAACTCTTCTAAGCTCACACAGAACTTACTCAGCATGAAATTCACCCAGAATCTCGACAATTCATTGGTAGTTCACTCAGAACCACAAAAATATTCCCTTCACTAACGAATCTTGTTATCCCGCACACCGCAAAAAAATCACTCGCTATTCCATCAGTCTCACTATATTATTAATTCCTTTTTCAACAGTTTATTTATTGCTAAAAATAATAAATACATATGTACATACATGTATTTATTTTGTGTAAAGTAGAAAAGTAAATACAATGTTAACTACTACTACATACTCTAATGTTAGTACATGCATATTCTGCCAACACGATCATCTACTGCGTCTCTCTCAACAGCATACATACGACGATTCCTCTGCCAGCGACTTCAATGGTGATCAAACAAACTTGGCTGGTGTTTGATTTATTTTGTTGTTTATGGTGGTAGGCCTTTCTCTATTAAGTTGTATTTTTTATGGTGGTGGTTTTTGTTTTTCTCTAGGTTTATTATTGTTGTTAACCTGAGTGTTCTCTTTTCTGTTATATGCGTGCTTTTGTTTTTATTCAACACTTTGTGGTCTCTTTTGTTTTTCTCTTTACTTTATTTGGGATGTTTTTAATTCGTTCTTTTTCTCAGTTTTTTTTTTGTTGTTTTCTTTTTTAGCTATCTGCTTTTGATTGTCGCTAATAGCACTTTTTTCTTAATTTTTCGTTATTATTTGTTTTTTTTTTAGCAGATTTTCTGTTAATACTTTTTGTTTCTTGTTGAGTACTTCTTTTTTTTATTTTCTTGTTGTTTTGGCACTTTCAGTTTATAATGAAACTGGTTTTGTTTTTACTTATTTTTCAAGTTTTTTTTTTTCAGATAAAACGGTTTTTTAGTTTAGGTATCAAATTTTTATGGCCTGAGTTTGCGGTTTTTCTTCTTTTAATTCCCTTTTTTTTGCGTTTTCTTTGTAGTTCTTTTGTAACTTTTGTTTTTAGCTTGGTGGCCTTTTTTTAAAGTTATTTTTTGCTGAAGTTTTTGGTCCAACTGTACATTATTTAAAATTGGTTGTATGTATACTTATTTTATTTTTGTGGCATTAGTTTGCTCAAATAAAAATAATTTTCACTTTCGGTCACGTTCACTTTTGTTGATTAAAAGCCCTTTTTTGTTATTTTCTAAACGATTTGCTTTTGGAAAAAATTTTTGGGACAAATCCCGGACGAGCCCCCAAAATTTGTAGGGATTTGCTTCCACCTTGATGAATGAAACACACTTCCTTTAGTTTATGTAAGATATACAATTTCAATTCTTTTATTTAGTTTTATTTTTCATAGAAAATAAGTATGCACTTAGATTTAAGTTCAATTATTAGGTTTTATATAAAAGTATGTAGTCACTTAAGTCTAGCTTTAAGCCGATAAGTTCTATATAAAAGTAAGTATGTATCCGTTTAAGCCTTAGTTTTAAGTAGTTTGAGTTTTGTATACGTAGAAAATAAGTATTCACGTAGGTTTCAGTATTCACCAACTTTAATTCTAATTAGTTTAGGTTTTCTATAAAAGTATTAGATATGCACATAGTTTTATTTCTTAACAGTAGGATCCTCTACTTGAACTAATCACATTTGACTCTATGATTTCACTTCGCTTTAATCCGTTTCAACCGCTCTGTTATAATGTCACTCACCAAATAACTTCTGTATCAGTTTTCTGCTTTCAATTGTCTGTTTCTGTTCTTTTGTTTGTCTATTCATTTGTAGCAATACACTTGCGTGCGTTGTTGTGTGTATGTCTCTCAACTGTAGCTTAACCCCTATACGTCTACATGGTCCCATTATGTCCACCCTACACACACATATATATATATATATATATATATATATATATATATATATATATATATATATATATATATATATATATATATATATATATATATATATATATATATATATATATATATATATATATATATATATATATATATATATATATATATATATATATATATATATATATATATATATATATATATATATATATATATATATATATATATATATATATATATATATATATATATATATATATATATATATATATATATAAATAAATAAATATATATATATATATATATATATATATATAAATAAATAAATATATATATATATATATATATATATATATATATATATATATATATATATATATATATATATATATATATATATATATATATATATATATATATATATATATATATATATATATATATATATATATATATATATATATATATATATATATATATATATATATATATATATATATATATATATATATATATATATATGCAACATTTCAACACCAGCAAATAAATTTTATTTAAAATAAAATAATGACATTATGTCGAATAATAAATTTCTTAAAGGTTTACTTTGAATTTTATTTTTCATTTTGCCTAATAAATACTTTTCTTATTATCCGATGGATTTCTAATTGTATAAAGGTGTAGAAAAATAAAATAGATTCATATCGAATAAAAAATTATTTGCTGGGTTTTGTATAAATTCCAAACCTGATATGCTTATTTTTGAAAATCATTTATTTGTAAATTTCTCAAATGGTTTTTAAAAGTTTGTGCATAAGATAAAGGGTTTGTAACTGTTCAAAATTGTGTTTGAAGTCTACTGATGATTTGGTAAAGCACCAATGAAATGTTGCATATAGACAATGCTTAAACACCAGCAAATAAATTTCATTTAAAATAAAATAATGACATTATGTCGAATAATAAATTTTTTAAAGGTTTACTTTGAATTTTATTTTCCATTTTGCTTAATAAATACTTTTCTTGTTATCCGATGGATTTCTAATTGTATAAAGGTGTAGAAAAATAAAATAGATTCATATCGAATAAAAAATTATTTGCTGGGTTTTGTATAAGTTCCAAACCTGATATGCTTTTTTTGAAAATCATTTATTTGTAAATTTCTCAAATGGTTTTTAAAAGTTTGTGCATAAGATAAAGGGTTTGTAACTGTTCAAAATTGTGTTTGAAGTCTACTGATGATTTGGTAAAGCACCAATGAAATGTTGCATATAGACAATGCTTAAACACCAGCAAATAAATTTCATTTAAAATAAAATAATGACATTATGTCGAATAATAAATTTCTTAAAGGTTTACTTTGAATTTTATTTTTCATTTTGCCTAATAAATACTTTTCTTGTTATCCGATGGATTTCTAATTGTATAAAGGTGTAGAAAAATAAAATAGATTCATATCGAATAAAAAATTATTTGCTGGGTTTTGTATAAGTTCCAAACCTGATATGCTTATTTTTCAAAATCATTTATTTGTAAATTTCTCAAATGGTTTTTAAAAGTTTGTGCATAAGATAAAGAGTTTGTAACTGTTCAAAATTGTGTTTGAAGTCTACTGATGATTTGGTAAAGCACCAATGAAATGTTGCATATAGACAATGCTTAAACACCAGCAAATAAATTTCATTTAAAATAAAATAATGACATTATATCGAATAATAAATTTCTTAAAGGTATATATATATATATATATATATATATATATATATATATATATATATATATATATATATATATATATATATATATATATATATATATATATATATATATATATATATATATATATATATATATATATATATATATATATATATATATATATATATATATATATATATATATATATATATATATATATATATATATATATATATATATATATATATATATATATATATATATATATATATATATATATATATATATATATATATATATATATATATATATATATATATATATATATATATATATATATATATATATATATATATATATATATATATATATATATATATATATATATATATATATATATATATATATATATATATATATATTGTTACATTTTTTAGTCCTTTACATAAAAACGGTTTGATTATTTTCACAGGATTCGTTGAATTGCCATAAAATTAGACTCGGATATTTATTTTACAAATTAATTCTCAGTAACACTTTACTAATTACTTTAAAAGCACGTACAACTAAACACGATGTACACACTAACTACTCTTGGCGATATTTAATCGTCTTAGTTTAAAAACACACTGATCCACGTTCGTCCGGCAGCCCTCCTGTTATAGTCAACTATGAAACCTTCTGGTAACTTCTCCAACCTTCCGGAATACAGCCGTCTCTCTTTATCTTTAGCTGTACTGTAATGCCATCTTTAAATGTACTGCATGATCATATGGGCTTGCTGTAATGTGTAGTATGCATTGAATTTTTCTTGGGCATGTTTATTTTTGCATACACACATATACTAATGTTTTCAAGATTGCTACTTAAACAAATTACGCTGTTATCAAGTTTACATTTCTTACAGCTGTGGTTGGTTAAGTTTAATGTTGTCGCAATCTACAATGTTTTTTTTATCATTCTCGAATAATCTTGGATGTTCTCGGCACTATTTCCAAAAACTGCTATTTCCGCTATTTGAATTATTCTAACGGCTATCCAAAAAGTGTTGCCAATGCTTTTATTTTGACATTACATAGGCAGTATTGTATTTAGTGGTAGAAAATACAGATTATCATCACAGCTGTTATTTTTATGTCGTTATATTTGAATCTTCATTTTTCATTTCGTAACTGTAGAACTGACTATGAATTAGAGATGGCCGCGTGTAGTGTTTTTTTCATGGCACGAATACGCACAACTCAACCCGAAGTACTCGAGACAGAAAGTCTGATTTTGTTCCTATTCGGGTCGTGTCGTGTTGAGCAAACCTCAGATGAAAAAACACGAAACGATTTTAAGATTAAAATTTGTATGTTTGCCGCATAAGACTATTGAGCGAAAATCTTGATACGTTACTGTTTCTCAACAAAAATATGTAAATAAAAATACAAATGAATATAAAAAAATGTATTTTTTTGGAATTGATTTCGTGCGTGTTGTGTCGTGTTTTGAACATTTTTGGCGTGCGTGTTTCGTACGTGCTGGACATCAGAGATTCGTGTTCGTGTCGTTTTGGAAAATTTCGACACGCGCCCATCTCTACTATTAAATGAACTTTGAGTGTGAAATTCACACTGTGAATAACTTTCGAACGAGGGAGTTTAGCAAAAATTATATAATACTTTTGATACGTACATAATAAGTTTGTAGCATGATATTTAACAGATGGACCACGTAGAAACGTGCGAGCTGTTTTTTTTTGAGAGTCGCTTTAATGTAAATAGCTTAAAATAATAATTTGAATTTACATTAATTAAATTATTGTGAACTAAAGCCAAATAATAATAACTTCCGACTTATACACATTTTCAGTTCAAATAATAATTACGTACAAATAGCTTAAAACTTTAAAGCTGTCATATGAAATTCCTGACGAAAACGAAAGAACTTCAAGCGCTTGTCACAATTCAAGATAATAATGTTTGCTGGACATTGTATGATAGAGGAAAAGGGAATGAACTGAAAAAAGTTTACTTACCTCGTTTCTTGTGGAAAGACTTGGCATCGGACTAGTCAAGTCAATGTCTACATCAATGTCAGATATATCATCAACAAAGGAACCGTTTACTTGTGTCTCACGTACCGTTGGCGAATGTTGAAATTTATTGATATCACCACCAACAACCATAGTACTGCCCATCTTATCGCTGATATTTTTCTCGTTGTTGCTACAGCTCGATAGACTATTTTTGCGGCAAGAACGCCTTCGCTGTAAGGTTAGACGACCAATTACAAGTGTAAGGCATAGTAGCATGCCAACGGCGACAGATATGATTAAATAGAGATAGAACTGTTCTTGATTTTCTGTAAAAAAATATAGAAAACAATATACATTAGTATATATTTATGTACATAACTAATGAATACAGAAAATGCATACATAAACAGTTATTCCATGATTCTCTTAGCAAATACAGCACTCGAATAGTGGTACATATGTACCCAGCAAACAATTTTTGCCGATTTCGGTCCGAAGTCGGTCAGAAAGTCTGCACAAGATGCCAAGTTCGTATCCGATGTCGGTCAGAAAACGTACCGAAAATGATATGAGTGGTTGACAAGAAAGCGGATCTCTTTATCTGAGGAAATTCTAAAAACTATACCGAAAGGTCTAACAGAATTCTGTAGGGATTCCGACGAATTTCCTAGGGAAATTCTAAAGGAATTTTTGACATCTCTTACAAATGTCGGAAAAATGTCTGACAAAACATCAGAAAATTTTCCTATTTATCTGATACGTTTTACGACCTGGCGTATTAATATCAGAGAAAAGTCGGAGCTAAAATTAGAAATTTATCAGAAATTTCGTTTAAAATTCTCCATGCATTGTTGTGCTGCTTATGGCAGCTCACCAGAAAACATTTACCCATATTTTATAAGTATAAAAACTCAAATATTTTTGCGCATAAACTCAAGAGATAAATTAGAATTGTAACGAAAACTAAAATCAGACAATGTGCAGAAGTTACTGCTAAAAGTTGTAAGACGTAGTTTTTGTACTAACAAAACGTGCTTTTTTACTAAAAAAAATACTTTGAGAAAAGAGAGAATTATTTATTTTATTACCATAGAAAACTACACGACATATGTAGATGGGGGTAGTTGATTGCAATAAGCATTGCACTAGCACTAAATAAAATTGCAAAAAAAATATTTTGCATTATTTTTCATTAGCTTTAGTGCCGATTGGTATTTTCTTCACTAGCATTAAACAAATTTAGTGGTAATGCTAATTTTTGCACTACCAGTAAATGCTGATTGATTGCAAAAAGTTTGCACTCACTCAATGATTGCAAAAATTTAAGCTGCAATCAACAAAAAGCTGCTCTTCAACATACTCTAAATAAACTTTCAAAAATTAATGGTCGTCATATTATTGAAGTGAAATTCGTGGGGGGGTTAATGGAGAACTTCATCCTCTCTGAAACCATCTAACCAATGTTAATTAAATTTGAAACATAGATAGATCTAAATGTACGAAGACATATAGGTTATATATTTTTGCAGAAATAGGACCACGAGGGGGGGTAAAGGGGAGTTTCATCCTCCCTGAAACTAACCAGTCAATTTTAATGAAATTTCAAACATAGATAGATAGAGGAAATATAGGTTATATGAATGTATATTTTTGCAAAAATATGACCACGAGGGGGGTAACGGGGAATTTCAGCCTCCCTGAAATTAACCAACCAATTTTAATGCAGTTCGAAACTTAGATAGATCTCAGTCTAGGTTACATATTTTTGGAAAAATAGGACCACGAGGGGGTAAAGGGGAATTTCATCCTCCCTGAAACTAACAAACCAATTTTAATGAAAATTTTTTCTCAGGGGATGACCCCTACTAATGCAATGCATTGTGCTGGAACTAGGAAAATTAATTGTGGGAGGGAGGATAAAGGGAGTAGTGTTTGTGGACGTTTGATTTGAATCCTCCAACATTGAAACTGTCAGGAAAGACTTCTGCAGGGAGTTTATTCCACATACGAACTGTTCGGCCAAAGAACGAGTTCTATGTATTAATGTTAATGATTAATGTTGTTCGCAAAAAAGAGTGGGTTTTGGGAACCAGTTCCCTGATTTCATCAGAGCACATTCCATTGTAGTAACGATAAAGCTGCGAAACGCACCCTACATTGCGTCGATGCTCAAGCGAGTCAATAGAATTGGATACTCTACTGTCACCGATGAGCTTCGTTTTGCAGGTGTATCTGGCCTGATCCTGCTCCTCGCAAATAACAAGAAGAAGGAAATAGAACAAGCTATTGTGGACACAGAAGTGGCAATAGCGATGCTACCAAACGAGGAGCAGGATCAGGCCAGATACACCTGCAAACGAATAATAGAGAAGGAAGTCAAATCCAAAAGGAGTCCAAACAAGGAAGGCAAAGCTGTTAGAAATCTTAAACAAAAACTTAAATCTAACAATATCGTAGCAACGAAAGCGGATAAAGGAAATACAACGGTATTAAGCAACAAGGATGAGTACATCGAAAAAACGGAACAGTTAATAGTGGATACTAAATGCAGGAGAATCAGGAAAGATCCTACAGACGAATACCAGGCAAAGGGAAAGGAATTAATAAAAAAGGCAACCAAAGTAATAAAACCAGGCATATCATATTCATTAACACTTATGAATCCATCCGCTCCATCTATGATCGCTTTACCGAAGATACATAAGCAAAACACGCCAATGAGACCCATAATTAATTATAAATCTGCTCCGAGCTATAGACTATCGAAATACTTAAAAACAATACTGAAAGATACTTTGGACCTAGAGAATAAACACACAATAGCCAACACTACGGAATTAGTTAACAAGATAGGGAGCATACAGATAACAGAAAATACTAAACTAGTCTCATTTGATATAAAAGACTTATATCCATTAATCCCAATAGCAGAGACAATAAACATTCTACATAAAACACTACTCAATAAAACAGAAGACGTGGATTTTTCAATGCAACTCACAAGCACGCTAAAAACCACATTGGAGCAAAATTACTTCACATTCAACAATAGCATATATAGGCAAATCAATGGACTAGGAATGGGAAATCCAACATCAGCAATACTCATGGAAGTATTTATGCAAAATTTAGAAGAGAAATACGTAGAGGAGTTAAAAACAAATTTTGGGGTAACATTCTATGCAAGATACGTGGACGATGTTATATGTGTAATAGAAGGAAATATGGAGGAGCAAATTCTGGATCTACTGAACAAACAACACAAAAACATAAAATTTACAATGGAAGTGGAGGAGAATGAAAGGGTAAACTACCTAGACCTAACGATTAGGGCTAACAAGAGCTTAAATAGAATTGAATACGAAATATACAGAAAACCAACCGCTACAGATACAATAATACACAATTCATTAAACCATCCTCAACAACATAAGAACGCAGCAATTAGGCAATTAATAACGAGACTTGAACGAAACCCCTAACACGTGAGGCCTATATGAAAGAGTTAGGAATAATATATAACATAGCGGAAAACAACGGATATAAAACAGACCTAGTTGACAAGATTAGAAAGGATATCGAGGCAAGTAAGAAACGGAACAGAGAACAGGAACAAGAAAGGAAAACCTGGGCTACCTTTAGGTATATGGGAAAATCAACATACAAACTGGCAAAATTTTTTAGAAAACACAACATTAACACAGCATTCCAAACAAGAAACAACGTGGGTAGAATACTACAGAACAAAACAAACGAAACAGACTTCCTAGATAAACAAGGAGTGTACAAATTAACTTGCACATGCCAACACAGTTATATCGGACAAACTGGAAGAAAGATAAAAACAAGATTTCGCGAGCACATGAGAGACTACAACAAGAAACTGAGAGAACCAGGAATAACACCAGAATCGAATTTCGCAAACCACATATTCGACAACAAATGTACACCAGGACATATTAGAAAAACAGTTAAACTATTACATTCACAACATAAAGGACGGCGACTGAGCGTCTTAGAGAACATGGAAATATACAAGCAAAAAAATATTTGACGGAAGAATAATAAATGAACAAATAAACACTGCTTCAGACGTAATATTTGAACCGTTAAAATATTTTTACACAAAAGAAAACAATAGTCCAGGCAACGTAGTAGAAAGTGAACAAAACAAAAGAATTACCCAGAAACGTACAATTACGGATTATTACCTACGTAGGGATAAAACAACTGATAACTAATAGAGCAGATTATAAACCAAATATTAAACACAAACATAATAGTAAGAGAAACAGGTACCAGGTAGAGACACACAAAAGCATATAGAGGCGAGAGAGAGAGAGAGAGAGAGATAAAGAGCGGGAGAGAGAGAAATAGGGAGCAGAATACAAAAGGGATCAAGGAAGGAAGTTAGGTATACAAACGAATTATAAAAGAAACAACGCACAACAGAAAAACGATTTAGTATTCAATAGAACACTGAAGATGGCACATAGCCGAAACCGGTCTGTTTACAAACCAAATTTGACGTGGGATGACAGAAAATCGTTCCTAGTACAAAAGTATTTGTTTCAGCGGTTGGTTGTTTACGTCTCTTGTGTTCGGTTGAGAGCAAGAGTGTCCCTCCTCACCCGAGTGTGGCCTCTCAACTTAATGATGTTTCGGGCTGGGGGATTTGCGTACAACTCAAGTCTTTTTATGTAGCTTGTCACGTGTTTAGAAAACACTGTCTTAACCGGCGGCACATCGAGGTCTTTATGAATTCGCTTCTTTCTGACATACCATGGGGCTGCTGTAATCGTACGGAGTATTTTATTTTGTTGCATTTGAATTTTTTCTACATTTGTTGCTGAGGCAGTGCCTCATAACTGGATTCCGTAGGACCATATTGGTTTTACAATGGAGTTGTATAGAAGAAGTTTACAATCTAGGCTTAGAGTAGAGTTCCTTCCAATGAGCCAATTCCTTTGAGGTGCTGCTAATTTCATTTGGGTCACCTTTGCATTTACGTGTGACTTCCATGTTAGACGACGATCAAGATGAACACCGAGATATTTTACTTCAGTGTGTTGAGGTATAGTTTGGTTATTTATTTGTATAGGTGGGCAGGTTTCTTTGCACAATGTAAAAGTAATATGTAGACATTTTTGTTCGTTAGTTTTTATCCGCCATTGTTTTAGCCATTGTTCCAACTGGGGTATATAATCTAGCAAATTGCGGGTGGCTTCTTGATGGCTTTTGTGAACACTTAGAAAAGCTGTATCATCAGCGAATGTTGATATGTGTATGTTACTGCTTACCGGCAAGTCAGAGGCATATATCAGATATAATACAGGACCGAGGATGCTGCCTTGAGGAACTCCGGCTTCAATGGGTTGCGGAGGGCTTTGAAAATTACCTTCTTTAACAACAAATTTTCGCTCAGTTAAGTAGCTTTCTAAAAGTTTAAGGATGTTTGCGGGTAGGTTTTGCTTTAGTTTATGTATTAAACCTTCGTTCCATACTTTATCAAATGCCTGAGAAACATCGATAAAGAGCGCAGAACAATATTTCTTTTCTTCGAAGGTTTTTCTAACCATGTTCATGAGTCTATGTGTTTGTTCAATCATACTATGTTGTCTCCTAAAACCGAATTGGTGGTCTGGAATGCATCCAGTACGATTCAGTATGGGTGTTAGCTTACTCATAAGTAGATTTTCAAATAGTTTTGACATGTTAGACAACAGGCCTATAGGACTCCACCTCCGTATGATCTTTGCCTGGTTTAGGTATCATGGTAATCAGCGAAACCTTCCATTCTGCGGGATAGCATTTGAGGCGCAAAATACTGTTGATATGACAGGCCATTGATCAGTGTTATAGCTTCGCCAGTAACACGCCCACACAGAAAAACTAAATTTCATTTTCTGTAAAGGAATTCATTGAAATAGTAAATATTTTGTCTATGAACGGACCTACAAACGAATTTGTAAATATAGATAAAAATACTTGAACAATTTCATTGAAAAAACGTGGTTTTTCAGTCAAAAAATTTTAAATCTATAAAACAATTTGTCTAAAAATATTTACAAATTGTAGACAAAACAATTTACTAAATCAAACAAAAATATTTACTGGATTTTCTGAAAAATATCAAACAATATTGCTGTCTGAATTTAATAAACAATTAGTATAAACATGTTAACAATTATTAAGCAAAATAATTTACTTAATCAAACAAAAATACAAACAAAATCATCATCATCCATTAGCATTTCACTTTGTTAAATGTGTTCAAGTCTGAATGTTTATCTAAATACTTTAAAAATAAATAGATGAGAATTAACGCAACGACATTAACTAATCGATTCACTCAAAAATCTTTTGTAAACAAACTTGGCACAATTGCATTCCTCTTGCTATAATTGTTGCTGTTGTTATTTGTGTGTATGTTGTCATCGGGGTGGTTTTTTACGAAACAGTTTTTATTTTTGTTTTTTGTGTTTGCGTTCTAAATAAAAGTGAAACAAACAGTTCATAGATTATGGACAAAACATTTACTGAAAATTGAATTTATTTTTAGACAAACTTTTGTTTGAAAAATTTTTGGTGATAATTTTTTCTGTGCAACAACTGTGCAGACCCCAGTAAATGAAATTAAAACAAAAGATATAAAAAAATATATTTGAAACATAGATAGATCTGAGTCTAAAAACACAAAGGGTATGCATTTTTCCAAAACTAGGATAAATAGGCAGAAATGGCCGTCCGCCAAAAAGAATTGCCAGAAAAAAATAGCCAAAACTAATACAATCGCAAATCCTTAGCCTAATAATCAATTTGGATTCACAAAGCAAATACGTTCGAAATAATCATACTAATAAACAATTAGCTATGGCTTGAGCTTTTCACATGTTTACATGTTCATATATACTTAACCTTCATAAGGTCCTCAAAGTTACTGACGTTAATGTTCTTCGGGTCAAATTTGACCCATATAGAAAATTGTATACGAAGACAATAATTTACTTTACTTAAGTGCATTGTTAGTGTTTATATACTATTTCTAGCTATAATGAGAGTACGTAAGCTGCAGTTTTTGTAAACATTTATTGATTTTATAGAAGTAATTCAATTTATAAAAATATGTACAATGTAGGTATGTGATATATAAATATTTAATGTTACATGGATATTGTTGTTAATTATTACATTGTTTACATAAAATAATTGTTTGCATATAAATTGTTTACAAGTTACACATACTAATAGCGTTTTATTATCGGCTTTGCGGCAAAATTGGCAACGACTTCTTTTTGTTGCAGTTTTGATTGGTTCACATTTTGATTTGCTTGAAGTTGACGGCGGCTGATCCTGCTCAGCCTCAAGTAGTTTTGTATAATTTTTCTTGAAAATGGTACTCTTGGCAAAGTTTTTCTCTGCTTTATATAAGGAGTGGTAAGCTGCATACGAAAATTTTCTAAGAAGTGTCTACGTATGGAAAAACAGTCATAACCAAAAATAAGCTGGCCTTCATTATTGGTATATTTCAAAATAATGTTCATATCAGGAGGTGGGAAAAATAATTGAAAACTGGAAATCTCTTCCGTTGTAATTCTTGAACAAGAATAACCAGTCAAGCCTAGCGTTATACTGATTACATTCTCCGTTCGGACTCTTCCATATCTATTTGTAAAGGTTCCTTGAAATATCTTATTTCACCATTTTTTGATGTCACCGTCTGAGTATGCGCAACCTCACTTTCACTATCAGATAGCTCAGCATATTCCGGATGATCTTCATTTTATGAACAAGTTTCTTCCTCGTCTGATAATGCATTCAACATAATTTTTTTTGACTCGTCAATTTTTCTACAAGAAATAGCAATCAAAAAACTTCCAAGCTTTTCCGCGTTTATTCTACGAGTGATATTGCAGTAAGCAAACAAGTGCAATATTGTTCGTTTTCATAGAAATATACGGCCATGTCACAGAGTTCAATTCCGCTCGGAAACGGAATTCAATCCACCCCAAGATGTCAAGCCGTAGCCGAAGCATACCCCAGCATACCCGCGCCGCCAACAGTCTGGACACACCTGACAAATTTGCGTATTTTAGTTTTTTTTATTAGATGGGGTGGATTAAATTCCGTTTCCGAACAGAATTGAACTCTGTGACATTGCCGATATTGTTCGATAAATATGATGAGAAGAAAAGAGATAGACATATATATGTACATATTCAGTGGTACCAAAGCTTAAGATATATATAGTGTTACCAAATCGCCAAATATGTCGCAAATTGTGCTGTTCAGCATAACAAAACTCGAGCTTTTCACTACAGGTCAAATTTGACCCGAAGACCTTTACTGTAAAAAATTTCATAAATGATTTTTTTGCATATATATTATTCCGAAAACCTAATGTAGCTGTTGATATTTTAAATTAAATAAAAGTCATAAAATATGAAAATCAAAAACCACAAATTTTCGGAAAAAACCCAATTTTTTTCTTAAAATGGGTCAAAATTGACCCGTAGACCTTATGAAGGTTAGGTATAAAATCAAACCAAAAAAGTTTGTCTTGAGTAGAACAAAAATCAGAAAAATGGGAATGAAGGAAAATAAACCGATGGCAATGCTGGGAAAGTGCACTTTAATATCAGCTTGGGAGTGATTTAATTCTCGTATTCAATTTTCACGAAAAAGTTGCATATATAAGAATTAAAATCACATTCAACAGAGCCACCTGACAAGTGGTGATAAGCAATTACACGTGAGCACTGACGATGGAAGTGTAGCGGCTTCCGAAAGTGGCGCTACTCTGTTCTGCTGTGTAATTTGAAAAATTAAGTTGATGTTAATTTTTCCTTGTTCCTTGGAATATTAATCACGCCCAATTCTTTCTGAATATAACGTTACGAACCTTAGCCTAATAATCAATTTGGATTCAGAAAAAAAATCACCAAAACGAAAAAAGTCGCCATAACTAAAAATATCGTCAAAAAACGAAAAAAGTCGGAAAAATATCAAACTTTAAAAATAAAAAACAAATAAAATTAAACGAAAAATGGACAAAGACGAAACAAGAACCAAAAAAATCGCTAAGAATAAAATAAATAGAAAAACGGAAAAGTTCGCTCGAAAAAAACCCCTTTCACGGAAAAAATTAAAGAGTCACCAAAACCAAACAAAAATCGGCAGAAAAAATCAAAAGGGATATACCCATGTATGTATGTATATGGTATTCGTACGGAACCTTTCGTGCGCAAATATATATAATCTATATGTCCTCGTACACTCAGACCTATCAATGTTTCAAATTTCATAAAATTGGTTGGTTAGTTTCAGGGAGGATGAAATTTACGTTACACCCCTTGTGGTCCTAGTTTTGCAAAAATATATAACCTATATGTCCCCGTACACTCAGATCTATTTAGGTTTCAAATTTAATTAAAATTGGTTGGTTAGTTTCAGGGAGGATGAAATTCGCCTTTACCCGCCTCGTGGTCCTATTTTTAAAAAATGTTTAACCTATATGTCCTCGTACACTCGGATCTATCTATGTTTAAAATTTCATTAAAATTGGTTCGTTAGTTTCAGGGAGGATGAAATTCCATTTTACCCCCTCGTGGTCATATTTTTGTAAATATATATAACCTATATGTCCTCGTACATTCAGATCTATCTATGTTTCCCATTTCATTAAAATTTGTACGTTAGTTTCAGGGAGTATGAAATTCCCCTTTACCCCCTTCGTGGTCCTATTTTTTCAAAAATTTGTAGCCTATGTGTCCTCGTAGACTCAGATCTATCTATGTTTCAAATTTAATTAAAATTGGTTGTTTAGTTTCAGGGAGGATGAAATTCCGCTTTACCCCCTCGTGGTCCTACATTTGCAAAAATATAAGTATAACGTATATGTCCTCGTACAATTAAACCTATCTATGTTTCAAATTTAACTAAAATTGGTTGGTTAGTTTCAGGGATGATGAAATTGCCCTCTACCCCCTTCGTGGTCCAGTTTTAAAAATATATGTAACCTATGTGTCCGTCGTAGACTTAGATCTATCTATAATTCAAATTTAATTAAAATTGGCTCGTTAGTTTCAGGGAGGATGAAATTCCCCTTTACCGCCTTCTTGGCCCTATTTTTTCAAAAATATGTAACCTATGTTTCCTCGTAGACTCAGATCTATCTATGTTTCAAACTTGGTTAAAATTGGTTGGTTGGTTTCATGGAGGATGAAATTCCCCTTTACATTTCTTCTCGTGGTCCTATTTGTGAAAAAATTTATATCCTATGTGTCCTTCCAGACTCAGATCTGTCAGTCTACCAAATTTCATCAAAATCCATTTCACGTGATAGTTGTTCAAATATACAAACTTTCAGATTTATAATATTAATAGGATAAAGTATTAGCTGGAGAGCTCAGCAATACTCACTGTAATGCAAGCCCAACCGTGAATCTCAGTGAATAATACCTTGTATTAAGTTATGGAATGAGAGATGATAATATAATTACCCGTTTTATTTCTACTTAAAATAAACGAATATAACATTAGAATATACAATAAATATTTCATCTAATGAGTTTTTAATTACACAAAGTATGTACACAGAAAAGAAAAATCAATACATCGGCACTTAAATTAATCCCAAGCGGTGTCAAATCCAGAAAGCAATAACAGAAAGATTGATTGAATTACGGAATATTTAAGCGTAAAACACTTAATTTTAGCCTGATTCGGCTTTTTTCATGTAAAAAATTCTTATTTTAAGTACGACAATGTTTATAAACTTTATATGCAGTCGTACTCGTACTGTGTTGGTGTTTGTTTGCTTTGATGATAGCCAGAATTTACTGATGTAATATTGTTGTTGTTTATATTCATTTCTTGGGCATAGCCGAAAAGTAGTGACAAATGTCGTATTACATGCTTGATTCAAGCCCGCTGCATAGTTGAATTAATCCCGCCGCATATTTGAATCAATCCTACTGCGGACTTTTATCAATCCCGCCGCGTACTTAAATCAAGCCTGAATCAGGTTTAATTCTCCTTATTTAATCTAAGAATAGACTTGAGAATTTATATTTTTAATATTTAGCTAAATTTAAAACTGTTACGTACTTTTTTCATTTTAAAATTTATTTTTGTTCATTCCTTGTACTAAACTTACCTGTCATGTTTGTAAAGCAACGCCTTAGACAACTCAGCTAAATCAGTACATGACAGAACGACACCTAAAATGCAGTATACACCAGCAGCATGTAATACGAGCAAAGAAAAATACCAACAAAACACAACAACAAGCGCACAATAGTGAATTGTGGCTATCAACCAGCAAACAAATATCAACACACTACGACTTTGTATAAGTTTATAAATATATTCGTACTTAAAATAATAGTTTTTTGTACTTAATTTAGGAAATTTGTACGTGACTCAAGATTTTTTACATGATTTAAGAACTTTGTGTTGTTTTCGGCTTGATTTAAGTACATTTTAGTGTTATTCGTACTTGAATTTTTAGTACGACCCGTACTCAAAGTAAGTAGGAAACACTAACTAATATGTATACAAACTATTTCTTGTAAATGATATTTAAATTATTTAATAACCTTATATAAGGTAATATTCACTTAGATTAACGGTTGACTGAGCGCTGCGGACTCTCTGCTCTCTATCTCAGAAACGGTTGGGCGTATGAAAATATGTTTACTGCAAAATTTGTTAAAAATTGTGTGCTCTACAATTTTTATAATAACTGTTAACGTCATTGGAGCTATAGAAACCGAGATAATTGCGGAAAACTAATTTTTGTGACCTTCGACCTTGAATAACTTACGCCGCAGACACGAGATTTTATGGTACTTTTGAGACAACTTTTAGAACACCAAAATGGAGATATATACGAATTGTCAGCTTATTATCTCTCATTCCGCAGTGAATCCCTAAAATGACTGGTCTAATATGAATATTTTTTAATACATTTTGAAAAGATTAGCATTTCTATAATGTGCATAAAAGCGAGAAATGCATATAAGCGAAATGCAAATACGAAAAATATTTATGGTATTTTTAATGCCAATATAAAATTGCTCATGTTGGGATGCACATAAACGTTAAATGCAAATAACCGACATGTATATAAGCGATAAATACTGTAATATGTCATGTTTGGAACTTATACTAATACAAACAAAATACAAAAAAATAAATAAAATAAGATTAATAATAAATCAAAACAAAAAGAAAAATAAAAACTTTAATCGTCATTTATAATTTCTCCGTTACGATGAAACAAAGATCTACTGATGAAATGCAGGCATAGTGATGAACTAACCTACAACTAATTAATTGATATATTTTTAAAATATGAAAAAAAATTATCTCGCCCGGGATTTTATAATTCATACCCTTAGCATTATTCTTTGGATATGGTATATGAAAACCCAAAGGGAAGCATAGCTGAAGTGCTATGAGACGCCTCCACAGGTTGCGGATAGTGGAAAACCCTACCATGTAGCATGAGGGGTAGCTGCGATAAATACGCAGTGGCGGACAGTTCAGCGGTTTGGAGAAGAGGGTCTCAGAGGAACACGCTTGGCAAACGTGTACCTTTAAATTCTGAGTACCGATGAGGCTTCAAACGTCATGGCGAAATGTTGGCGCCAAATAACCAATGCCAAGAAACTTCGGTTTCAGGTCCCTCGCCTTTAAGCAGGTTGGCTGTGGGTTAATACCCCACTCTGTAAAAACAAAATTATTACTGAAACGTCTACAACAACAAATTCAACACGATCCCCCAACACGATGACGAAACTTGGCTTTAAACAACGGATAATGATAGGAACTTGGAACATAAGAACTCTCTCCGAACCATCAAGACTTGAGCAAGTTTGCAATGAAATGAACATTTATAAAATCGAAATTCTTGGCCTACGCGAGGTAAAATGGTTGAACAATGGATCCACGCGTACGCAAAATGGTTACAATTTCATCTATTCGGGCCACAATGACAAGCGTATTAATGGCGCAGGCCTTTTACTTTCTCCAACGGCAAACAAATCCCTCCTACACTATATGGCTGTATCTGACCGTATTATTTATGCCCGCTTCAACACAAAATTCCGCAAGGTTTCCGTAATTCAGTGCTATGCTCCAACGGAACTAGCTGATGATATTTCCAAGGACAGTTTTTACAGTCAACTCGAGGGAGGCGACTTGAAAATCTTGCTTGGTGACTTGAATGCCAAAGTAGGCTCGGACAACAGTAATCTACATAATGTTATGGGAACTCAAGGACTGGGCGTAAGCAGAAATGATAATGGCGATAGACTAGTTGACTTGTGTGCCCGTCACCGTCTATTCATTGGTGGTACGAAATTCATACACAAGGATATACACAAGTACACATGGGAGTCTCCTGACGTCATCACACGCAACCAGATTGACCACATCATTGTCAGCAAACTTTTTCTTGGCGGCTTATTAGATGTGCGAACAAGACGTGGAGCAGACGTAGGCAGTGACCATAAAATCTTGGTGGGCACTTTCAAACTTCACCCTGCAGCTGCAAAATTACAAAAGGGGGCAGTGAAATATAACACGTATCGTCTTCGGGACGCGGAAGTATCGGCTCGTTATTGTTTCTCTATTAGGGAATCACTCCACTTGCATAGTAGTGACATACATGAGTGGCCGGATATAGCAAACACATGTTGCCAAGCCGCCAGAAACATCCTTGATATAAGAAAAAAGAACCATAAACCTTGGACTAGCGAGGAGTCGTGGGCTGAAATTGCAAACCGTAAGCGCTTAAACAACATCATAACACGTGCCAGAACACCAGTTGCTAGGATTTATTCCAAGCGCAATTACCGGGCATCCGCAAAAACAGTAAAACGATTGGTACGTTCCGACCGAGAACGATATTTTAGCAGTATCACTGAGGAGGCCGAACAAGCAGCATCCATTGGTAATATGCGTGGTGTATACTCACCTATAAAACATCTTGGTGGCAATAATAAAAAAATACCTCAATGTTGAAGGACCAATACGGCCACGATCTCACTTCACCCGATAAGTTGCAACGCTGGCGAGAATTTTTCAGCTCTAATTCTACTCAGACTAACAACCATGGGTTTGTTATTAATTGCTGCCCTTGGCTCTCTCGTCGTCGAAACCCACGCAAAGAAATATCATCATCTCCCCCTACGTACGAGGAAATCCATGCCACACTACTGAAACTTAAAGACTCCAAAGCTGCTGGTCCCGACACAGTGCCAGCCGAATTGTTAAAGTACGGTGCTTTACCTATTACTGAAGTCCTCACTCCAGTCATACAAACAGCTTGGTTGAACAACAAAATTCCAGAGTGCTGAAAAACTTGTGTAATAATAACAATTCCGAAAAAAGGCGATCTTTGCTGCTGTAAGAACTGGCGTGGTATAACACTGCTGAACGTGATCAATAAAGTATTTGCGTTACTTCTCCTGCAAAGGTTGGCACCTATTATAGAACCTCTAATACGTCATAAGCAAGTTGGATTCAGACCTGGAAGATCATGCGCGGATCACATTAACACTCTTCGCATCATAATTGAACAATCTCGTGAATACAATAGCAATCTGTATATGTTGTTTGTCGATTTTGAGCGTGCTTTCGACAATGTCTACAGACCGGCCATTTGGGCTGCCCTCAGCAGTAAGGGTGTCCCCGACAAGATTGTTGGTCTCATACGTGAACTATATGATGATGCTGAATGGAGGGTTAAGTTCGATGGGCAGGAGAGTCGACCGTTTTTGATTGACACAGATGTCATACAGGGATGTGTGCTATCCCCCACACTGTTCCTGTTACTTCTAGATGGAGTTATGGAACAGACAAACATCGAGGCGCCCAACGGTATCCGCTGGAACTTACATGGACGGCTAAATGACATAGACTATGCAGACGATCTATGCCTACTTGCCCATCGGTTCTGTGATATTGAACAAAAATTAATGTGTCTGGACAGAAATGGAAGAAAAGTTGGTATTAAGCTAAATATTAATAAAACAAAACTTATGCGCATTGGTACGGAAAATTCATCCCCACTCTCACTGAATGGGGCCATAATTGAGGACGTCGACTCTTTCTGTTATTTAGGGAGTCGTATAACAGCAGATGGTAGCTCTGCTGTCGACATAAACAAGCGCATCAACAAAGCTAGAGTTGCATTTCACTCCTTGTATAAAGTGTGGCGTTCTAACAACATCTCGATGGCAACAAAAATAAGAATATTTAACTGCAGCGTAAAATCGGTACTACTTTACAGCTGTACCACCTGGAGCACAACCCAAAATACCCGTTCAAAGCTCCAAAAATTCGAGAACCGCTGCTTAAGAGAAATCTTGCGAATCTTTTGGCCATGATGGGTAACAAATGATCAACTTTTACACTTGGCTAAATGTGAACTGATTGAAGTGGAGATAAAACGCCGTAAGTGGTCTTGGATTGGCCATATACTACGTAGACCAAGAAGTGACATTGCTAGATCCGCGCTTGACTGGCACCCCCAAGGCTATCGCCTGCCTGGTAACATTCTCTGTAAGATACGTGGACGATATTATATGTGTACTAGAAGGAAATATGGGGGATCATATTCTGGATCTACTGAACAAACAACACAAAAACATAAAATTTACAATGCAAA
>OY101447.1:70975302-71173302 GCA_956483635.1 Panzeria rudis | reverse complement strand
ATTTTTCCTTATATCACTTATTTATCTCAATGTACATATACATATATCCATTTGCTTATTATTTTAAGCCATTAAAATTTATTAAGACTGATTATTTATATTGTTTGAGGTGCTCTAAGAGACTTCTAGTCTTACTTGTACTTATAATGATTTTTTTAATAAATAAATGAACTAAATTATAGTTTTAAAAAAAATTACAGCTCTCAGTTGCCAGTTGCCATCCGTAATATGAATTTTAGCAACTGGCAACCCAACTGAAGTTCGGTTGCCATCTATAATCGACCCATAAGATAATTAAAAGTGTTCAACAAAACAAGCAGTGTTTTAGTGAAATCGATCTGATTTTATTCACAATTAAATTAGGAAACTCAATTGCAAAAATCACGAGTTTCATGCAGCAACAAAAATTCAATTTATGTGTGTGTTGTATGATAATCATAATTTTTTATATCTGAGTTTCCAAACTTAAAACTTTTTGAAATTACTGTATTTTTAATGAAATTATCTTGCTACCGTTTGGGGCCTAAAATTACACCACTGGTCTGCGGACAGCAGCTTGGTAAGACACTAAGTTATTTCAGACGCTTCGTCGTGTAATTTGGTTCATCAAATTAAGTTGCTGCCTTCATATTTTGTGTTGTGTTCAGAAGTTTATGGTAAGAGACTAAAGAGTGTTCAATTAAGAGAGCAGCCGTCAGAGAGGGGTGTCAGGAGCCGATATTTTAAGTGAATTAGATAAGTGAATAGAGATAAAAAAGAAATCAGCTAGGTTAAGAGTAGAAATACAACCTCACGGTTGCGGCTACGTTTCTTTTTTGATATAAATACTTCACAACTTAAAACTTTAAAGAAAACCGCAAGAAAATAAAAGCTAATAACTCTCTTCCAATTCTTGCTAAAAATGTTGATGTTTTTTGTGAACAGAAAATAAAAATCTTAATAATTTGCTGTGAATAACAACGAAAGAAAGAAAATATAATATGAAAAAAATAAATTCAAAATTAAGTTAGAAAAAAATGAACCAAAAAGTTTAAATATTTATTGAAATTGGACATTTTTAAATTAAATTAATATAAATTCTTACAAATTTAGAGTAAAATAACTGCAAATTGTGTAGAAATTTTTCAATAATGGCAAGAAAATCGCAACCGCCACTGCAGTTCAATTAATTTGTTATTTCTTTGAGAAACGGAAAACGGGCCCGCAGCCGTGATGTTATATTTCTACCCTAAGAGAGTCATACAATAAATGGTTTGTAAAAAAAAGAGAAATTCGTCGTGTTTTACTCCCTCTTTCGATCAGAATATAAATGTTTGTAACGAGTCCCTAGCAGCCGTGAGCCTGCCCCAGCAATGTGAATGAATGTGTGCGTTTTCTATATTACGAATAAGAAAGCAACACGAATTTTATGAGTATCGGTTTCTTTCCTCTTGCCTCTATCGCCAGCAAAATAAGAAGCTGATCAATAACACTTGCAGAGTCTGAACGTTGACTAAACAAACGCCTCAAGGTATAAAAACTTTATCATTGTAAAATCGAAATACAAAATAAGAGCAATCTGAAGACTGCAGAGCAAAAACGATCGAAATGCAAGTATGGAATAAAAACCATTCTGATCGGAATGTGGGACATAGCGTTTGAACGTTGACTAAATAAATGCCTCAAGGTATAAAAACTTTATCATTGTAAAATCGAAATACAAAATAATAGGAGTCTGAAGGCTGCAGTGCAAAAACTATCGAAATGCAAGCATGGAATTAAAACCATTCCGATCGGAATGTGGGACATAGCCGATACTATTTAAAAATAATAATTTCTGCTTTGTTCGTTGCTCAGAAGAACTGTTCCGCTGAAATAAAACATTTCATTACTTTATCTTGAAAATAGTTGAATTAGTTAGTACTATTGTGAAATGGACTATTAACATAAAGTGCTATGGACTTATCTCATATTATAGTTTAATCACTGATCAAAAGGAGTTTTACCGCAAGGAAATGGTAGCCCACAAATAGCACATTTTACTGGAAATGTATTTGTTGATTATACTTGCTTTAGAATTAGTTAACTACTTTTCTTGTTGTGGCATGGTTGCGTCAGCAATGACATGTTTCCCGACACAGTTTTTGAATCTGGCAAATAACTTATTATTGTATTAAATGATTGTGAACCTTAATTAGTTTAAGGCAAATAAACTAACGTTTACATTTAATCATGAAATTATTAGATTTCATGAAAATTGACACATGATTGGCTTGAACAATATATATTGTTGAAAAAATTTTGACTACAATCATGGTTTATTTAAAAATTCAACAGCAGGATGGTTCTATAATAATAAAATATCGCTCTTATCTATACTATTTTGTTTGCAATAATGCTATGGTTATAAAACAGACATGGCTCTCTGCTTCCAAAAAATTTTTTGTTCTATCCCTTTGTTGAATGCTTTTTGTTAGTTTTGTTTTTTACTTGACAGCGTTTGGTTTATTTTTGTGAGCGGTTGCTGTGAAAAAATAAAAAAAATAAAAATTAAAATAACAAAAAGTGATATATTCCGGCAATTAATGTTCGTCCAAGTTCTGAAGATCATTTAGTTTTGAAATACCAAAATTTCAAAAGCGAAGAAAAGTGTTCTTTAATCGGACAATTTATTGCATTCGTAGCTTTGTTCTGATAAAATATGTGAAATATCTGAAACACAAAAACCAACTGAAAACCTCCAATAAGTGAGATTTTTAGTTGGATTCTATCCTGAAAGTTGCCGATTTCAAAACGAAATGTTTTTCAGAACATGCCCGATCGTAAATTTAACATGTGTCAACAAATATGTATGTATCTATGTGAAAATAGATAATAATTTTTATTTCAGATTCAACACACCAGTTGAAAAATTTTGTTTTTGATTTAAATTGAGATAATAAAATTTTTGCTCCTGTCAGTTTTTTAATCAACTTATGGTTAAGAAAACAATAAATATATGATTATATAGAACAATATATATGGTTATTTAGAACCATTTATATGGTTAATATATCGTTGTTTTCAAACATACATATGGTTGCTTGAGCCATGTATATGGTTGTGTTTAGCTATATATATGGTTGTTTTCAACCATATATTCAATCATAGTATGTTGCTCTTCGATTATGGTTGCCTCAACCATGTTTTTTCTTTGCGTGTAGGTAGTGTGCAATAACTGTTGACGCAAATTGGCAAATTGTGTAGAAATTTTTCAATAATGGCAAGAAAATCGCAACCGCCACTGCAGTTCAATTAATTTGTTATTTCTTTGAGAAACGGAAAACGGGCCCGCAGCCGTGATGTTATATTTCTACCCTAAGAGAGTCATACAATAAATGGTTTGTAAAAAAAAGAGAAATTCGTCGTGTTTTACTCCCTCTTTCGATCAGAATATAAATGTTTGTAACGAGTCCCTAGCAGCCGTGAGCCTGCCCCAGCAATGTGAATGAATGTGTGCGTTTTCTATATTACGAATAAGAAAGCAACACGAATTTTATGAGTATCGGTTTCTTTCCTCTTGCCTCTATCGCCAGCAAAATAAGAAGCTGATCAATAACACTTGCAGAGTCTGAACGTTGACTAAACAAACGCCTCAAGGTATAAAAACTTTATCATTGTAAAATCGAAATACAAAATAAGAGCAATCTGAAGACTGCAGAGCAAAAACGATCGAAATGCAAGTATGGAATAAAAACCATTCTGATCGGAATGTGGGACATAGCGTTTGAACGTTGACTAAATAAATGCCTCAAGGTATAAAAACTTTATCATTGTAAAATCGAAATACAAAATAATAGGAGTCTGAAGGCTGCAGTGCAAAAACTATCGAAATGCAAGCATGGAATTAAAACCATTCCGATCGGAATGTGGGACATAGCCGATACTATTTAAAAATAATAATTTCTGCTTTGTTCGTTGCTCAGAAGAACTGTTCCGCTGAAATAAAACATTTCATTACTTTATCTTGAAAATAGTTGAATTAGTTAGTACTATTGTGAAATGGACTATTAACATAAAGTGCTATGGACTTATCTCATATTATAGTTTAATCACTGATCAAAAGGAGTTTTACCGCAAGGAAATGGTAGCCCACAAATAGCACATTTTACTGGAAATGTATTTGTTGATTATACTTGCTTTAGAATTAGTTAACTACTTTTCTTGTTGTGGCATGGTTGCGTCAGCAATGACATGTTTCCCGACACAGTTTTTGAATCTGGCAAATAACTTATTATTGTATTAAATGATTGTGAACCTTAATTAGTTTAAGGCAAATAAACTAACGTTTACATTTAATCATGAAATTATTAGATTTCATGAAAATTGACACATGATTGGCTTGAACAATATATATTGTTGAAAAAATTTTGACTACAATCATGGTTTATTTAAAAATTCAACAGCAGGATGGTTCTATAATAATAAAATATCGCTCTTATCTATACTATTTTGTTTGCAATAATGCTATGGTTATAAAACAGACATGGCTCTCTGCTTCCAAAAAATTTTTTGTTCTATCCCTTTGTTGAATGCTTTTTGTTAGTTTTGTTTTTTACTTGACAGCGTTTGGTTTATTTTTGTGAGCGGTTGCTGTGAAAAAATAAAAAAAATAAAAATTAAAATAACAAAAAGTGATATATTCCGGCAATTAATGTTCGTCCAAGTTCTGAAGATCATTTAGTTTTGAAATACCAAAATTTCAAAAGCGAAGAAAAGTGTTCTTTAATCGGACAATTTATTGCATTCGTAGCTTTGTTCTGATAAAATATGTGAAATATCTGAAACACAAAAACCAACTGAAAACCTCCAATAAGTGAGATTTTTAGTTGGATTCTATCCTGAAAGTTGCCGATTTCAAAACGAAATGTTTTTCAGAACATGCCCGATCGTAAATTTAACATGTGTCAACAAATATGTATGTATCTATGTGAAAATAGATAATAATTTTTATTTCAGATTCAACACACCAGTTGAAAAATTTTGTTTTTGATTTAAATTGAGATAAAAAATTTTTGCTCCTGTCAGTTTTTTAATCAACTTATGGTTAAGAAAACAATAAATATATGATTATATAGAACAATATATATGGTTATTTAGAACCATTTATATGGTTAATATATCGTTGTTTTGAAACATACATATGGTTGCTTGAGCCATGTATATGGTTGTGTTTAGCTATATATATGGTTGTTTTCAACCATATATTCAATCATAGTATGTTGCTCTTCGATTATGGTTGCCTCAACCATGTTTTTTCTTTGCGTGTAGGTAGTGTGCAATAACTGTTGACGCAAATTGGCATCAGCTGTTTTTAAAACAATCCGTTTTTTCCTTGAATTTTTTATTCGTTCATTCTACACGCTTTAAGCGAGCCATACACTTGCAATTAATTGTGCAATTTTTCATATTGTATTAGAATATCGCCAACGTGTAGTAAGTAGTATGTCATATTAAAAGGTGACTGTTTTTTTTTTAAATATAAAAATTATAGCGATACTCAACGCGAGTTTGAAACTTCGACAGATCATGAGTATAGTCATAAATTACCGAATTTAAACAAAAATCGAGTTAGATATGATTTTCTTGCGGTTAAGGCCCGATATTAATGTGGAAAGAACTTTATAACTCACTTTTAATGTGTATAAAAGCTTTCAGCCAATTGACAAGGAAACCAGTAACGACAACACGCTCTATAATGATGTCATTATCAGTGCAATTCAAGCCAATTGTACCCCAGTCATCCTGTATTTGACACTTTTTGCGATAAATGAAATAAGGAGAAATTGACAAATCATCACTATCTTCAAAAATCGTATCGTTATCTGTAGTGGTCTGAAAATGATCAGAACTTGAGCTTTTCGTTGATGACAAAATTGTAGTAGTTGCTGAAGAATATATTTCAGTATTAGATAATATTTTTGACAGTTTGCGAGTTAAGTCAATTTGATTGAATTTGGATAGTTTGACATAATCATCAACGTCAACATTGTTTTCACCAACATCTGCATCATCAATAATATAAACCTTATCATTCGTATTATAGTCGTATTCACCAACATTATGATCATCTGTGAAAGGGATATACAAAGCTTAAGTTTACTTGCAATTTTTTAGCAGACACTCTAAGGACATGTGATAGGTGAAAAAGCAAAGCGAAAAGGAGCATATTGTAATATTGGATTGCATAAATAACACTGGTCCACAAATTTTCAACTTTTTGTCATAACCTCAAAAAAGAGATATTTTAAAAGCTAACTTGGTGTCACTGAACACGAATATGGCAGTCATTTATTTTTCTTACGAAACGTTTTCGAGATATTTGCAAAAAAAAAACTTGTTTTTCTGCAGTTGTTTATGCTATTTCCATAAATATCGAGAACTGTTTAACTGTAGCGCGATTCTGTAACTTATAACGATATGCGCTGTCGGTTAACTAACGACAATAATTTTTCTGTTGTTAATGAATAGACACGAGTCAGCTGTTCAGCCGTAGCACGTATTTTATCCCAACAACTAAAGTTATTGTTCTAGAATGATATACAAACATATAAACACTTATGTATAAATAACAATAATTCTACACTGACAATATTATGACAGTATAAATAACAATATTTCTACACTGATAATATTATGACAGTAACGGAATGTCTATATGTTGTTCAGGAAATATTCCGTGCAATCGTTTTTAAAAGAGTAAACATATAAAATTATAAGCAATCTTATGTTTAGTTGATTCTAACATTCAATAAAAAAAAACTAAGTACGCATTAATAAGGATTTTCGGTTGCTTATAATATTGTCTGCTGTTTATGGTATAAGTACCAAAAAAGACAGCCACACACAAATACTCAAAATATTCTGTACGTAAAATTAAATGAAATTGCAATTGAAAATATATAAATACACATTTAAAATCAGTTGTGTAGTGGTTAGTGCATTAGACTATTAATCACATCCCACTAAACCTGACATTCGAAATAAAAGAAGGTTCGCTAAAATGAATAATTTTCGAAACAAATTTGATCGATATATGCTCGTGAATCTAAAAAAAATGTAATGTTCGCTAAAGCGAGCTTTTGTCGATAATGTCGCGATAATAAGCGCAATTGCCAAATTTCATAAAATGTAAATGTTCGCAGCATCGAAATATGTCGATATTAAAAGCGCAATTGCCAAATTTCATAATATGTGAATGTTCGCAGCATCGAACTATTTTCAATAATTTCTCGAAGGTGTAATTTGCATTCATGTGTACAATAATTGAATAGAAAAAAATTTGCCACGATAGCCTAGTTAGCCTGGAGGTACCGTGTTCGAATCTGATTGAATGCAGCGTAAGTTAAAATTTAAAATTATTAATTATTCCATTTATAATAAAATAGATAAACTAAAAAATAAAGTTAACAATCTTGAAAAATAATTTTTTCCTGCATTTTTGTGGTATCGATATTTCTTCGATATTTGTTCGCTATTGATTTGTCAGCGAAACATCGAAATCGAAAGATTTGCTGCCACAAACTGAGCGACAAGTGAGCTCTAGCAGCTCTTTCTCTTTCCGACTTCGATAGCCGTTCGCGAGTGTTCTATTCAATAGAACACTGAAGATGGCACATAGCCGAAACCGGTCTGTTTTCAAACCAAATTTGACGTGGGATGACGGAAAATCGTTCCAAATTCAAATTTAATTCGTTGTTTTTTAAATATTATTCCCAGCAAAAAAATACACTACAAAAGTCATGAAAATGTAGAACTTGCGATCCGGAAGTAGTGCAAATTTTGATCGATCATTTCCAATGAATTTTACATGTGCTTGTCATTGTAAGAAATTCTCTTTTACGATTACCAATCACCGAATAGGAAGCGATGTTAAGAAAAAAATTTTTTGGAGTCCTATAAGGATATCTTCCTCTAGAAAAAAGACTGAAAAATTACCTATTTTCGCAAGTTCTTTCTTTTAATGCGAATTTAAACGCAAAACAGTGTTTTCATGTAAATGTAAGTGAATAAGCTTTTAGAAGAATAAATGTCCTTTAAAAAATCGATTTTTACAAACCATGATGTTTTTTTAATTATGTGCCTATTTTTAAATAATTTTTTTTGAAAGCAATGAAAAAGTAGTTCCTTAAAAATGACTTCCAATTTTTTTAAAGGGTTAGTATCATCTTTAAATATTAATAATCTCTTACATTGTAATTTTGTATAATTAAAAAATTACTTTTTTAACAATGTAAGCTCTTTTATTTTTACAGAAGCTGCTATTAGCTCTTTTGACAATCAAATTGATCCAAACAAATAAGGAATCATTAAATTTTTTATGGTTTTAAGTAAAAGTTTTGTTAAACTTAAATGAAAAATAATTATATCCGTTTTTAATTGAGTTTTAATTCATTTTATATTGCAATTTCAGTTAATTTTAAGTACAGAAGATTTTGAATTTTAAAAATTAGTTTCAATAAATATTTATCAAAATTAAAAAAAATAATGAAAAAAATTTTGTGTACACTGTTTGTGTTGGACAATTTATTTGTTTTTTCCTATTCCTTTTTGCGTTTTTCGCTTTTTTTTAACAGAGATGCGACATGATATCGAATAAAATTACAGAATCGGACTATCGTTACTGCAAGCGACTAAATATTTCGAAAAATGTTACGATTTTCGGATCGTTAGCAGTTACTGAATTCCGATACTGATCACGGTTCTCGAATCTACTCGAGAGTTTATAGTAGATTAAAAGAAAATTATTATTTCTCACCTAGCGATTTTTTGGGAATCGCTACAATACACAACATTTTTGTCTAATCTACTGAAAACTGTCGAGTCGATTCGAGAACTGTTAACAACAACTCTCAACTTTAAAATCTCGTTAAGAATGTGTAAGTGCTTGAAGATTAAATGCAATACACACGTGAGAGTCGGTCATCGAGCATTCCAAAAATCAAAATGTTTTGATTTTCCATCCAGCATCACACAGAGGGCAGAATCAAAATATTTGGAACATAAATCAGGCATTTCTAAACAGATAGTTCTATCCAAATAAAATTCCCCATGGCCATAGCAGAGAAAAATTTCAATTTTACGTTTCAAATATCAGCTCTATTGCTTGCGCAGGAGGGGAGCTATAAAGTCTCAAAGTTGGACACTTAGGCCATGTAAATTTGTTACTGATTTGCCATTTTTTGTTTCTCATCCAATTTCGAAACGTTTTTGCTTAGCCCTTAATAAAAAAGGGCGCAGCGATTGGAGTATCGCTAGTGTACTTGATGTATATCCCACCAAAACGAAGCTATTGCTTTTTACAGGCAAATATAAGACTCCAAACTTCAAATTGCCGCTACTGAGCGGGACAACCCTGAATCTATCAGACAGCGCAAAATATCTGGATATAATTCTGGACAGCAAGCTGTCATGGAGACCCAACATAGAAACCAGAGCCAGGAAAGCGATGGCCGCGGTTTACATTTGCAACAAAGCTATATGTGCGTCGTAGGGTATTAGACCTCGCAATGCATCCTGGTTATTGACACAGTCATTAGGTCAATATTTTTTTATGGCAGCATGGCAATGCTAGTTACAGGTGCTTTAGGATCCACGCCTAATAATACCCTTTTCGCTATGCTGAATTGGTTACCAGTGGATCTGCTAACCAAAAGGCTTGCCTTGAACACAGCCGCAATCAGGTCCCTAACAACATCTAACCTGGTCCAAGAATGCCGGGTAGGTTCAACGAATCTACTTGAAGAATCTCAAGGCTGATCTGCACGCTACAAATGCAAGGACCCACAGACGCTGGGGTCATGCAAGTATCATTGATATTTACACGGATGGTTCCAAGAGGGGTGACAGGGTTGGAGGAGGCGTCTACTTTCAACACATGGAAGTCAAGATTTCCTTTAGACTTCCGGATAACTGTAATATATTACAGGCCGAGATATCGGTCATAAAGAAGGCGGCAAATTGGCTTCGGTATCATAGGATATTTGACAGGGATATCCAAATTTTCACCGACAGCAAAGCCGCAATCAGGTCCCTAACAACATCTAACCTGGTCCAGGAATGCCGGGCATCCATCAACGAGATGGCGAGACATTCAAATATCACCCTTATATCGGTGCATGGGACCAGCGCAGGTAACTGCATCGCTGCCGAATTAGCTAAAAGGGGGACGACATTACCAGAGTCAGACATTGATGTCTTCTGCGGTATTCCCAAACATGCCTGCAAACAGCAAATCGCAAACCATTTCCACACCCTGGCACAGACCAGATGGTTCAACGAACCTACTTGTAGAATCTCCAGCCTGATCTGGCCTAGGCTGGATTCAAACCGTACTAGGAATCTCTTAAGGCTCCAGAAAACACACCTGAATGACATCTTCGCAACGATCACAGGCCATTGAAAATTCGGCAACCACGCCAAACTAATGGAAATAACGTCCCACGACTTCTGCAGAAGCTGTCAGGAGGAGGAGACTATTTTTCACCTCCTGTGCCTCTGCCCTTCACTGGAGGACCAGTGGCTGACACAACTCGGTCAGCAATACTTCGTCAGCCTATCTAAGCTGGCAACGACGAGCCCTAGTAAACTTAGCCTTTTCATAAGACGCAGTGGATGGTTTCAGCCCTGAACCATTCCCTTCTGGCGAGTGATAGCCATACCTATTCTTCTTCTCTTTCTCCTCTTCACCTCGACTTTCACATCTCTACTTTATCTTCGTCCTTTCCTCTTTCTTTTCCTCTATTTACAGGCTACATAAAGGGACCAAACATGGACTTAAGTGAGCGTAAGCTGCATGTACAACCTAACCTAACCTAGCCCTTAATAAGATCGAAATGACAATGTTTGATTGTATACTTATTTTTTATAACAAGTGAGTTATGTTCATTTGAAAATTGAAATTTCTCAAATTTTCGAAACTTTGGTCCAGTATTTTCCAGATACCTGATCGAAATATCATCCCCTCTACAAACTTTTTTCTTCGTTAGTTAAAAAAAATTTCAAAGAGTTTAACAAAAATTTCATGAAATTCTGCCTGAGCCTTAGTAGATATTCATTTTTAAATTGAAATGTTAAAAAATTTTGAATTTTTGAAAATTTTTGCTAAAAAAACCATCACCCTTTTACATATATATGTCACATATGCAAATGTGTTTTACTTATACCCGTACTAAAAAACTTTACTTAGCCTGAGTAGTATTAAATATACGTCATACTGGTGCAAAAGTGATATAGATCTTAATAGATGTTTCCTATGTACTAACTTTTAAAACATAAACAAAAATACTCCTCTGCTATGTCGGTGTGAAATTTTATTCTGATAGACCTATCCGTTTAGAAATGCCTGATTTATGTTCCAAACATTTTGATTCTGCCCCACTGTGCATCGTTGGAGTCACACATATCGACGCAGTTGCGTAAAAAGGGCCAATCTGCAGTTTAAAATTATGTTTCTAAGATTTGTATATATCATACGGCAAACAAGTAACGTTTACGACTATATAATTGATCGGGTTTTTCAAACAATTTAGTGGTCTACCTATTTCAGTACAAACATTCTAAACGTCCTAAACGTTCTTATTTATAAGAAAAATTATAAAAAAGGCCAAAATAGTGCAGTTTGGCCCTTTTTATGTAGCAATAGTTCTAGTAATTAAAAATTAAAAGGGTCAATCTACCAGTTTGCCCCTATATGCTTCCATATCTTTACACAAATATGAACATATTTTTACACAAATATGAAAAACGTCTTAGTGAAGCTTGTAGGTCTAGTTGAGTATATCATTTTGCCATTTTAAAAATTGCAATACACCATCAAATTCAGAAGTTATAGATAAAAAACGATTTTTTGGCACTTCACGGACAAAAAAATTTTTTACTGCGTTGTTTCTGCGCTGACTCTCTATTTAGAAACGGTTTCGAAAAGAGCAGGACTTAAGCTGTCCGTGTATATTTAAAAGATTTTGTATTTACTTATATTTCAAGGAAATATCGTCAAAAGAAAAATTAAATTTTTTATTTTATTCCGATTTTTTTAAATTTTCGTATTTTTTTGCAACAATTTGCTTGAAAACCTACCTTTTTTATATTTTCATATAGAGCGTATTTTATAGCGATTACAATAAATCTTAAATTATTAAAAGCGGTTGAGAATTTGCAAAGTTACAATATTTTTAAATAAAATTTCAATGTAAAATTATACATGCAACACATTCCCAGTGCATTTTGGAGCTGCTCACAAAATAAATGGTAAATAGTTCTAGCAAAAAAAAAACTACTATAAAATAGGCGTGGCACCGCCCCAATATTTTATCATCATGTACTTTTACGAGAACTTATTGTGTGTGCAAAGTTTCATAAGAATCGCGTAAGTAGAAGTAGCAATGATGAAAAATATATTTTTTATTTAAAATTTAAATATTTTTATTTATACGTAATTTTTATTTGAATTGAATCTGAAGTTTTTATTATTTCGGTTTTTTAGTTCAATATTTGCATTAATGTAAATTCAAATTATTTTTATTAAGAGTGGAGTGTTGGTACATTCAAATCAGATTAGGAGAACGGATAAGTACGGATAAAAACGGATAAGTACAGCGTCTCATCAGCATTCTTGTTCACTTTTACCACTTATGAAGTTGGATGCTTTTTACAAGGAAACATCAGCCAGAAAATAGAATACGTGACTTTTTTCATGTAAATTCTTGCATTAATTTTTATTGCGACGCAACTTAGTTTTGTCGAAATTTCCCTTTCTGATCAATAATTTAACACTCACAAGCTTTTATTATTTTTTGTTTTCGCTTTTGATGGGCATTTTATCAATACCTACAATCAAAGCTGTTTGTGCATTAGTTTTTAGGCATGCTCTGTCTGTTTCAGTTATTTTGTCTGTATTTTAGTTCCAACTCGTCAACCGAGTATTGATCAGATAGGGAAATTCCGGCAAAACTAAGTTAAGTCGCAATAAAAATTAATGCAAGAATTTACATGCAAAAAGTCTTGTATTCTATTTGATGGCAAAAAGTAGTTAAATAGCTGATGTTTCCTTGTAAAAAGCATCCACCTTCAAAAGTGGTAAAAGTGAACAAGAACGCTGGTGAGACGGTGTAGCGGCCTGTCGATATCAGTAGTACTGATCCGTTCTGTTAATCTGCTTTGAATGTTCCAACACTCCACTATTAATAAAAATAACTTGCATTTATATTAATTCAAATATTGAACTAAAAAGCCGAAATATTAGAAATTTCAGACTTAAATATTTTTATTTTTAAGAAAATTATAAAAAATCAAAAATTGCAAAATGCTAAAATTTTTATTTAGGTACCATAAAGCCACATATGCCACAAACAAAATAAGCTTTGTGTCACGAAAATCGATGAAAAAATATTGATTTTATTCACAACAAAGTGAAATTACCTGATTTTTGCACAAAATAGTGCTTTCCAAAGCCACCTGCGGTATTTTGTGTGTATTTTTTTATATTAGTTTTACTCATGCTGGAAATATATGGATATGAAGTAAGCAGAAATCTATTAAATATGTCTTCATTAGTTTTTTTCCCGGCTGCATTTACGCGCAAAGTATTCCCTATAGTTTTTGAAGTCTTTGTTCCTAGCCTCTTGCGCTTCCTCTGATAGCTCACCAATTGGCAAAAGGGCATTGGATATTATTTCCGGTCTATCTATAAAAAATTTATGAAGGGTAGGTGACATTTTGTACCATGGATATATTTTAACAAAATGTTTTGCAGTATTGTGTGCAAAGTCACTAAACTTTTCACTATTGACCTCGTGGCCACATGACACGACTATAAGTATTATATGCATTCTGTTTATTAAATCTAGATCAATTTTTGTTATTTCTGAGGAAACTTCTGCATTCTTAAAAAACCTTCTCGCGGTATTGCCACCATTTGTGTTGCCAAAGCCTGGTTTTGGTTGGTCAATGATCAATCCAGTTTTTTCTTTGAACTCTTTTTGAATTCATGTTTTTGTGTCTTTAAAAACTTGTTTGTCATGATCTGACCTAGCTTGCCACTTTTTAAGTGGTAATTTATATGCCACATGAAGAAGACACTCAACAAAACCTAATCCAGCCATGGAGAATAGATAAACCGAACTGAAATGTATCCTTGTTCACACTTCTGGCAATCATTTCATCAATACAGTTGAAATTTTTGCTCGTAGCACCACAAACGTAACATTTTTGTGTGGATGTTGTTTCGGTTATAGCATTACACAATTTGCCATCAATCATCACTAACATAAGTTTGTGATTTATTTTTATTGATTTATCACCTACTAAAACCACGGAATCCTTCAGAGTTTTGATTTCATTTTCTACTCTTTATTTTTCAAGTTGTGAAGTACTTACGGTTTCTTTCAAAAATTCAATTTTTATGGGTCTACAAAATCTAGTAGAAGAAGGTCGAGGATTTAGCCAAATTGTTTTATTCAAACAAACAATTTTTAATGGCACAATATATGTTATAAATACCGCAGAATCACTAGCTTCAGATCCGTGAAATGCTTGTTTATAAGAGCTATGGCCCGAACTTCCGTCAAAGCCCCACTTAGAGTACAAAGTCATTTGCGATATTTCCTCGTTTTTTAATGAATCCAGTACAGAATTCTGTACCATAACTAGACGCTCAGTGGTATGATCTAACAGTTCTTGCAGGCTTACTTGCGCTGATGTTTCAGAAATATTCATATGTTCTTGTTCTGGATAACATTTTTTCTTAGCTTCTTGGACTTTTGTATATGAAGGAAATTTATCAGGCGCGGCTTTTCTAATGATATTATATTGGTGTCGAGTTAACTTCGCTTCAACTAAAACCAAAAGTGCTTCCTCCGCACTTAATTGATGTGCTTGTACGTTTTCTAAACTTTTTCTATATTTTGTCGTTCTTGTTGGAGATGATATTATTTCCTTAACTATTTTTGAAGCATCAGTTTTTCCAGAAGCTCTCAAGCTCATTTGTGTGGCGTGAGCCAAAACAGGTAAAGGAATATTGTCTCTTAACTCCTTACATTTCTTTGCTTTTGTTTTTTCTTTACACTCCTCAAATGAGACATCCTTGCGTCCTCGTTTTGTTAATGGTGTTGGTGGTGGAACAAAACATATAGAAGCATCAAGCCAATTATTATAATTTTTTAAAAAAGCTTCTTCCTTTCTAACACATTTTTCTCACCGAGTCTTATATTCTGAACAGAATTTATTAAATCTTTTTATAAAATCGACCATATCTGAAGGGTTGACACGTTTGATTACATCCCACCTCAGAAGCTTAAATTTATCTTTTAGTAATTGAGGTTCAGAATTTTTCATAAAATTATGTAATTCCAGACGAGAAATAAAAATTGTTTTGAGACTTGTTCCTAAAATAGTAAGATGTCAATTGTTTATAATTTGCAAAATGTTATTCGTTTTCCCTTGTACCAAATAACGAGTAATGTACAATTACACAACACTTCAAATAAATAACATCACAGTAAACAGACACAATCAATACAAAATACAAATCAATATGGCAGTGCCGAATTTTAAATACCCTCCTATACGAAAGAAGTTTAATTAAATATTTAAATTTATTTTTTACTTCAAAATATTAATATACCATAATACATTAATTATCAACAGCTTACACATAAAAATTAAACACTCTCTAATTAAAATTTAAAAATTACCCACTATAAATTAGGTAAATTTCTACAAACTCTGTAATTTTACATGAAATTTCTTAAAATTTACTTAGCTTATGTTAGAAATTATTTAGAATATGTTGAAATTTACCCAATTTATAGTAGGAATCTTTACTTGTTCTATTAAAGTGCAAATGAAAACCATACTTCTATGTATGTTCACATGCTTGTGTCCAATTTTTTTATGTAGGGTACAATGAACTATAACAATTAAAAGAGATGGAAGCATGACACGATATTTTTTAAATGCAGTGTTCGTGAGTTACATATAATTTTATCAAGAAATTTATTTATAATAACGTAAGTTATTGCCTAATTTGTGCGTTAGCTTATTTTTTAGATTTTTTTTTAATATACATATTAGTATTTAAGCTTTAGTTTTGTTCGAACATTAAGTGTTTTCGTGATCATTTCGAGCTCGTGAGTTAATTTTAAATGTAATAAAAGCACGAACGTATGCAAAAATTAGAATTCGGTGTAAATAAAACAGAAATTATTTTTTGATAGAAACCAAACTCATTTATAACAATAACTTTAATACCGAAAATAAAGACAAAAGAGAGTTAAAAACAAACAAGTTGATTTGTTTTTTCAGATTAAGTATTTAGCAACTGGAGTTATTTCACAAAAATTCTTTCACAAAAAATAAGTAAAAAAACGCGGTGCCTCTGCAAAAGTTTGGTGTGGAATATATAAGCTAAAATACTATATTAAAATATCACTTAAAAAAATTTGCTGGATCGCAACAAGAAATTTGTTTAAACTCTGTTTAAACCCAAATATGGAGCACTTTTTAAAAAAATATTAAAAATATTTGCAAAACATTTATGTAAAAAACATTAATGCAATTATGTAGCCAAATACCTGAAGGTGATGGTTCCATTTTAATAAAATTACTTTTAGAACGCTTAATAAGAATTATCAGCACCCAAAATATCTCAATTTTCAGTTTTAGGCACGGCACGAAAAATTTTGAAAAATTATTTGACTTTGACAGCTCACAGTCGATAGAGTAATTTATTCAAAACAAAAGTTTTTGGCAAATAGTGATGTAGAATTTAATTACCTTTCACCCAGTACCACACACGAATGTGTAAGATAAAGTTTAGTTATTGAATTAATCCTCACTTTTGGTACATTTCAACCCTCTGTACGATGGTTGGCAAACGGTAAGCACCAGAAAATATATCGCCATATAAAATGCAAAAGCGGCGGCCTATCATAATTTTTAAAAATGTTTCAGGAAAGATAGGTAACTTAATAAAAAGGAAGCTATTGTGAATATAAAAATGATTTTTCTCTGGGTAGTATCATTAATAGAGTCTGAATTAATGATACTATGTTGAAAAAATTTTTCAAAATTGATGATAGGCACTTTTGCATTTTATATGACGATATGCATCTAGCAAACGCTCCAAAATCTTTGAGGATGCCGGGGATGCCCGTTAACTTCCACATATGCTATTCGAGTGGAAGAAGCCACTCCTCGAAACGCATTACATATTTGCGAAACACAATACCAACCAAAAGGATGATTTTGATGCAGAAAAGAATATGATGGAAAATGAAGAAAAGAAAATGGTGGAAAGATCATACCAAGGAGAAGAGCTTTTCAAAAGAGAAGAAGTCTTTATTTGTTTACTTCATCACTAGGGTTTTCCCCGGGAATTCCCGGGACGGGAAATCGCTTGTTTTCGTTTCCCGGGAATTTTATTCGGGAATTCCCGGTATTTAAAATCTATTTATATACATAAAAAAGTACTGATTTTAGTACCCAAAAATTTTTTTTGTGAAATTGTTATCGTTCATCATGAAATATTATCTATCTAAGGGGAAAGAATCCAACGAAGGCGCAAAGTGTACAGTAGCTTAGATTTAACTGCCTTTTTTAAGCGCACTTTTGACTTAATTGCATAAAATTATTCGTTTGTGTCACTATGCTTTAAAGTCACATACAATTTCGTTTGTTAAGTGCACTTTCTATACCTGCACTTTTAGAATAAACGACTTTAGTTTTTTAATTTAATTAAAACAACTGCAATGTTTTCAATATCCATAAAAATGCATGGTAATTAGATATTTAGAAAATCTTTATGCACATCTTTTTGATGCATTTAATAACTAAGAAAATGGGGAACAGATACTACTTCAGATAACGTTGAGGAAAGAGAAGACTTTCGAGGAAACTTTAAACGCTGCTATTAACACAGCAGCTGAGATTATTTGAAGATAGCGGAAAAAGGACGAAAAATATTGATAATTTATACAACGTCCTCTTCTATTCGAGCAACTTCTGTAGAGGGCGAAATGTTTTTCTCAACAACGAAATTGTGTTACTGGAATAAGAAACCGATTGTGAGATGAAACAATTAATACATTAGCGTAGTTCAGTATTCTAATGCCTTAGTTCAGAAACAATTTTTCTGACTTATAACAGATTATTAAAACAAATTTTCATACAATCAGTTGTTTTATAAGTCTGCAACATTTATGCTATACAACTTTTTAACCGCTCTTTGGATCACTCCGCCCTCTGACAAACACGTGTTAAAATCATGGATGAATGATCAGAAATAAAACTACTTTGATTTCAGTTCATCACTGATTTTACTAATGATTTGTATGTTCTCTTTTTGTTCGGTCTAAAAATAGTTTTTAAATACGAAATTTCCTTAAAATTTCGATAAAAATATTGTTTTTTTTAATAATTGACTTTGAATATTTTTGTCTCATATCTTTGTTTTGTTTGTAAAATACTTTTAAAACAAAGCTCAGTTTAAAATAAAGAATGATCAGATGAGTCATTTTACTCATATTCCAGAAATTAACGTTTTATATATTTTATTATGTTGTTCAGTTCCCGGGATCCCGGGAATTTCTTTTTTATTTCCCGCTCTCCCGGGAAACAAAAAAGCCCGGGAATAAAAAAACCCTATTCATCACTAAAACTTTCAGTTGAATACAACATTAAAAAATTTTAAGAAACCAAGGCAATAAACAAATGGAATAGACGTCAAAATGATAGCGATGATATTTATTTCCTTCACAGTATCGATAACAAGTCAACATCAACCCAATACATTTAGTAACTGCCGATTTATCATTGAAGTGACAACGACGACATATCGAATTGACAGCGACGAATGTATTGTGTTGTCGTCGACGTCGACATTCACAATAAGGGCGATTATTTCTTACAAAGTCAATAGTTTCGGAATTATTCAGACCGCAATCATAAGAAATATATTTTTTTAAGACAAAATTGGAAAATTCTAATTCTTTACAAATATATGAAAAATCGAAAGTGGCAAAACTTACCATTTTTATTAACATATCAAAAACCGAATTATACTCGAATTACAAATAAAATCAGTTTTTTTCATGAAAATCGATGCCTAAATAGTGATTTTATTCATAGTAAAGTGAAATAACTTGATTTTTGCTAAAATTGCAAATATTTACACTGCACAACAACATATTTTGTTTAAATAACAATGTTCTAACAACCGATATTAGTAAAGACCGCCAAAAAAGTACATATGTACATGTATTGGCGTTTAGAAAGTTTGCATCTGAGATTCATTTTAGGGGGAGTTAAATTTTCCGCTCTTTAGCACATAGTAATGCTGTCTCGGCGTAGTATATCTTATAGGTCTTACGTTTAATGCATAAGATGCGTTCAGCACTTTTATGTAAAACACCACGGTTAAGATTTTTGTACAGCATTTTAACCCTCTATCTCTTCGGGGTATGGGGCTTTTTGGCTCCTAAATAAATAAGGGGCAAAAAACTCCACTTCAGAGGCGATATAGCGGCCATGATTGTTCCACAAAAATGTTCCTGGTGGTGTTTTACATAAACGTGTTGCGCACATCCTACACCTTAAAAGTAAGCCCTACACGATATTCTATGCCCAGTCATTATAACTATGTGCAAAAGGGGGAAAATTTAACTCCCCCTAAAATAAATTACAGATGAAAACTTTCAAATCGCCGATACACATACAGTTAAGGACAAAAATATTTGTACACCCAAAGTATTTGAATTGTACGGAATTGAAGAATAAATTAAAAAATCTAATTATGCCAATATTTAGGGTACGAATAAAGAAGCTTATACACAAAACAAAAAATTTATTTATAGACATACTAACAACAACTCAACGAAAATGTAAAAAATGCATGGGACAAAAGTATTTGTACAGCCACAGCAACGAAGAAATATTTCAAAAGGTTGTGCTTAATTCAGGAAAAAATTACTTTTCAGTCTATTTTAAGCACTAATAAGTGCTTGGAGACGACGGACCATTGATTTCACCACAATTTTGCCGGATATGGGCTGTAATTTCCGCCCATGCCCAAACAAGAGCTTTTTTAGATTTTTGCAAGTTCTTATGCAATATTTCCAAAAACATCAAATTTATAGCCTATTGTGCTAATAGTCATGGCTGGTGTGGATGAGGTGTCTTGCTGCATAACTGGTCTTAAACAATATGTGGAAAATGCTTTTGGTCATCATATTGTTAAAAATTCCTTTGATTTTCGGTACCGTCCCGTTAACAAAAGCCTTCGGATTTTGTTCTAATATGTTGCTAAACTAATAGCAGTCTACATTAACACTGAAACACTCGCTATAGCTGACGCGATACGTTCTTCTAACCATCCACACTGCCAGCAGCATGTTTAACTAATGGTATATCAAGATATTTTATCTACCATGTAATTTGATTTCAATAACGTCATTTGTAGTCAATGTTTCAGATCTTTTCGGAGCTAATGCAGGCTTTTATTGGTTTAGGAACATATTAGAATAAAACCCAAAGGCTTTTGTTGACGGGACGGTACCGAAAATCAAAGGGATTTCCAACAATATGATGACGCCAAGCAATTTCCACATATTGTTTAAGACCGCTTTCCGTAATATGCTGCAAGACACCTGAATTATATACACCAGCCATCACTATTAGCACAGTAGACTACAAATTGTATGTTTTTGGAAAAGTTTTTTCGGAAGTAATGCATAAGAAGTTGCAAAAATCTAGATATGCTCTTTTTCGCGCATGGGCCGAAATTACAGCCCATATCCGGCAAAACTTTGGTGAAATCAATGGCCCGTCGTCTCCAAGTACTTATTGATGATCAAAATGGACTGCAAGCTAATTTTTTCCAGAACTAAGCAAAAAATTTAAAATATTTCTTTGTCGTTGTGGCTGTATTAATACTTTTGTCTCATAAATTACTTTTTTATTTTGTGTGTAAGCATCTTTATTAGTACTCTAAATATTGGCATAATTTGACTTTCTAATTTATTCTTTTATTCCGTAAAATCCCAATACTTTGAGGTGTACAAATAGTTTTGTCCTAACTGTATGTATTTTTTTGGTGGCCTCTATCAGAATCAGTTGTTAGAACCTTATTATTTAAAAAACAATTTATTTGGTTGTACAGTTTAAATATTCGCAATTTTTGCAAAAATTAGATGACTTTAATTTATTATGAATAAAAATATATTTATCCATCGATTTTCATGAAATAAAGCTTATTTTATTTTTAGTATATGTGGCTTTATAATCAGGTAAGAAAAACAGTAAATTCTTGTCACTTTCGATTTTTTATACATTTATAAAATATATAAAAATTTTTAATTTTGCATACAAAAATATATTTGTCATCATTGCAGTCTGAATAATTCCGAAACCATTCAGTATATCGCACTTGTTTAACAATACTGTAATAACTCAAAATTTTCATTTTATCACGTTTTACCGTAAAACTAAGCTAAACTATTCCAAATGTTATATAAAAAAATTGTTTTATTTTCCAATTTATTTAATAATTAACAATTAAATTTTGTGTCTTAATTCAACGACGTTCTCTATGTAATGGCAAAGAGATAGCTCCCCTTTTCTTAGGTAGCTCCCCTTTTCTTAAAATAATATTTCTTATTAGAATCAGCCAATAAGAATTAGTCTTCCAATTTACTCCAACCTCTTCAGACCCTGGGTACACATATGTGTACCTTAAGGTTTTACAAGTTTTAAGCACTGGCGGCATCTTGTGATGACTGACAATACTTTTTTACTTAGTTTGGACATTAGTCAAAAAAATTGAAATAGATGGCATTTCTGTAAACTTGTAGAAATTATTTTGACATTTGAATTTGACAGTTTGAAAAAGTTTCTTGTAGGCCTTGGTGAAAATTGTAAAAAGTGTATAAAAAATTTTGTTCTTCAGTTTCGTTTATACTGTTTGATGTTTTCTATAGTGATTTAGTTGGGCAAACGTCAAGGGAAGCTTTATTGGAATCGAGATCTTTGTTTGCCAATTGTTAGAGAAGCATCAGCCGCGACAGGTTTTTTGAGGTCATAAATTATCTCCACTTTTCAGCAAGCAACCTCCCCTGGTTTTCAATTGCTGGGTGATGTACACTTGTTGTTGTGTACACGAAAAGTTCAAATGGAAGGATGAGCTAGGCTTGCTCGAATACAGGCTGAACCTGACCAAAACTATGGTGAAATATGATGAAGGCATGGTCGAACCAAATTTCATGCATTGTGGCTCTATATCTCGTCCCAACACCAGCGAATCTGCAAGATCCAGTTTGAATCTCACAGCCGACAGTCGAGATTGTCTAAGCGAGCCTCCTTCAAAGAAGCACCATTCGGTTTTGCCACAGCCAGAAGTAAGGCTTGACATTTTTGGTCACCTACCGCTCTTTGTAGACAGCAACTCTGCGTCAAAATGTCTCCACCCAACGTTCTCTTCACGCTGCCGTACTATATGTGTAAAATGCAATGCATTTTTTTTGTATTTTAAAAAATAACTGCTTTGAAAACTACCATACTGTTAGGGACATCGTACCTCAATAATCAGTAATTTAAACCTGAAGTACACATGTGTGCACCTCCTTTTTCTACCACTTCAAATAAAAACATAAAAAAAAATTTTATAAACAAATATTTTAATTACACCCTCTAAGATAAGAAAAATAGAAAAAAAATGTTAACTCAATCGGTTCATGTCCAGGTCTGAAGAGGCTAATAAGGCTGCCAGATTATATCAACAAACATAGTATACTGTATGTTAAACAGACAAACCTAGCAATAACGATTTACCAACCTAAGTCGGTGAGAATAGTTAAATATTTAAATTTTCTTATGTCATAATAATTATGTCATAATAATTCAATATTACAATTCAATATAAAATATTTATGAAAACAGTTTTGCCGAAACACCGGCCTAGTTGCAAGACTGTCAATTATAACGAGACTGCGAATCATTAAAAGGAAGTGGGGCCAATTTTATGTATTGGTCTCCTACATATATGTGCCGTTTTTTGTTCGGCTACTCGAACTTTCCCATCTTTGCTGACCTCTACCTCTACGATTTTTCCGATGATCCACTTGAGAGGAGGAGTGTTGTCGTCATGTACGATCTTTACATCTCCGATTTTTATGTTGCCGTTGGGACTGGTCCATTTGACCCGCTGTTGCAACTCTCGAACATAATCCCGCTGCCACACAGCTCAAAAGTGTTCCTTGAGCGATGATAGCAGACGAAACCGCTTCAAGGAACTGACCTTGCTGTTGTGATTGTCTATCTCTGCCAGCACCTTTGGCGAGCATCCGATTAACAAGTGTACTGGCGTCAGGGCCTCCTCGTCGTTGTTTTTGGAACACCCCTTCTGCCTATAAACCTGTGTAAAGTGGAAAGAAAAGTGTCACTTTGTAAGTCTGATAGTGTCTCTAAATGAACTGCTTTTGAAGCAAAACACAAAAAGACTTCTATTTAAGTTTTGACAGGCGGTCTGCCTCTCACTCTTAACGAGGTATATACTGGTCCACAAAAGTCAACACCACAAACTGATATTCTGGGCGACAAACTGACATTCTGTTCCGCGGCAAATCACCCATTATCTGAGAAACTAATTTTGGTTTATAATAAAAACAGGGTATGCAACTATTAATAGTTTTCTGAGCTAATTGCCGCGCTTGTATGACCCAAACTTGCTCACGAGAAATGCCTATTAATGCTCTAGGTTCCACATGACAATTAGATTTATGTAGATCAAAAAAATAAATTTTAATAAAATGAGATTCCTTTGTCAAAAGCAGTGGATGTTTCGATTCATAAGGAAGTGAAGTGAAGATTTACTTAAGCGTCCTCCAACACGCAACAGGGCAATAAATAAACCATCAATCTTACAGTTTTCGACAAAGGGGTTTAATTTTTGAAGTTTATTCTGTTTTGGCAGGGCAGACTTACTTAAAACTCGTAGTTCTTCCTTGAACTCCACAGATTATACCATCTTCACTATCTTTAAAAATGATAAATCTAATTCCCTAACATTCAATGTTCTAATTTCTTCACCAAGTCTACTCGTAGTGCGTAATTTGTTTTTTATACCTTTAATGAACCTTAATACGAATCACCTTTTTAAATGACGAAATATTTTCAACCAGTTTCCATAGACGGTTTTCAGTTTCTACAGGTGCAGATGCAATATTCTATACTGAAGTTTTTGTTTTCGTCTTGTCTAGAGATAGATATTCAGGGGACAAATAAAAATGTTTGTTTATTGGCCAATGTTCTGCATTTCTCATGATAAATTCAGGCCCTCAAAACCAAATGGATTCTGTAATCTCTTTAACTTTACATCCTCGTGATACTACATCAGCAGGATTGTGATGTTTTGGAGCATATCTAAAAGTTACATTTACAGAATTTTCTTGAATCTCGGCTATACGATTGCCAACAAATGTATTCAATACCGATGGATGCGTTTTTATCCAGTGAAGTACAATTTCAGAGTCACTCCAGAATGTGACATTCTCCACCTTAAATTTATGAAATTCTGATGTCACCACATTATACAACTTTAATAGTAAATGTGCTGCGCACAGTTCTAGGCGTGGTAGTGTTTTAATTTTTCTTGCCGGCGCTACTTTAGATTTCGCTGTTAATAATCGTGCTGTTATACCTCTTGGGCCCTTATATCTCACATAAATGCAGTAGCCATAGGCCCGCATTGATGCATCGGCAAATCCATGTAATTGAATGCTACTTTCTAACGTAGTGCCCACAAATCTAGGAATCGCAATTGAACTTATCTGGGAGAGTATTTTCTTAAAGTTCTGCCATGTTGTGTCTAAATTCTGGGGGATCAATTCATCCCAATCCAGGTTATTTTCGCACATTTCTTGCAAAAGAATTTTTGCTTTTATAACAATTGGAGCTAGTATCCCAAGAGGATCGAATAGACGAGAAGATATTGATAAAATGTTTCGTTTTGTGGCAGGTAAATTTCAAAAATTTTTTTCTAGTTCGAAAAACAAATTATCTTCCTCTTGTTTCCATACAATCCCAAGGGCCCTAGTAGAATCAGCGTCATTTAATTCCAAACGCCTCGCGAGCTGTAATATTGCTGTAATCGATATAATTCGAAAACCATTTTGCTAGAGTGAATCCACAAGAACTCAATATTTGTGTGACCTCCTTGCGAATTTACATCAATGTTTCGACATTATCTGCTCCTGTGAGCAACTCGTCAAGATAGAAGTCAGTGGCTATGACACTGGACCCAAGAGGATAAACATCTTTAAAAATAATTCTAATTTCTTTCAGGCACCGAATCGCAGGAAATGGTGCTGGTGCAGTGCCATAAGTAACTGTATTCAGTCTATAAGTTTGAAGTGGCAGATCTGGACTTTCTCGCCATAATATTAACTGGAACTGGCGATCATCTTCGTGAACTCTGACTTTGCCTGTACGTTTTAGCAATATCAGCAGTTAATGCAAATTTGTTCAAACGAAAGCGTAACAATATTGAAAACAGGTCCTTTTGAATGGTTGGTCCGACCATCAAAGTGTCACTTAGCGATTTTTGAGTTAATGTTTTACTTGAAGCGTCGAATACAATTCTTAATTTTGTTGTAGTACTGTGAGCTCTAATTAAGCATTGATGCGGAATAAAGTAATGAGGCAAATTTGTATTTCCGTTATCAATTGGGGACATATGATCAAGGTTCAGGTACTCTTTCATAAAACTCATATAAGTACATATCCCTCATTGTACAATCTTTTGATAACCTACGTTCAAGAGAAAGGAAACGACGCTTTGCTATCTCAAATGATTGGCCTAAAGGATTTGGATTAATATTAAAAGGTAAACGCACCTGAAATCTACCATTTTCAATTCTGCGAGTATTTAATGTAAAATGCTTCTCACAACTTGCCTGCTCCTCAGTCAATTTTGAGCATGTTGGAACCTGTTCAATTTCCCAAAATCTTCCAACTAAGTTATTAAGGGTCTCTAACTTCTGATCGTAATTACTTGCAACAAGTTGGCACAACCTTGATTCTGAACTAATCTTTCCATCGTATTTACCTGAAACTATCTAGCCCAAAATAGTTTTTTGTACGATTGGTAGCGAAGGACCTATTTTATTTGACCTATTGATAAAAGATGGAAAATTATTCAGCTCCTACTAGTAGATAAATTTTCTGAGGTCTATCGAAATTGGGGTCAGCCATGACTAAATTGGCAGGGATTCCTAGACTGTTCCTTTCTATTTTATCATTTGGCTGTTTACTAGCTGTTGATTTCATTATATAACAGTCGGCTAAGAATTCAAAATCAGTCACACATGATTTTATATACCAATTTATTCCCTGTTTTATTTTTCGACTATCATTTCCTATACTAACAATATTCTGACTAGTATCAAATCGTTTTAACGACAGGCGTTGAGCCATCTCCTCGGTTATTAAGTTAATTTGTGACCCCGAATCTAAGAGTGCATGAGCCGGCTGATACATTCCATATTTATCTCTAATTTGCATCATAACAGTAGCTAGGATTACATGTTGATCATTCTTATGTAAGTACATTGTTGTTGCATTCTGAATATTCGCGCTATTAAATTGCAAGTTTTGAAACTCTTTTGAAACCTTGCTAATAGCTCAGGTATAATTTGAAGGATTTTCTATGATTGCAATTGTTATTTATCTTAAGTCTGGCCTGTTTACTACAGCCCTGTTTATCGTCACTGTGAACCTCCAAAAATTGACAAACGCCCTATTAAAACTGATACACATTCACTCCACTTGGGAAATTTGGTACAGTCCAACTGCTCATCCCACTTAGATTTAGAATCAGCATCTAATTTCGATAACACTAAATGAATAACTATAGCATGAGTGATATCGTTGTCTGTGCCTATATGACAAAGAGAGTCCATAATAGCAGATACTGTTTCAACAATATGCTTTAAGTCTGAAGCACAAGGATTTGTAATTTTCTTTAGATTAAACAATGAAGCAACGTGATCGTGAAAAATAAGACATTTGTTATCGTACCTTTCGGCAAGTCTTTTTAACGCACTAGCATAATTCTTTTCATTTACTTGAAAGGCCTTAACTGGATGTAATGCTTCGTCCTGAAGACTATTAATCAAAAAGTTGAATTTTTCAATTGTTGTAACGTTGGATCATCATCAACTAAGTTCTTAAAACATGTTATGAAGTTCTGATACTCCGAATACTTGCCGCTAAACTTTTGAATTTTCAAGTGAGGCAGGCGGTTGGCTGGAGGCATTGGAGCGCTCATAGTACAATCATGAACACTAGGGCCTGTACCTAATATTGAAAGTGAACAAGACTTGGCACTAATACAAACGTCCTCCAGCTCACCCCGCTTGATATCCTCTGCATCCAACTTTTCTATCTCTTCTTGGCAAGCGATCAACTGTATGTATGTATGTATGTATGTATGTATCTAACATTTCTAACCTGAGTTTGAGATCGATTGGATTCGTTGATCCCTTACCATCTTGGTATAATTTGCGTATACGATTGATATTGCCTTTAGTTTTAGATCTTTGCTTTTGTAAGGTTGACAGGGTTTCACTCTCAGACATGTCTAATTTTCGATCAGTATATACCTGTCAATGTATCATAACTTATCTATTTATTTCCAAATCAACTTAACGCAGATCTTTTATCATTGGCGTAGCTAGACATTTTTTCTAGGGTGCCAAAATTTTTTTCGAAATTTTTAATCCTGTTATGGATTTTCCTAACTAAGCATATCACTAAGAAATCTATTGCTTTTAATAACACTGCTTCACAAACTTTCACAAACTTATATATGTATATATCTAACATCTCTAACCTGAGTTTGAGATCGATTGGATTCGTTGATCCCTTACCATCTTGGTATAATTTGCGTATACGATTGATATTGCCTTTAGTTTTAGATCTTTGCTTTTGTAAGGTTTACAGGGTTTCACTCTCAGGCATGTCTAATTTTCGATCAGTATATACCTGTCAATGTATCCTAACTTAGCTATTTATTTCCAAATCAACTTAACGCAGATCTTTTATCATTGGCGTAGCTAGACATTTTTTCTAGGGTGCCAAAATTTTTTTCGAAATTTTTAATCCTGTTATGGATTTTCCTAACTAAGCATATCACTAAGAAAGCTATTGCTTTTAATAACACTGCTTCACAAACTTTCACAAACTTATATATGTATATATCTAACATCTCTAACCTGAGTTTGAGATCGATTGGATTCGTTGATCCCTTACCATCTTGGTATAATTTGCGTATACGATTGATATTGCCTTTAGTTTTAGATCTTTGCTTTTGTAAGGTTTACAGGGTTTCACTCTCAGGCATGTCTAATTTTCGATCAGTATATACCTGTCAATGTATCCTAACTTAGCTATTTATTTCCAAATCAACTTAACGCAGATCTTTTATCATTGGCGTAGCTAGACATTTTTTCTAGGGGGCCAAAATTTTTTTCGAAATTTGTAATCCTGTTATGGATTTTCCTAACTAAGTATATCACTAAGAAATTTATTGCTTTTAATAACACTGCTTCACAAACTTTAATTTTTTTAAGTTTTTAATTTTCTAAAGCATTTTTTTAGAATAATTATGATGTGCTAATCACAAAAAAGGAATAAAAATTTCAATTCGGCCATTGTGCATAATATAACGATTCATTTTCGTTTTTCGGTGTATACTTCTTGTTAAAGCATCATTCAGAATCAAAGGCTGGTTCGTTTAAAATGAATTTTATATTATTTGAAAGGCTACTAAATTACGCGTCGAATAGTGGTTCTGATCGAATAAAAGGCGACCAAGTTAGAGTGGATAAAAGTTCAAATTCTTTGAAATTTTTAAGATTCATCACCAATTGTTGTCTTTTCGGAAGCTGTTTTGTACCACAAATCAAATAATAAAAAAATCCATAGATTTATAATATCATTGAATAGTCCATTCGATTATAAAAATTTTAAGACATAATGCACCTAAATCTGATGAAAACAAAAAAATCTTATATTCTGTGTTTTATTATTTAGGCTCTTTATGATCAGATTTTTTCTTTACTTCAGATGCAAATAAAACAATTTATTCCATTTTTGTTCCCAATGTTTTATCGGCTTCTTTCCGGCGTCTTTAGAAGAATCTTATAATCGACTTTGGATGGTGCTTTAAAGAGAAGTAAATATATGCACATACATCGAAAAACACAAATATTCCGTTATATGAACAATGGCTGAAGTGAACTTTTTTCAGTGTATAGCATATCTTCCTAATTACCCTAACAAATGCATTAGCAAATTTAAACCCTTTCGTTGTAAATTGACAAATTGTTTGAATAATTTTGTGTATTTTACATATAATTATATTTCAATTATTTTTTACATATTTTTTATGTAGGTATGCTTCAAAAAATTCTCAACATACACGGCAGAACAGAACAACGTTGTTTTTGGAGAATTTTCCCTGGTTGCTTAAAATAATTATCCTGTCTAATTCGTTCTGAATATCACGTTACGGACTTTTGCACAATCAAATCGCTTGGACTTAAAGGCAAATTAGTTCGAAATAATCACATCAAAATATAAAATTCTCTGTTTGAAGTAGAGAACTGCAAAATTGAAATTGAAGAACACTCGTCGCGAAAATTTTGACTTGTCGCGAAATCAGCCTTGACTAACTTCGTTATGAAAAATATGTGTCATGAAGCAAAAAGTCGTATCCAAACAAGCATACGTTATCTTTAAAGTAATTCAATAAAACAAAAAGCATTTCATATACATCAAAGCTGATAGTATTATTTACTCAATATTAAAGAAATATTACGTTTTAAAATAAAAGAAGTATGCATTTGGTATAAAATTTAGAAATTGTGGATTCCGATTTTCTTGCTGTTAAGGGTTGTTATAAACTTTTGTATATCATGTCGGTGGTCATACATTGACAACTTGTAACTGAATTTTTATTATTTTTCACAAAACGCAGAAAACGTTCCCATTCTCAAAATAAACTTACAGAAATTAGTTGAGAGTATCTACTAAATAAATTTCAGCTATTTTATTTGTATGCTAGTAACGCTTTCAGCATATTTATAACATAATTTCTTCTACTGAAAAGTTGTAAAACCCAGTTACGTGTTGTCACCTTATGGGCTATTAGACTATATTTATGCACAACTGGACCCAGTATCAAAAGGTTTTTAAAATGTTGTATGTACTACTTTTATTATTTTGTTAGAGAAAATAGAAAAATATAAAGTTCTAAGATACACGAACTCTTTAGCCATTTCTTACAGATTGCTCAAAAGCTCCACGTTGGGCGCCAAATGTTTTTACGAGAGTTTTCGTAGAACTAAACTATTCCAAATTGTCCAATCTAATTGGACACAACATAAAAATCTTCAGGTCAGGTCTTGTAATATTGTTATGTTAAATGTCATGTTAATGTTATGCTAAATTGCGGTTGAATTTTACCTCCATTTTACCATATTATCAACATTGAATTATAAATTAATGAAATTGAAACAAAAATTAATATATGTAGATTTTGTACTTAATATCCAACCGTCTATACGATCACTTGAAAAATTAAACTTTTACTTACCAAATAAAACTTACTATCTACTACATATTTAACTTTAATCACTAATGCTTATGTGAAGAAAGTTAACCCATCTGGTTATTTTATTTGGTTATTTTAAATAATTAATTGAAGAGACATCATTTTTTCTCTTAGCTTCGATCCAAAATAATTTAATATGCAGTTATTTTGACTTAGCTGCACAAATAACTTTCCACGATTTTTTGTGCACATAAGGCAGGAATGCTGTCAGCTTAAATGTACTAATCTGCCTTAATGTGGAAGTATCCACAGTTATTTAGTGTGTGCAGTTTATTTTGATTTTTTATATGAAAATAATTTAAAGCCGCCAAAAATATGTTAAATGCACAGGTATAAAAAGTGTACTCAAAAATGGATTTTGAAGAATAACCACAGAAAACAAATATTTTGTGCAGTTAAGTCAAAATGCAGCTAAGGTTTATTTATTTATTCTAAAAGTGCAGGTATAGAAAGTGTACTTAAAAAACGAAATTGTAGGGGATTTTAAGGAATAGTGACACAAATTAATAATTTTGTGCAGTTAAGTCAAAAGTGCGCTTAAAAAGGCAGTGGAATCGAAGCTACTGTACGCTTTGAGCTTTCGTTGGTTTCTTTCTAGGGATGCCAAACGGGAAATCCCGAATCCCGGGATTTTTCGGGATTTCTTGTATAACAATTTTTATGTAAAAAATATGTATATATTTTAATTTTCATTAATTTTATGCCATTTTTTATAGTATTTAAAATTCCCAATAAATTTTTACATGTCTGTTTTAAGAAAATATAAATTAAACAAACTGTTATAAATTAAAAGCAAGAGCAAATAAATTAGGTACTTTCTTACGATTACACTGGCCAACAAATTAGGCAAAAAATTTTGACTGGGGAAACGAAGTATGTTTTTTAGCTAATCTGGCTGCGCTGAATTCGAATCTGGCAACAAAGTTGGGCTATCACGTCCAGTTCGTTTTTTATCGCATGCTGGCAATACTGTAAAATAGTTAATACTGACGCTACAATTTCACAGTTATTAATTTGACAAAAGCCTACATTCATTATAAATTTGTATAAAGGTAGAGTATAAGCATGTCAGTGAGATCGTGTGTTACTAATCCGAGCTATTTTTGCTTCTTCTTCCACCGCTGCACATAAAATTGGGCCTTTTTAAGAACTTTGTGAAGGCTCTGGACAAAGATGGTGCAGCATTTAAATATTTGTTAAAAGTTTTTCCTAAAATTTCATATGCTAAAATAAAAGAAGGGATATTTGTTGGCCCTCAGATCAGGAAGCTTATCAATGATCATAATTTTTCGCAGTGTTTATCGGAGAAAGAATATACAGCCTGGGAGTCTTTTAAGTGCATCGTGAAAAGTTTTCTTGGAAACAATAAGAGTGAAAACTACAGACAAATTGTTGCTGAATTATTGAAAAGTTATCATGAATTGGGTGCACGAATGTCACTCAAAATACATTTTCTCCATTCGCATTTAGATTTTTTCCCACAAAACCTAGGTGCTGTTAGCGACGAACAAGGGGAACGCGCCCATCAAGATTTAATGAAAATTGAAAGAAACTATCAAGGATTTTGGGATAAAAGTATGCTGGGAGACTATTGTTGGACTCTAATACGTGAAACCGAACCAACGAAATACAAACGACAATCATATAACGCCATTCACTTTTGAAAACTCATTGATTTTTAAATAAACTAATAACTTTTTATGGAAAAATCTAATAAAAGCTTTTTTTTATATCTCGAAAACCTGACGTGATAGAGAAAAACCATTTACAGATTCGAATTCAGCGCACCAAATTACACTGGGAAATGTATTTGGTTGCTCCAGTCAAAAACCTTGTTGGCTAGTGTTATTTTTATCAAGTCATCTGCCAATATACAACTGATAATTATTTTGAAAAGATGAAGCAGTAATATGAAAAGAAACATAATAATGCCTGTGGGTTGGTGCTAAAAGGACCAATGTCAAAATATTCACTTGTGAGAAAAAAGCAATTTAAGTTTAAGTTTTCTATATGAGTTCATAGTAACATTGGCTAGCAAAACCCTTATGAAGCTGTTCTGGGTTACATTAGATATTGGCTGTTTCAGCAAAATAAAAGAGAGTAAGAACAGAAACCTGATGCATTGATTAACTCAAAACAGCAAAATATTGACATCGGCCCTTTTAGCACCAACCCACAGATATGTATTTGGAAAATTCATCATTTTGAAAAATTCAATCCTTTTTATTCTATAACTATGTATATGGCGACGTTACTTTAACCCCACACCACAAAATGGGCACTTCTGTACTCGTTATCGATAACAATTGGGTCGTCAGTAGACTTCAACCACACTTTTGAACAGCTGCAAACTCCTTATCTTACAACTGATTTTCAAAAATAAGCATTGTACGCTTTGAATCTTATACAAAAAAACAACCAATAATTTGTATTCCATATAAATATACTTTATTTTTCTACACCTTTATACAATTAGAAATCCATTGCTTATTTTTAAAAATCATTTGTAAGTTCTCAAATGGGTTTTGAAAGTCTGTACATAAAATAAGGGGTTTGTAACTGTTCAAAAGTGTGGTTGAAGTCTACTGACGATTTGGTAAAGCATTCCTGAAATGCATATAGACAATGCTTAACCATCAACAAATAAATTTCATTTAAAATAAAATTATCACAATATGTCAAATATTAAATTTCTTAACGATTTTCCTGTTAACAAAACTCAAATACCATACATCAGTAGTGGGCAAAATCTCAATTTCGTTTGCACTCGTGCATAGGCTGTTGTTTTCAACACAATCTCACGTACATTGTGCGTGAGATTCATAGCCTACCTATCCAGTTGGCCTGACTGCCTTTCACGACAGTGTCATCTACGCTTCTTTTACGAATTGTAGATTAGGTTTTCTAATAGAAAATTTAAGTGAATCGTCGTTCACGACAATCTGAGCGACAATTTCTTGAATGTTGTCCTATATAACACACTTTTAACGACAATATGAGCGACAATGTCTTTCGTTTTGCCCTCACTCCAACTTTTTTGAGGTCAATATGAGCTACAATGTCTTACAGTTTGTCTTCGCTAACATTGTGGAGGACAAGATGTCTTAATTGCTCTTCTCAATCCAACTTTGTTGAGGACAATATGAGCGACAATGTCTTACATTTTGTCTTCAGTATCCTACATAGTCATTGACGACATACGATTTTCCCGATACTTCCTTGATGATTTGTTTCGTCTGTCCGACATTTGCCGTCGAGGATTTAACACTGTTGTGCATCCGTCATTTATGATGTCTTCTTAGAGACGTGGCCAACTAGGTATTTAGACGCGAAGCACACACACAAACACAGAACGTGATAGTGCGTGTGTGGGCACCACTGCTTTATATAAATATGCCTGTAATGGTATATTCTAGAGTCCGACCGAAACCAGTTTATTGATGCCGAACCCGAACCGAACCTAATATTCGGCAAAAAGGCCGAATCCGAAACTTGTCGAAATTTTTTTTAGCATTAACTGATATTGACATTTTAAAAACTTAACAGAACTTAAAAGTAATTTATTTTATTAACGGCCCTTTTCACAATGTGATTAAAAGTTAACGTGGTCTTTAAGGGCAAATTCGGCATACAAAAGTCTCCGTTAAAGTATACGTTAACTTTTAACTGTACACTGTGAAAAAGAGCGTAAGAGTATTGCTACATATATACAGTGTCAGTCAAAATAATAGTAGAAATTTCATTTCATTCCATCGAGCAAATATAAAACTTAAACATTTACGAGCATATGACTAATAAAAACTTGGTATGAAGTTAGCTCAAATGACGAATAGAACTGGAATGTTGGGTTCGGTACACATACACTCTATTGATGACGTTACAAGAGCACCAATGAGAAAGCTGAGTCGAAATAACTAAAAAAGATATAATTTTGAATATTTACATATTTTTGACACTAAATTTATACGATTTCATTCATTTTTACTAAAGTGAAGTTTTTTTTGTTTACGCCCGCCTTTCATCGATGATATACACAACAAAGAATTTTTCTCGATGGTATTGAATTTATCGCGCAGATTGAAAATGAGCTTTCCTTATATTTTGAAATTATTTAAAAAAATCTATTTTAAAAAACAAATAATCAATTTCAGTGCAAAATTGCAGAAGTAAATTCGATTGCGAAAAATCGATTAATTATAACATAAAATAGATTTTCGATTGGAATCGAAATCGGTTTACGATTCCCTAGCTTATGCTATTTATTTTTTTTGGCAACAAACTGTTGAATACTTTATGTTACTATGTATATCTTTTGGTTGCGCTTTATAAAACTAAGTAAAATTTTCATTAAATTTGGAAAGATATAGGACAGGAAAAAACCGATTCATGGCGGTGACATATTTTAAATTTGGAAAATACTATTTCGATTAACTTTCTTATTTATAGAGAATAAAAAGTTTCGGTTTCGGTCTTCGACCAAAAAATTGGCCTAAACCGAATTTCAGCCGAAACCACAATTTTGGCCGAGTCCGAAGCCGAATATTCGGTCGGACTCTAGTATATTCTCTACATAAAAACTTTTATAATGCATAAATAAAATAAAAATTTGTTATTAAAATATTGTTTATTAAAAAGAAATTGGATTTTACCAAAAATCGTTGAATCCCAAAAAATCCCAGGATTTCGGGATCGGGATTTTAAAAATCAATCCCGATTGGCATCCCTATTTCTTTGCCCTTACATAGATATTTGTTCAATTCACATCCTCTGTCGTATGTCTTATCGTTTAAAAAAATACGATATTTGTTTATGTACTTGTCAACAGACAAATTTGTTGCATCGTTATTATGTCGTGTTTTAAATATCAATTTAATTAATACCAAGGGAAAGCGAATTAATACCAGGTGACATCTAGAGATCAGGTAACTATAACGTGACCAGAAGGTTTTTTCCAAAAAGCGCGACTAGAACGATTGAAAAACGGGATTCTGAAGAAAAATACGACCAAAAAGCGGGATATTATAAAATTTCTTGTGGAAAGCGGGATGATGTAAAAACATTCCATTTTTATGACAATACAAGTATATACATGATTTCTTTTAAATATATGCAATTATACAGTTCCATATCGTTACTTGAAATTCAAAACCAAGTAACTAATAAATAATTCAAAATCGCATTGTTATTTAAATATTGCCTATTACATCGAGGCGTATGTCCGTACAAATTTATCATAAAAATCAACCACATTAAAAACGAAAAAAAGGACTAAATCAGAAACTTGAAGTTCATACATATTTTATTTAATTTACTCTCCTATAAAATTTAAAAAGTAGATACGTGATTTTTCATTTCAGCTAACGATATGTTCATAAAAACTTGAAAACGTGCATTTTTAGACATTTTCTTTAAATTGTCATTTATAATTTCTCCGTTACGATGAAACAAAAATTTACTGGCAGGTATATTGATAAACTAAACCACAACTAATAAATTTATGTATTTATGAAATATGAAACAAAAATTTTTTAAATTGCTTTGAGGTTAAAGAACACATGAAACATAAAGTCATTTAGACCCAACAAAAATAAACAAATTGTAAGCCAGTAAGTGAAAAAGGCCGAAGTTATCTTTCCTATAAAATTGCACAGAAAAAAATAAATTTGTGGTTTGATAACAAAAATCCCGCTATTCAATAAATTTGGTTTCTAATTTCTTGTGGTAAAGAATTAAAAAAAAATGCATATATATTAATAAAAAAAAATGTTGACATGGCTGGGATAAGAACCCGGACTTCCCGGACGTAAGCCACACTCTCTACAGCTGAACCATATCCCAGTTAATTTCTTATGACATACAACTTATTTTAAGTACTTATTGAAAAGAAAATAAATAACCGGCATAGGAAAGAAATACATACAAGGAAATATTGTATTAAGTTAGTGACAAATATTATCGAAATTCATATTTTTTTCCATAACATGGCTTTATTGAACTAAGTCATAACTTCAAGTTACAACATCATTTCAAGTTAGGTGGAGACGTAGAGTAAAAAAGAAAAAATATTATATAATGCAAGAAAAATTAATTCAGCTAATAAAAAATGTGCGGTTATATACGCAAAAGGAATAGTTGTGTATAAAAAGAGAGACAAAAGAGCTGAAACTTGGAATATGATCAGCAAAGCATTACACATTCCAGTATTAAACATTCCATCAGCTGATTACAAAAAGTGTCTAACGCGTGATGTGTAACTTGCCAGTTTTAAAGCGTCTAAAGTTGTAAACGTACTAAACGCATTGACGCGCTAACGCGTGCTATGTACCTCCACCTTTAGATCATTAGACGCGAATCACATACACAAACAAAGAATAACATAGCCCGGCCGTAAAGGACATTTTCATCAACGACTGCTAAAGGAAATTTCTAAATTCGTCATGCACGATATTTGTCGATTACAGTTTCTTTTAAGACAATCTACGAAGACAATGTACGAATGTATCAAAATGATTCAAACTGCACAGAAAAAATAAAATTCCATTTTCTGTAAAGGAATTCAACGAAATAGTAAATATTTTGTCTATGAACGGACCTACAAACGAATTTGTAAATATAGACAAAAATACCTCAACAATTTCATTGGAAAAAATGTGTTTTTTTTCAGTGAACAAATTGTTTAAATCTATAAAACAATTTGTCTAAAAATATTTACAAATTCTAGACAAAACAATTTACTAAATCAAACAATAATATTTACTGGATTTCCTGAAAAATATCAAACAATATTTCTGTGTGAATTTAATAAACAATTAGTTTAAAAATGCTAACAATTATTAAGCAAAATGAATTACTCAATCAAACAAAAATACAAACAAAATTTTTGTCTGTGTCATAATCATCATCCATAAGCATTTATGAGATTTCACTTTGTTAAATGTGTTCAAGTCCGAATGTTTATCTAAATACTTAAAACAAATGAATGAGAATTAACGCAACGACATTAACTAATCGATTCACTTGAAAATCTTTTGTAAACAAACTTGGTACAATTGCATTCCTCCTGCTATGCTTGTTCTTGTTATTTGTGTGTACGTTGTCACCGGGGTGGTTTTTTATAGCACAGTTTTTATTGTTGTTTTTGGTGTTTGCGTTCTATATAAAAGTCAAACAAACAATTTATAGATTTTGGACAGAACATTTACTGAAAATTAAATTTATTTTTAGACAAACTGTTGTTTGAAAGTTTTTCTTTGATATTTTTTTCTGTGTAGTAGTGATTTACTAGTGGTATTGTCAATACTACTACTGACCAGGTGTACCCCATCCAATGTAATCGCCTATTGACTAGGCTTGTCATTGAAAACCTACCAATATACTTTAGCATTATAGAGGAGGTATTTCTTTTACGACTATATGGAGACATTTGAACCAAAGATTCCCTAGTACATTTGAGTGACCCCCGTCTACAATTTTATAAGGGTTGGGCAATACACTTAAACACAAATATATTTTTTTAATATTATTTTTTATATAATAACCTAAATAAAATTTTTTTAAATTATTTAGGCCGAACTATTTCTGAAATTTATATACCTTTTCCGATTGTAGCTTAAAACATATCAATTGAAATTAAAAAATTTTTATTCGAAATTAAAAAATTTGCAATTGAGTTTAAAAAATATCAATTAAAATTAAAAAATCCTATTTGAAACACAAAAATATTCTTTGAAATTGAAAAATTTTAAAAATATATATGTATATATATGTATGTATATATTTTCTGTTAAAAAATTATATTATTCTACTAAAAACATTTGTTAAATTGAAGCATTCAATCAGAAGCGGCAGCGGCTAGCTACCGACCAGCTTGCAACTCTGCTATTGACTGCACAGAATAATAAAAGAGAAAATAATCTATTGACACTTTCGTTGACAATGTCAAACTCAAAATAAAATGTTAGGTAAATCTAACCAATATAAATAGTTAGCCTACTGTTAATGTAAATTGTTGTTGAAATTTTTATGAAATAACAATTTTTATTGGTTAAAATAACTTTTTAAAGTTGTAAGTCATTTCATGTCTATGGTTACTTTGTGCTATCGTTATTCAACAAGATGACTTAGCTGAGATGGTAAAGGCGTCCGGTTTATAAACATGAGAACCTAAGTTCAAGCCCAAAAAATTACAAACAAACAAAAAACATTTTTTTTAACAAACACACTTTGTGCTTAAGCGCTAACAGGGATCGAACCTGCGACCTTCCGTTTAGTAGTCTTACAGACTATCAACTAAACTACAATTTCATTTGTTGATTTTTACTGTATTTTATGGGTTAGCTCAATTCTATCCTATGAAATTGGTTAGATTTACCAATATTTTATTTTGAGTGCACCAGAAATACACTAGAACTGCTGTCTCTAACGTATCTCTACTCGCGCATAAAAATTAAATTTGTCGACATTTTAACTAGTGCAATTGTCGCTAGAGAAAAGAGTGCTGACATAGAGACATATGGTTATAGGCTGACTAGAGGGAATGTTTATTAAAACTTCTCGTATTAAATACTCACTGAGCGACAAACCTTTTTACAAAAATACCTTTTTAAAAAAGTATCTTTAAATATTTTTTTTTAAAAAGTACCTTTTTAAACAATTATCTTTTTAAAAAATTTTTTTTTAAAAAGTACCTTTTTAAAAAAACTACCTTTCAAAATAAAAACCTTTTTAAAAAAGTACCTTTTTAAAATAAATAATTAAAAAATAGTAACTTTTTAAAAAAGGACCTTTTAAAAATAGTAACTTTTTAAAAAAGGACCTTTAAAAAAAGTCCCTTTTTTAATAAAAGTACCTTTAAAAAAACCTTTTTAAAAAAAGTACCTTTTTAAATAAGTACCTTTCAAAATAAAAACCTTTTTAAAATAGTACCTTTTTAAAAAGTACCTTTTTTAAAAAATGAACCTTTTCAAAAAAAATTACCCTTTTAAAAAAAGTACCTTTTTTAAATATGTAAAAAATGTAAAATGTAAAGTACCTTTTTTAAAATAAAAGTACCTTTTTTAAAAAAAAGTACAATTTTTAAAAAAAGTACCTCTTTTAAAAAAGTACCTTTTTTAAAAAAAGTACCTTATTAAAAAAGTTACTTTTTTAACAAAAAACTACCTTTTTAATAAAGTGCCTTTTTAAAAAAGTACCTTTTAAATTTTTTTTAAGTACCTTTTTAAAAAAGTACATTTAAAAAAACACCTTTTTAAAAAAGGAGAATTTAAAAAGTATCCTTTTAAGTAATTTTTGAAAAGGTACTGTTTTTAAAAACGTACTTTTCGCAAAAACGTCCTATTTTAAAAAAGTACATTTTCAGAAAAAGTACCCTTTTAAAAAAGTACATTATTAAAAAAAAGTAACTTTAAAAAAATAGCATTTAAAAGGAAGTCATTTTAAGGTTAATTTTTTTAAAATTATTTTTTTTAAAAACGTACTTTTTAAAAAGTTACTTATTTAGAAAATTAAATTTTTAAAAAAGTACTTTTTGAGAAAAAGTAACTTTTATAAAAACCAAATTTAAAAAAAAGTAGCATTTAAAAAAATACCATTTAAAAAAAGTACCTTTTTAAAAAGTTTTAAAAATGTACATTTTTAAAAAGACTTCCTTAAAAAAGTAACTTAAAATAAAGTACCTTTTTATATAAAAGTAACATTTGCAAAAAGGACCTTTTTAAAAAATTACCCTTTTCAAAAAGCAAATGTTTAAAAAGAAGTTTTTGAAAAACAGTACCTTTTGAAAAAAATTTTCTTTCTGAAATAAATAAGTACATGCCTTTAAAAAAGTACAAAAGAAAGTACAATTTTGAGCTACGTATTTCCAGAACAAAGTTTGGTCACGCAATTATATTTTTGTTTTTCACTCTTTCAGACAGGCTGTCATTTATTGTAAAAATTTATTTTAAGATTAACAGTTCACATCGTTTTTTATTTAAGCGCCTTTTTGTGTTCTTGTTAAAAGTAGTTGGCTGAAGTGAACTTTTTTCAGTGTATAGCATATCTTCCTAATTACCCTAAAAAATGCATTAGCAAATTTAAACCCTTTCGTTGTAAATTGACAAATTGTTTGAATAATTTTGTGTATTTTACATATAATTATATTTCAATTATTTTTTACATATTTTTTATGTAGGTATGCTTCAAAAAATTCTCAACATACACGGCAGAACAGAACAACGTTGTTTTTGGAGAATTTTCCCTGGTTGCTTAGAATAATTATCCTGTCTAATTCGTTCTGAATATCACGTTACGGACTTTTGCACAATCAAATCGCTTGGACTTAAAGGCAAATTAGTTCGAAATAATCACATCAAAATATAAAATTCTCTGTTTGAAGTAGAGAACTGCAAAATTGAAATTGAAGAACACTCGTCGCGAAAATTTTGACTTGTCGCGAAATCAGCCTTGACTAACTTCGTTATGAAAAATATGTGTCATGAAGCAAAAAGTCGTATCCAAACAAGCATACGTTATCTTTAAAGTAATTCAATAAAACAAAAAGCATTTCATATACATCAAAGCTGATAGTATTATTTACTCAATATTAAAGAAATATTACGTTTTAAAATAAAAGAAGTATGCATTTGGTATAAAATTTAGAAATTGTGGATTCCGATTTTCTTGCTGTTAAGTGTTGTTATAAACTTTTGTATATCATGTCGGTGGTCATACATTGACAACTTGTAACTGAATTTTTATTATTTTTCACAAAACGCAGAAAACGTTCCCATTCTCAAAATAAACTTACAGAAATTAGTTGAGAGTATCTACTAAATAAATTTCAGCTATTTTATTTGTATGCTAGTAACGCTTTCAGCATATTTATAACATAATTTCTTCTACTGAAAAGTTGTAAAACCCAGTTACGTGTTGTCACCTTATGACCATCGATATGAAAGCTTTTTGAAGGTATAAAACTTTTATAAATCATGTTGCTGATGGGCTATTAGACTATATTTATGCACAACTGGACCCAGTATCAAAAGGTTTTTAAAATGTTGTATGTACTACTTTTATTATTTTGTTAGAGAAAATAGAAAAATATAAAGTTCTAAGATACACGAACTCTTTAGCCATTTCTTACAGATTGCTCAAAAGCTCCACGTTGGGCGCCAAATGTTTTTACGAGAGTTTTCGTAGAACTAAACTATTCCAAATTGTCCAATCTAATTGGACACAACATAAAAATCTTCAGGTCAGGTCTTGTAATATTGTTATGTTAAATGTCATGTTAATGTTATGCTAAATTGCGGTTGAATTTTACCTCCATTTTACCATATTATCAACATTGAATTATAAATTAATGAAATTGAAACAAAAATTAATATATGTAGATTTTGTACTTAATATCCAACCGTCTATACGATCACTTGAAAAATTAAACTTTTACTTACCAAATAAAACTTACTATCTACTACATATTTAACTTTAATCACTAATGCTTATGTGAAGAAAGTTAACCCATCTGGTTATTTTATTTGGTTATTTTAAATAATTAATTGAAGAGACATCATTTTTTCTCTTAGCTTCAATCCAAAATAATTTAATATGCAGTTATTTTGACTTAGCTGCACAAATAACTTTCCACGATTTTTTGTGCACATAAGGCAGGAATGCTGTCAGCTTAAATGTACTAATCTGCCTTAATGTGGAAGTATCCACAGTTATTTAGTGTGTGCAGTTTATTTTGATTTTTTATATGAAAATAATTTAAAGCCGCCAAAAATATGTTAAATGCACAGGTATAAAAAGTGTACTCAAAAATGGATTTTGAAGAATAACCACAGAAAACAAATATTTTGTGCAGTTAAGTCAAAATGCAGCTAAGGTTTATTTATTTATTCTAAAAGTGCAGGTATAGAAAGTGTACTTAAAAAACGAAATTGTAGGGGATTTTAAGGAATAGTGACACAAATTAATAATTTTGTGCAGTTAAGTCAAAAGTGCGCTTAAAAAGGCAGTGGAATCGAAGCTACTGTACGCTTTGAGCTTTCGTTGGTTTCTTTCTAGGGATGCCAAACGGGAAATCCCGAATCCCGGGATTTTTCGGGATTTCTTGTATAATAATTTTTATGTAAAAAATATGTATATATTTTAATTTTCATTAATTTTATGCCATTTTTTATAGTATTTAAAATTCCCAATAAATTTTTACATGTCTGTTTTAAGAAAATATAAATTAAACAAACTGTTATAAATTAAAAGCAAGAGCAAATAAATTAGGTACTTTCTTACGATTATTTTTATCAAGTCATCTGCCAATATACAACTGATAATTATTTTGAAAAGATGAAGCAGTAATATGAAAAGAAACATAATAATGCCTGTGGGTTGGTGCTAAAAGGACCAATGTCAAAATATTCACTTGTGAGAAAAAAGCAATTTAAGTTTAAGTTTTCTATATGAGTTCATAGTAACATTGGCTAGCAAAACCCTTATGAAGCTGTTCTGGGTTACATTAGATATTGGCTGTTTCAGCAAAATAAAAGAGAGTAAGAACAGAAACCTGATGCATTGATTAACTCAAAACAGCAAAATATTGACATCGGCCCTTTTAGCACCAACCCACAGATATGTATTTGGAAAATTCATCATTTTGAAAAATTCAATCCTTTTTATTCTATAACTATGTATATGGCGACGTTACTTTAACCCCACACCACAAAATGGGCACTTCTGTACTCGTTATCGATAACAATTGGGTCGTCAGTAGACTTCAACCACACTTTTTAACAGCTGCAAACTCCTTATCTTACAACTGATTTTCAAAAATAAGCATTGTACGCTTTGAATCTTATACAAAAAACCAACCAATAATTTGTATTCCATATAAATATACTTTATTTTTCTACACCTTTATACAATTAGAAATCCATTGCTTATTTTTAAAAATCATTTGTAAGTTCTCAAATGGGTTTTGAAAGTCTGTACATAAAATAAGGGGTTTGTAACTGTTCAAAAGTGTGGTTGAAGTCTACTGACGATTTGGTAAAGCATTCCTGAAATGCATATAGACAATGCTTAACCATCAACAAATAAATTTCATTTAAAATAAAATTATCACAATATGTCAAATATTAAATTTCTTAACGATTTTCCTGTTAACAAAACTCAAATACCATACATCAGTAGTGGGCAAAATCTCAATTTCGTTTGCACTCGTGCATAGGCTGTTGTTTTCAACACAATCTCACGTACATTGTGCGTGAGATTCATAGCCTACCTATCCAGTTGGCCTGACTGCCTTTCACGACAGTGTCATCTACGCTTCTTTTACGAATTGTAGATTAGGTTTTCTAATAGAAAATTTAAGTGAATCGTCGTTCACGACAATCTGAGCGACAATTTCTTGAATGTTGTCCTATATAACACACTTTTAACGACAATATGAGCGACAATGTCTTTCGTTTTGCCCTCACTCCAACTTTTTTGAGGTCAATATGAGCTACAATGTCTTACAGTTTGTCTTCGCTAACATTGTGGAGGACAAGATGTCTTAATTGCTCTTCTCAATCCAACTTTGTTGAGGACAATATGAGCGACAATGTCTTACATTTTGTCTTCAGTATCCTACATAGTCATTGACGACATAATTGAATCGCACACGATTTTCCCGATACTTCCTTGATGATTTGTTTCGTCTGTCCGACATTTGCCGTCGAGGATTTAACACTGTTGTGCATCCGTCATTTATGATGTCTTCTTAGAGACGTGGCCAACTAGGTATTTAGACGCGAAGCACACACACAAACACAGAACGTGATAGTGCGTGTGTGGGCACCACTGCTTTATATAAATATGCCTGTAATGGTATATTCTAGAGTCCGACCGAAACCAGTTTATTGATGCCGAACCCGAACCGAACCTAATATTCGGCAAAAAGGCCGAATCCGAAACTTGTCGAAATTTTTTTTAGCATTAACTGATATTGACATTTTAAAAACTTAACAGAACTTAAAAGTAATTTATTTTATTAACGGCCCTTTTCACAATGTGATTAAAAGTTAACGTGGTCTTTAAGGGCAAATTCGGCATACAAAACTCTCCGTTAAAGTATACGTTAACTTTTAACTGTACACTGTGAAAAAGAGCGTAAGAGTATTGCTACATATATACAGTGTCAGTCAAAATAATAGTAGAAATTTCATTTCATTCCATCGAGCAAATATAAAACTTAAACATTTACGAGCATATGACTAATAAAAACTTGGTATGAAGTTAGCTCAAATGACGAATAGAACTGGAATGTTGGGTTCGGTACACATACACTCTATTGATGACGTTACAAGAGCACCAATGAGAAAGCTGAGTCGAAATAACTAAAAAAGATATAATTTTGAATATTTACATATTTTTGACACTAAATTTATACGATTTCATTCATTTTTACTAAAGTGAAGTTTTTTTTGTTTACGCCCGCCTTTCATCGATGATATACACAACAAAGAATTTTTCTCGATGGTATTGAATTTATCACGCAGATTGAAAATGAGCTTTCCTTATATTTTGAAATTATTTAAAAAAATCTATTTTAAAAAACAAATAATCAATTTCAGTGCAAAATTGCAGAAGTAAATTCGATTGCGAAAAATCGATTAATTATAACATAAAATAGATTTTCGATTGGAATCGAAATCGGTTTACGATTCCCTAGCTTATGCTATTTATTTTTTTTGGCAACCAACTGTTGAATACTTTATGTTACTATGTATATCTTTTGGTTGCGCTTTATAAAACTAAGTAAAATTTTCATTAAATTTGGAAAGATATAGGACAGGAAAAAACCGATTCATGGCGGTGACATATTTTAAATTTGGAAAATACTATTTCGATTAACTTTCTTATTTATAGAGAATAAAAAGTTTCGGTTTCGGTCTTCGACCAAAAAATTGGCCTAAACCGAATTTCAGCCGAAACCACAATTTTGGCCGAGTCCGAAGCCGAATATTCGGTCGGACTCTAGTATATTCTCTACATAAAAACTTTTATAATGCATAAATAAAATAAAAATTTGTTATTAAAATATTGTTTATTAAAAAGAAATTGGATTTTACCAAAAATCGTTGAATCCCAAAAAATCCCAGGATTTCGGGATCGGGATTTTAAAAATCAATCCCGATTGGCATCCCTATTTCTTTGCCCTTACATAGATATTTGTTCAATTCACATCCTCTGTCGTATGTCTTATCGTTTAAAAAAATACGATATTTGTTTATGTACTTGTCAACAGACAAATTTGTTGCATCGTTATTATGTCGTGTTTTAAATATCAATTTAATTAATACCAAGGGAAAGCGAATTAATACCAGGTGACATCTAGAGATCAGGTAACTATAACGTGACCAGAAGGTTTTTTCCAAAAAGCGCGACTAGAACGATTGAAAAACGGGATTCTGAAGAAAAATACGACCAAAAAGCGGGATATTATAAAATTTCTTGTGGAAAGCGGGATGATGTAAAAACATTCCATTTTTATGACAATACAAGTATATACATGATTTCTTTTAAATATATGCAATTATACAGTTCCATATCGTTACTTGAAATTCAAAACCAAGTAACTAATAAATAATTCAAAATCGCATTGTTATTTAAATATTGCCTATTACATCGAGGCGTATGTCCGTACAAATTTATCATAAAAATCAACCACATTAAAAACGAAAAAAAGGACTAAATCAGAAACTTGAAGTTCATACATATTTTATTTAATTTACTCTCCTATAAAATTTAAAAAGTAGATACGTGATTTTTCATTTCAGCTAACGATATGTTCATAAAAACTTGAAAACGTGCATTTTTAGACATTTTCTTTAAATTGTCATTTATAATTTCTCCGTTACGATGAAACAAAAATTTACTGGCAGGTATATTGATAAACTAAACCACAACTAATAAATTTATGTATTTATGAAATATGAAACAAAAATTTTTTAAATTGCTTTGAGGTTAAAGAACACATGAAACATAAAGTCATTTAGACCCAACAAAAATAAACAAATTGTAAGCCAGTAAGTGAAAAAGGCCGAAGTTATCTTTCCTATAAAATTGCACAGAAAAAAATAAATTTGTGGTTTGATAACAAAAATCCCGCTATTCAATAAATTTGGTTTCTAATTTCTTGTGGTAAAGAATTAAAAAAAAATGCATATATATTAATAAAAAAAAATGTTGACATGGCTGGGATAAGAACCCGGACTTCCCGGACGTAAGCCACACTCTCTACAGCTGAACCATATCCCAGTTAATTTCTTATGACATACAACTTATTTTAAGTACTTATTGAAAAGAAAATAAATAACCGGCATAGGAAAGAAATACATACAAGGAAATATTGTATTAAGTTAGTGACAAATATTATCGAAATTCATATTTTTTTCCATAACATGGCTTTATTGAACTAAGTCATAACTTCAAGTTACAACATCATTTCAAGTTAGGTGGAGACGTAGAGTAAAAAAGAAAAAATATTATATAATGCAAGAAAAATTAATTCAGCTAATAAAAAATGTGCGGTTATATACGCAAAAGGAATAGTTGTGTATAAAAAGAGAGACAAAAGAGCTGAAACTTGGAATATGATCAGCAAAGCATTACACATTCCAGTATTAAACATTCCATCAGCTGATTACAAAAAGTGTCTAACGCGTGATGTGTAACTTGCCAGTTTTAAAGCGTCTAAAGTTGTAAACGTACTAAACGCATTGACGCGCTAACGCGTGCTATGTACCTCCACCTTTAGATCATTAGACGCGAATCACATACACAAACAAAGAATAACATAGCCCGGCCGTAAAGGACATTTTCATCAACGACTGCTAAAGGAAATTTCTAAATTCGTCATGCACGATATTTGTCGATTACAGTTTCTTTTAAGACAATCTACGAAGACGATGTACGAATGTATCAAAATGATTCAAACTGCACAGAAAAAATAAAATTCCATTTTCTGTAAAGGAATTCAACGAAATAGTAAATATTTTGTCTATGAACGGACCTACAAACGAATTTGTAAATATAGACAAAAATACCTCAACAATTTCATTGGAAAAAATGTGTTTTTTTTCAGTGAACAAATTGTTTAAATCTATAAAACAATTTGTCTAAAAATATTTACAAATTCTAGACAAAACAATTTACTAAATCAAACAATAATATTTACTGGATTTCCTGAAAAATATCAAACAATATTTCTGTGTGAATTTAATAAACAATTAGTCTAAAAATGCTAACAATTATTAAGCAAAATGAATTACTCAATCAAACAAAAATACAAACAAAATTTTTGTCTGTGTCATAATCATCATCCATAAGCATTTATGAGATTTCACTTTGTTAAATGTGTTCAAGTCCGAATGTTTATCTAAATACTTAAAACAAATGAATGAGAATTAACGCAACGACATTAACTAATCGATTCACTTGAAAATCTTTTGTAAACAAACTTGGTACAATTGCATTCCTCCTGCTATGCTTGCTCTTGTTATTTGTGTGTACGTTGTCACCGGGGTGGTTTTTTATAGCACAGTTTTTATTGTTGTATTTGGTGTTTGCGTTCTATATAAAAGTCAAACAAACAATTTATAGATTTTGGACAGAACATTTACTGAAAATTAAATTTATTTTTAGACAAACTGTTGTTTGAAAGTTTTTCTTTGATATTTTTTTCTGTGTAGTAGTGATTTACTAGTGGTATTGTCAATACTACTACTGACCAGGTGTACCCCATCCAATGTAATCGCCTATTGACTAGGCTTGTCATTGAAAACCTACCAATATACTTTAGCATTATAGAGGAGGTATTTCTTTTACGACTATATGGAGACATTTGAACCAAAGATTCCCTAGTACATTTGAGTGACCCCCGTCTACAATTTTATAAGGGTTGGGCAATACACTTAAACACAAATATATTTTTTTAATATTATTTTTTATATAATAACCTAAATAAATTATTTTTAAATTATTTAGGCCGAACTATTTCTGAAATTTATATACCTTTTTCGATTGTAGCTTAAAACATATCAATTGAAATTAAAAAATTTTTATTCGAAATTAAAAAATTTGCAATTGAGTTTAAAAAATATCAATTAAAATTAAAAAATCCTATTTGAAACACAAAAATATTCTTTGAAATTGAAAAATTTTAAAAATATATATATATATATATGTATATATTTTCTGTTAAAAAATTATATTATTCTACTAAAAACATTTGTTAAATTGAAGCATTCAATCAGAAGCGGCAGCGGCTAGCTACCGACCGGCTTGCAACTCTGCTATTGACTGCACAGAATAATAAAAGAGAAAATAATCTATTGACACTTTCGTTGACAATGTCAAACTCAAAATAAAATGTTAGGTAAATCTAACCAATATAAATAGTTAGCCTACTGTTAATGTAAATTGTTGTTGAAATTTTTATGAAATAACAATTTTTATTGGTTAAAATAACTTTTTAAAGTTGTAAGTCATTTCATGTCTATGGTTACTTTGTGCTATCGTTATTCAACAAGATGACTTAGCTGAGATGGTAAAGGCGTCCGGTTTATAAACATGAGAACCTAAGTTCAAGCCCAAAAAATTACAAACAAACAAAAAACATTTTTTTTAACAAACACACTTTGTGCTTAAGCGCTAACAGGGATCGAACCTGCGACCTTCCGTTTAGTAGTCTTACAGACTATCAACTAAACTACAATTTCATTTGTTGATTTTTACTGTATTTTATGGGGTTAGCTCAATTCTATCCTATGAAATTGGTTAGATTTACCAATATTTTATTTTGAGTGCACCAGAAATACACTAGAACTGCTGTCTCTAACGTATCTCTACTCGCGCATAAAAATTAAATTTGTCGACATTTTAACTAGTGCAATTGTCGCTAGAGAAAAGAGTGCTGACATAGAGACATATGGTTATAGGCTGACTAGAGGGAATGTTTATTAAAACTTCTCGTATTAAATACACACTGAGCGACAAACCTTTTTACAAAAATACCTTTTTAAAAAAGTATCTTTAAATATTTTTTTTTAAAAAGTACCTTTTTAAACAATTATCTTTTTAAAAAAGTTTTTTTTAAAAAGTACCTTTTTAAAAAAAGTACCTTTCAAAATAAAAACCTTTTTAAAAAAGTACCTTTTTAAAATAAATAATTAAAAAATAGTAACTTTTTAAAAAAGGACCTTTTAAAAATAGTAACTTTTTAAAAAAGGACCTTTAAAAAAAGTCCCTTTTTTAATAAAAGTACCTTTAAAAAAACCTTTTTAAAAAAAGTACCTTTTTAAATAAGTACCTTTCAAAATAAAAACCTTTTTAAAATAGTACCTTTTTAAAAAGTACCTTTTTTAAAAAATGAACCTTTTCAAAAAAATTACCCTTTTAAAAAAAGTACCTTTTTTAAATATGTAAAAAATGTAAAATGTAAAGTACCTTTTTTAAAATAAAAGTACCTTTTTTTAAAAAAAGTACAATTTTTAAAAAAAGTACCTTTTTTAAAAAAGTACCTTTTTTAAAAAAAGTACCTTTTTAAAAAAGTTACCTTTTTAACAAAAAATTACCTTTTTAATAAAGTGCCTTTTTAAAAAAGTACCTTTTAAAATTTTTTTTAAGTACCTTTTTAAAAAAGTACATTTAAAAAACACCTTTTTAAAAAAGGAGAATTTAAAAAGTATCCTTTTAAGTAATTTTTGAAAAGGTACTGTTTTTAAAAACGTACTTTTCGCAAAAACGTCCTATTTTAAAAAAGTACATTTTCAGAAAAAGTACCCTTTTAAAAAAGTACATTATTAAAAAAAAGTAACTTTAAAAAAATAGCATTTAAAAGGAAGTCATTTTAAGGTTAATTTTTTTAAAATTATTTTTTTTAAAAACGTACTTTTTAAAAAGATACTTATTTAGAAAATTAAATTTTTAAAAAATTACTTTTTGAGAAAAAGTAACTTTTATAAAAACTAAATTTAAAAAAAGTAGCATTTAAAAAAAATACCATTTAAAAAAAGTACCTTTTTAAAAAGTTTTAAAAATGTACATTTTTAAAAAGACTTCCTTAAAAAAGTAACTTAAAATAAAGTACCTTTTTATATAAAAGTAACATTTGCAAAAAGGACCTTTTTAAAAAATTACCCTTTTAAAAAAGCAAATGTTTAAAAAGAAGTTTTTGAAAAACAGTACCTTTTGAAAAAAATTTTCTTTCTGAAATAAATAAGTACATGCCTTTAAAAAAGTACAAAAGAAAGTACAATTTTGAGCTACGTATTTCCAGAACAAAGTTTGGTCACGCAATTATATTTTTTTTCACTCTTTCAGACAGGCTGTCATTTATTGTTAAAATTTATTTTAAGATTAACAGTTCACATCGTTTTTTATTTAAGCGCCTTTTTGTGTTCTTGTTAAAAGTAGTTGGTTGACTACACTTCAATTAATTAATGTATCTGGAAAAAACAAACAGCTGTAGGCTTAATTACCCCGTAGGCCATGTCTTCGAGAATCAACGATGTATTTTCGAACCAAGTGCCTATAACCGACGATATATTGGCGACAGTCCAAGCCAACTATTGACGATATTTTCGAATAAAGGGCACAAATGTCGTTGACGACGACGTTGGTGGCATGCTACTAAAGTTGTCGTCAATGAATAATAATAACATTTAAAAATGTAATAATCCAATCGAACCCACAACCTCCGCACTGATGGGCTAGCGCGCTATCTACTAGCCTATCGAGGTATTTAAAAAACTTTGTACATAAACACGTTTTGTGGGAAACTTAAACTCTTTAATCTACATAAATGGATGTACGACAACTTCGATGCAGTTGTTACTTTTGTTGTCGGCAATAGAACAGTACACACGACAGCTTCGATATATTTTTTACTCATGTTGTCGTCAATAAAACAGTACACACGACAACTTCGATGCAGTTGTTACTCTTGTTGTCGTCAATAAAACTGTGCTGACGACAACTTCGATACAGTTTCCCATCTTGTCGTCAATGAGGTTTCTTAGCATATACATATGTACATATTTCCATAATCTCGTCAGGACAAATTATTTATACACGACAACGTATACCACCTTGTCACCAAACTTATTTCGAAATGTGTTTTATGCGCGACAAATCATTGATTGTCTTGCAGACATCATCGATGAAAATGTCGTCGGTAACAACTGGGACTGCAGGGTATTATTTGGTGCTGCATATTATGTATGTATATGTACATAATTGAAATTTTTCATAAATTTGTATAAAAAGAAATACATAATAAGTACATGCATATATTGATTTTAATTGATTTTTAGTTTAAATACGAAATGTGGACAAAAGTGAAGCTTTGCCACGACAAAAACCAGATACGAAGCCAAAAGTTGCAAGAGAAAATTTGCTGGACAACAAAATCATGTATTTTGGCTGTTTGATCTCAAGTTTCTCAACGGCAAATATTTGTTCAAGTGTGACCCATGTTAGTACCTGCCGTTATTTGGCAGCTGTTTGAAGAAACAAAACGGGCAAAGAAATGTGCGTAGTGTGACCTCAAAACAAATTGTGTATGTATTTACAAAAAAAAAATGGTAAACATGAACAAACATATTTGAAGCAAATGTTTCCCCAATGTGACCGTACCTTAACCGTTCTGAAATGTGGCCGACGAAAATAAAGTAACTGACAAAAAATGTCTGTACGGAGAAAGTTGCTTATAACTCGCATAAGGCTACATTTGAATTTTCATTGAAAAATTCTGAGCACTTTGCAAAAGAAGTAAAAAAACTTTTCGTGTAAAGTATTTTTTTGCAGCTTGCGTTATTTTATCGGTTAAGGCTCGATACTACCGATATTCATAAATATATTAAAATTTTATTATGTTTGTCGATCATTTTGATTCCAGAATAAATTTTAAAACAAATTTTAATTTAGCAGAATGTAAAGAATGGTAGAAATGACAAATGTGGCCGTTAAGCAACAAAGTTTAGCGAACGCTGTTTTAGAAATTTTATATTATGCGCCGATCTGTATTTATAAAACTGTGCCAGCATCATTCTAGAAGCTTCACTAAATTTGAAAGCGCATAAATGAGACTACCAAAAACAATGTAAACACATTTTTGCAAAAATCTTGTTTTAATAAAAAGTGCAATAACTCGTAAATTTCTAACGGATTTTTAAAAACAAACTCGTTTCGCTCATAAGTAAACATACTTTTTAAATAAATTCATAAATTGAGTGTTGTGTTTTTCATAAATGGTACAGTTCCTTTATAAATGCTGCGTAAAATATCTCCAATGTGAAAAATGGCGAAAAAAATGTTTTGCTGGCGAAATCAATTTTAGAAAGCAGCTTAAAAAGCATATAAACTCTTTGAAACTCTCATCTTCTTCCGCTGATAAATTAAAAATCGGTTGATATTCTACAAAGTTACTGGATTATAATTGTATACAGGTACCAAAAACCGGTTTTTTACCCGTAACTCAAGATTTTGGTGGTGTTTGGCAAGTTTCAAAAACAGTATTTTATTGTACGCGGCAATACCTACCAGGAAAATGGTATCACTTCCCAGATATTTCTACTTCATTCTTGTTTTGAGTCACTGTGTAATTCGTTGCTGTTCTTAGCATACATGTTTGTGGATATTGTTCTACTAATTGTTTCTATATAAAATGGTTATATATACATATATACGTGCGGAAACCCTACAGACAACGCGAGTTACCGCACATATATTAGAACGACTCAACTTGTATGAAAGAGAAAAAAGTGATTTTGTTACCCCTCTGAAAATAAAGCTTGATATGTTATATGATGATTCCCAAAATATTTTGGTTGTAGCGTTGACCGTCCTTGAGTTGGACCATTTTTAAAAAAGGTCTTTTTTTCAGTTTTTCGAATTTTTTGCACTTTGCTCTAAGACGACATAAATAAAATTTGATATCATCGAAAAGAGTTTTTGAAGCAGCATCCAATGGTATATAAAACTTGACCACTTGCGACCTACTAATTGAAATATTTAACTAAATACATATTTTCGTTTCGGGTTTTCATACAAATTCTACATATTCGGAAATAATGTTCTGCTTTTCAAATTGAATCTGTTTTAAAATAATGTTAATTTATTTTTTTGTAATTATTCACATAAAACGCGAAAATCGCGATATATTTTATATTTTTTCAAATATAGGCAATATGGGTATCAAAATTTGTTATTTTTCAATTTTAATAACCTGGTGATAAGCAAAAGATCCGTTTTCAAACCCTGGATGCTGTGAGATAAACTTAAGTTTTCAAATATTAATTTAGTAGTTGAATACATATATGAAAAGAAAAAAATAGTTACTAACAGAACAAATTAAATTAGTTAACTAAACTACAAATTAAAAAATTTATCATTGTGAAAAATACAATTACAATAAAAAACATAAAATTTATAAAAAATCTTTTAGCGATTCTATCTTTGTATAAAGTTTGCACGATTCCATTTTGTTTGCAATATGACCTGGTCGATTACTTTCGATAGCAGAAAGACATGATTGGCTTACTAGCTCAACAAATCGTTCTGTGTTTTGCGAATGGCATGGGAATTCTAAATTGATTTTGGTAAAAGAAGCAGTTAATATTATCTCTATAAACAGTTTTAATATTGATACTTTACTAGTACCAAGTACCAAAACTGTTTACAACTTAAAACAAAGTTTTTCTGGGTCATCACTCATAAATTGTTTGAAATGTTAAAAAGTACGTTCCAATCGTTTATATCCCGATATCTCTTTGTGAGCTATTCCAGCTTCTTCCGTATAGCTGGAAAACTTTTTACTGGAATTTGAAAAAATTTTCATAACTCACACAACTCCGTAATCGTTGCCTTATAAAATTTTGAGAGTCCATATGACTGGTTATTGCACTGCTGTCGCAAAAATTACAAATGCTGGATTATGTCACAGTTTGTCGGAAGCTTAGTTTTGTTCAGCTGAACAGGAGAAAAATCCATTTTTAATGTTTTCGTAAATTAATTTTTAAGTCTAATATTATAAATTTATGGTGTAGCTGTCATTAAAAGATTAATATATTTTTAAATAAAAAATTAATATTTAAAAACTTACATTTATCTCACAGCATCCAGGGTTTGAAAACGAATCTTTTGCTTATCACCAGGCTTATATAATTGAAAAATGAAAAATTTTGATACCCATATCGCCTATATTTGAAAAAATATAAAACTTATCGCGATTTTCGCGTTTTATGTGAATAATTACAAAAAAAATTAAAATTATTTTAAAACAGATTCAATTTGAAAAGCAGAACATTATTTCCAAATACGTAGAATTTGTATGAAAACCCGAAACGAAAATATGTATTTAGTTAAATATTTCAATTAGCAGGTCGCAAGTGGTCAAGTTTTATATACCATTGGATGCTGCTTCAAAAACTCTTTTCGATGATACCAAATTTTATTTATGTCGTCTTGGATCAAAGTACAAAAAATTCGAAAAACTGAAAAAATATCATTTTAAAAATGGTTTAAAAATATTTTGTGAATCATCATAAAACATATCAAGCTTTATTTTTTTTAGTCGCTCTAACGTATAAATGTCCTCTATGCAGCATGTAAAGTATACTCCATAGAGGACAGGACTTTTCCAAAGGTAGCCCAAATGTATGGAGAAAATGTGGTCGATATAACATTACGATGTCCTAAGGATGTAACACACCTTTACATAACATTGGAGTATTCTCAAAGCTACTCTATGTCACTATTTGATGGACCAGTCAAGTCAAGATTGTAATCGTTAAAACGCGATCACTTTTCGATTAGCTACAAGCTCTTCTTTACAAATGAAATTGTCCATGGCTGTATTACATAAGACCATATTGCAACTAGTCCATTTCAACTAAAATGGACCACGTAATCCAATATTATCAGCAGGGAATTAGTGAATATGTACCGTTATTAGATATGAAACTAAACTAGGGAAATGATAAAACGTTTTGTGTTACTTACCCTCCAATGAATTGAAGTTACGTGAAAGTATGGATGGCATAAGTGTGGTAGTGGGATCACTTGAACGCATATTAAAATCATACGGATATCCGGCATTCGGTATAGCCCCCTGCAGTTTGGGAGATGGTGGTATGGCTTCGCCTTCTTTATAAAATTGATCTTCATCATAAAGTTCATCTTGGTCCGATTCGAGCTCACTTTGTTGTGGCTCATCTGGCTCTGCCGCAGTTTCATAACGATCCTTAAGCACTTTACGCGGTACTAAAATGGAAAAATGTATATGTACAGCACAATAAAGATGATTACATGACGTTTAATTAATTGAACTTTTCATAAATACTAAAGTACTTACATAGATACTAAGTATGTAAAGTAAATTTCTGTTCCCCATTTTATACTTATTTTGTTTAAGTATACATACATAAATATGTAATTTACTCTCTATACTCTAATGAATGTATGTATGTATTTACATAAGGGTATAAAATTTTGTGACCAAAATTTTTTCATGGCAGTACGATATGGGCAATGTTGTACTGATAATAAAAATCATATTTTTAGGTCATTTTGGTGAAAAAAGCTGACGCACCAAATGCAATTTATAAAACTCTCCAAAGAATTTAATTTAGGCCAATGTTATGACTCACAACTAAATTGATAGTTGAGTCGTAGTTTTCAAACTCTTGTGTTGTGTGCAACCGCATTATACGAGGCAAAAATAATAATAATTAAAACGAGAAGTGGCGTTTTAATATATGTTAGGAATCATCAAATTAAGGCCCCTATTATGATTCATTCTCAACTAGGTTGAGTTGTCAATGCTACGACGCAACTCAACTATTTTTTTGTATTACGATTCACAACTTATTTTAGTTGTCTTTGAAATAATGTTCGAAAAAAGGTTCTTATCTATAGGCTGACTTCCAAATCGCAAAGTTTGTATACAGTTATGCTGCGGCATTTAGATCGTGTACGAATGCGAAGTTGCTAAACATTGCATTAACTTTGAAACCGATACCTTGCTTACTCTGTTGCGGCGTTTCTGATACTTGTCGACGACGTTTTGAAAAGATATGCATTTTCAATATTTTGTACTGCGACGATATGAACACTATACATTGTTCGAATACAAAACAACTGATGTTTTGGAACTCAGTCATACATACTATCTGTTTTTTAAACCATAGTAACTAGCACAAAATATTTTAATTATTTTTAGTTTCGGCCTTACTATTTTTTCTTAGATTTTATGTGTTATGGATATGGCAACAATATTGGTTGACAAGTGAGATAGTTTGGCGTCTAAAATCACCATTTTAAAATTAAGCAAAAGTAACACAATAGTCGAAATAACCAAAACACAACTGATAAATAGCAGTTGTCTCACGTTGGTGAAAGTTGTAATCCATAATAAGAATTTGACAACCACGACTCAACTATCAATTTAGTTGTGAATCATAATGGGGGCCTAAATTACATACATACATACATCATTGACACTAACAAGTCATTTTGAGTTTTTTTTTTACTAAACATACTTAATATGACCAGACATCCCGCTTTAGGCGGGATAACCCTGCTTTTACAAATTAAATTTTCTGTCCCGCTTTCTCTCGATTTTTCGAGTTTTAAAATTATAATTCTACTTTTTTAATTATTGCAAAAAATTTTGAAACTTTTTTAGCTGAATAAAAATATATATTTCTCCTTTTTCATCCAGTACAACTCATTGAGTTAAACCCCTTTAAAATTTAAAAAGTCTTTTGTAAACGTTGCTTCAAAAAGCTGTCAAAAGCGGGCTTCAAATTATTTAAAAAAACCGTTTTTATCTATTTACCCGGTTTTCTTAAACAGGTTTTCGAAAAGTCGAAAAGTGGCGGTTTCGAGTTATTAGAAAACCCGGATTTTCAGTGTCGAAGTATTCGAATATTTTTCATTTTAAGGTTTACCATATTTAAACGTTTTTTTTATTATCTACAACACTTAAATTGCGTATACAGTACTTTTTATATGTCATCATTTCATTATGAATGACAACAGACATCAAAATTTGCAAACAGTGAAGAAGTACATCAAATTTTAGTTCGATTATTGGCCAATTATTTGAAGTTACTTGTTGATTTTTTATGCACATACTTATGTATGTATATTAAGCTAATAAGGCCTGTATCCCCAAGTAATTAAACACAATAATAACAAATTTTCCCGACGTTTCGTCGATTACACTAGTTCAAAAAATTTCAATTTTTTGCGATCACATCAAAAATGAAATGTTTTCTAATGCTGACTTTAGACGACATGTATTTTACATCTGACTTGTCAAATTTCCCACTGCAAAAGTGATACATGCCGTGTGAAACATTGTCAGATGACATTTACAGAAGCAAATTCAGATGAAAAATTTTCAATTAGAGCGTGTTCTATTTTCATCTGACAAGGCATATGACATCAGCTGTATTAAATTATCAAAAGTGTGGTTTGGCTAAAAAAACATTAAGAAGAATAGAGCGCTTTATATATTTACGAAAATTGTGCAAAAACTCAGCTGTTGTGAACACTCAGAGGTTATGTCAGATGTAATTGCACATGTACGTGTGAAACCAAATATAATAAACCGTCTGTAAATTGAAAATTTTTACAAACATGCGAAGTTACATATGTCTCACACTCCTAATAAGCCATATGTAAAAAACATGTCGTCTAAAGTCAGCATAAGGTAGCTTGGGGTCACTGAACACGAACATGACATTCATTTATTTTTCCTAAGAACCGTTTTCGAGATATTCGCGAAAAGCGTGTTTTTTTGCAGTTTATAAAGCTATTTCCAAAAATCTTGAGTACTACTTGAATTGGGCATATTTAGCATTGTTGCATAGATATGATTCTCCTCTTTCAGCCCATATTGCTGATCAGATCAAAATTCAATGAGTTACATGTCTTTAGATGCGAAAAAACTTCCTTTTTTCCAGGTTTTTTTAGAATTTACGATTTTAAGTCGCTCCAATAAGGCAAAAAAAATTTCATTTTTTTTTAGACCCACATCTTAAAGAATATTTTGTTCCAAATATAGCGTAAAATTAGTTACATCCGTCAAGATATGAGAAAGTTACAAAATATTTAGTGAACACATCAAAATTTTAATTTTCATTCATTCTTATGATTTTGGGACAATAAATTGAAGCTTTGCACATAAAAATGTCAAGGCAATATTAGCAACAAGCAATAATTTCACACATGCAAAATACACCTGACGCAAAATGGCCATATTAATTGCGGGGATGGGTCACATTTACCTTTTTTAACTTTCAGTACGTATAACTCGAAGTGCTATCACCGTTCGACTGATTTCAAATTAAAACCGTTTATAGCGATTCAATAACTCCAGCTACTGAGAAAAGCGGCATATTCCCACGTGTAGTTATAAAACCACAAGCAATTCAATAGGTGCCAGGTAATTTTGACCCATCCCCCTCACGCCAGGCTAATAATAAATTTGTCTTTCGGTATATTATTATTTTTTCTCTTATATGATGTTGGCTAGTTTTGTTCTTGCTTTGTCGTTTTCCTTGTTAGAGATTTCTTCAATTGAGTATTATGTTTTTCTTCCGACGAAGCTTGTTTGAATTTGGAATGATTTTCCGTCATTCCACGTTAAATTTGGTTGATAAACAGACCGGTTTCGGCTATGTGCCATCTTCAGTGTTCTATTGAATACTAAATCGTTTTTCTGTTGTCCATTGTTTTTTTTATAATTCGTTTGTATACCTAACTTCCTCCCTTGATTCCCTTGTATTTTGCTCTCTACTTCTCTCTTTCTCTCACCACTATACGCGCAAAAATATTTGTAAAAGGAGCTAAAAAGGGCTAAATGAAAAAATAGCACGTATAAAGCAATATCCAGTCAAAATTTTCGAAAAAGCGCAAAAAAGAGCTTACTTATAAGACACGTTTAAATTTTGGAACTAACTTAAAATCTCAACCAATTTTTAGAGAAATAGAAGATTATTATACACTCTTCTTTTTATTACTGGCACAGCAAACTAAGAAAAGAAAATGAGTAAAATGATGTTAGGATGTTAATTCAGAAGTCGCTATTGCTAGAATAAAGGAGGAAATAGTTGCCAAAACGAAAAATGTACCCATATTGATAAAAAAGTAAAAAGCGGCTAAAAGATAATTGTTAAAAGTGCTAAATTTTTTTCGTGTTTTGAGTGACTAAAAAGTGGATAAATCTAGCCCTAAAAGGGCTAAGTTCGCATCCTTGGTACCAATATTATCTACATAAATAACGAAAAGACGAACCAAGAGGGTAAAAACTGGAAAATTTAATGAAAGTTGCAAAAAGTGCCAAACGTGCCGTTTACATTATTTAAAAGAGCCGTGTTAGCGCTTTTTTCTAAAAAAGAGCTGAAGGAAAAATTACGAGTTAGAAGTAATCAAATAGAGCTAAATCTAGCTCGAGAATAGCTAGGTTGGCATCAGTGCTTGTGTGTCTCTACCTGTTTTTCTTATTTTGTCTAACTATTATGTATCTATATGTTTGTGTGTGTCTGTACCTGATACCTTTTTCTCTTATTTTCGTCTTAAGCTATAAACACTTAGACTACACCAGGCTACCGACTACAATCTGTCACAATTAAAATACACACGTTTAAATGAAAACGCTTATTTTGACGACTTCACAGCTACACGACCACCGCTGTAGCTGTCGCCAACTTAGCCTAATTTCTATTTTGATTGGCGACAATAAACAGATTAGTGCTGCCAACATAATGAATAATGTGAAATAAATAAGCGCTCAAAAAAAATTTTTTAAACTGGTCAAGAATATGCAAATTTGTGAAAATAAAAAAAACATAAGGTAATAATAGCCCTTTCAAAAATAAACTTGAAGTGTATTTTTTTCGGCGCTCTCTCTTGGCTCCGGAGTTACCGGGCTCAAAACTTTTATTTTTAATTGGTTATAGCTCGTAAAATATAGAATGCATATAAACGATATTGGTATCATATCAAAGTGCTCTAAAATGCCTTTCTATGTGTATATAAATTTTGATATTGCGAGTGAAATGCAATTTTAAAATTTTATTATCTGGGTTTTCATGTTAAAATGCCATTATCTTAAAAAGTGCCCGATGCAACGATACTTAAGCTTGTATACAGTTTTGTAGAGAACCTTCGTATCTTTCATTTGGTATATATTTGATAGCCGTTTTCGAGCTTTGAAAATGAGATTTCAAAAATAAATTAACTCATTTAACTCATTTTCAATGAGCCAAAGCTCACGTATTTCATCGATAGCGGCTGTCAAATATATACCAAATGAAAGCTTGGAAGGTTCTCTGTAAAACTGTATACAAGCTTAAGTATCATTGCATCGAACACTTTTTAAAATAATGGTATTTTTACATGAAAGCTCAGATAATAAAATTTTAAAATTGCATTTCACTCGCAATGAGTTAAAAGATTTTCAAAATGTATATATACCAATAGAAAGGCATTTTAAAGCACTTTTAAATGATTCCAATATCGTTTATATCTGTTCTATATTCTATGAGTGATAGCCAGTTAAAAAGAAAAGTTTTGAACCCCGTAGCTCCGGAGCCAAGACAGAGCGCCGAAAAAATTACATTAAAATTGCTAGGCCAAAAACCCTATTACCCAATGACATTATTTTAATTTTCAACGATTTTGGTATTCTTGACAATTCAATATTTCATTTTCTTTAACAGAAAAGAACATCACAAAAGTATGTATTAAAAATGCAATAACAATAAAGACCTACAAACAAATTATTTGATTTTAAATTCTTTCGGTATATAAGTATATTTTGAATAAGCGATTTTATTTTTATATTTGATAGTGGCACCACTGAAATCTAGACATACAGCAAACAGCTGAAACGTAAAACTTAAATGTCAGCGATGTAGCTGCCGCGTTCAAAATAATTATGTAGCTGACTACACGACGACAATTGAAGCCAACAGCATTTGTAGTCGTGTAGCCTGCTGTCGTCTAAGTGTTTATAGCTTTACTATTATGTTTGTGTTTAATATTTTGTTTGTAATCTACTCTATTAGTTATCAGGTGTTTTATCCCTACGAATGTAATTGGACGCTTCTTTGCCTTGTTCATTTCCTATTACGTTGCCTGAACTATTGTTTTCTTTTGTGTAAAAATATTATGTCTAAAGCAGTGTTTATTTGTACATTTATTGTTCTTCCGTCAAATGTTTTTTGCTTGTATATTTCCATGTTCTCTAATACGTTCAACCGATGTGCTATATGTTGTAAATGTAATAGTTAACTGTTTTTCTAATGGTGTGCATTTGTTGTCGAATATGTGGTTCGCGAAATTCGATTCTGGTGTTATTCCTGAGTATCTCAGTTTCTTCTTGTAGTCTCTCCTCGGCTCGCGAAATCTTGTTTTTATCTTTCTTCCAGTTTGTCCGATATAAGTGTGTTGGCATGTGCAAGTTAATTTGTACACGCCTTGTTTATCTAGGAAGTCTGTTTCGTTTGTGCTGTTTTACAGTATTCTACCCAAGGCATATTCATTACAGGTACCACCATTACTAAAACAAATACAATACCAAAAAACACATGTATTTTGTTGGCAGAAATACCCCAGAAATTGTAACGAACAGGGGTTTACGGTAATATAATTTTTTACATGAATATTCAATTCATAATAAGTAAACGATGGCTGTAATATATATGTGTATGTAGATTAATGTTTTTATTTAAATGTTATTTTCAGGCAGGCCTAGGAAGGACTGTGGGAGCCATTAAAGCCACTAGCAAGCAGTCGTTGGGGGGTTCGCGTCCACCTTTCCTCACCTCGCTACACATACTGACCCTATCACATAAATATTATTTTAGACTCCCCTTTTTGTATTTTGCTTCTAAATAGTTAATTGAAAAAATAGTCTTTGGAAATAGCTAGTTATCGGGTTCTAATCAACAGGCACATTCGAGTTGCTGTCTTTGAGGTGATATTAAAAACAACGGGCTCGAAACCCTCCCTACCTTTGGTTTGAGAAGCCGACATGTTATCTAAAACCCCACGCTGAAACCTTCCTGCTCGCTTATATCATCATGCAAAAAAACTTAAAACCTTAGTATTCCATGTTTACAAAAGTTTATTTATTCACACTTATCGAAATTCATAAAAATATTTAATGGGGATGTAAAGATTCCAAATGACCTTTGAATATTTCATACATTTGCATGTCTTAAACCAAAATGTATAGAGCACTACTAACTAGTTTTCTTGAGTGTAATGTCAAGCAAAGAATAACCTTTACGAAAAAAATTTAAACAGTATAGATACATACATAAGCATGTAGGTATGTAATATCTGTAAATGTACAATAAGATGCAAAATTAATTCTCAATGAGATGCGTAAATCCATAATACTGGTTTTTTTTTTTAAAATTAGCTCATTATCCTTTACTCGAAATTACTATGAAGAATAAACATATGCAATAACAGTAACCCAAGAAGCAATTTTATAAAAATAAGAGATTATTGATAATTATGGTTTATTTGACTCACCGAATAATAAAAATATTCTGTTTGCAGCAGAGCGATGAGGCCTCTCGAACGTGCTGATGGTTTTGCTAAATTAAGTTTTTTAAAGGAATATTAATAAAGGTTTTTTTTTTCGTTTTGCATATGTTCATTATGACAATGAAGTCGACTTCGGTTATCGGTATACTTAAGCCTATAATTATTTAGGGAAATTTTAATTAATTTTTCTTATACTATATGTATAATACAATTCGTGATTTTCCGTTTGGGTTTTATATTTTAATCTTAGAGGAAAATTATACAATCTACCCGTATAATTCTATATATTATATATTATGCCTGCACTGTTACGATAGTAGTAATTGAAAAATTGTAATTTTTATGCATTCAAACTATTTTCTACGTTAGAATTCTGAAGAAATTATTCTTTTAAACTTTATCTTGAGGATTTTGACAGGAAATAATGCGCCATAAGTAATCTTCCTTTAAGGTAGATTATTACAATTATTAGGAACTAGCATGGTGATTAGAAAATATAATTGATTAAATTCTTAAGTATTTAATGGGAAGTGGATTTGAGGTTTTTCCAAATAATTAAAATTTTTGTATCCCGTTAGAGCTATGAGGTTGCTGACAACATTTAGGTTATAACACATGGTTCAACAATTGCGAAAATGTAACATGCATTGCCACCAACGGTAATTATTTTTAGGTTAGGTATTAAATTTAGGTTAGGTAATGAAGTAATTTTTTTTCTTTTTTAGTCAAAAACTATGAAGGTTATACCACCGGGTTTCCTTTTAAAATTTGAGTGTTTTTTTATTTTTTCCTTTTAACGTTAGACCGACCGTTCGACTTATTATCATACTTTAATTATTTTTTTTATATATTGTTTATACTTATACAAAAAGAACTGCAGCAGGTGAATGTAATGGAAGCATCCTTCTGGGCCTAGGAACACTCCAACGTCGTTGACGTACAAAATCTCCAGTAAACTCAACTTCCGTATGGACTTGGTATCTCTCCTGGGAATAGTCTTGGTTTTATGGTTTCCTAGCACGCCAAACTGTACAGCGACGTGTATGCCTGTGCTGAATTCCACCGGAGTTAAACGGTCCTCAACCGGTATATTTAACATTAATTACACTTTTTATACCGAGTTTTTTCCCATGACGTAATATGTAGGAAAATTTAGTATACTCTTGTCTTTAATATTATTTTTATTTCTTTTGATTCGATAGAACTTTATTTCTGTTTAATGTTCACTTAATGGTGTCTGGATAAGAAAAAAAAAAGCTATCTACCTAGAACTGCATGAGAGCTCGAACTCGAGAGATTTGTAACAGAGGAGAGGCTTAAGACGATCGTATTAACGGGCTTGCCGATCCAGTGAGGGAGCTTTGAGTAATTTATTTAATAACTATTTACCATGATCCAATAATACAGGTCTGCTCACAAGCACAGCTGTTCTACTTTTTTTTCCGCAAATTAGAGGCTGGCATGTCAAAATTTATACATGTCGACATAGAGGCTGAGGTGTCAAATTTTATTGATTTTTTGTAGTTGTTTTAGAAGTAACACCACCTGATAAAATTAATTCTCCTTGCCATTTACATATAATAAGTCATGCCGTTTTTTCTCTCCTTTAACGTTGACCGCCTTGTAGATCAATTGAGAAAGCTTTTGAGCATTTTTTTAAACGTATATCTCTCCGTACTAAATGTCTTTTTCTACTTATATTTTTTTATCATCTCGATCACCGAATTACAAGCTATCGCTATTTAACATCTTAACTTCTTACATTTTCAATTGATGCATACATAGTCTCGTTTTTATGCATGTTAGTTATTATTAGCTTTACTGTATGGAATATGTATAAGAGTTTCCTCTCGTATAAAACATTAGTGAGGACCTAAACCTGTAGGCTTTTATCCAAGTGAGGGTTATAGAATTTTTTTTTTCAAAGCTATTTTCTTTTACTTATCAGTTTTAAATAATATAATATAAAGACTGCCTCAAAATATTAAATAAGAAAATAGTGTAGTGGCAATTGTTCTTTTGTAAATGATATTAATTGTAATTGAAACAAGGTTGTAAATTGCAAAGTGAAACAATAAAATCGAACATTACAAAATATGTCAAATCCATTAGCTGTGAGTCGCACACATTCATAAGCTCTCTCAAATTTACTAGCACATGCCCCTTGTTGATAGAAAAATCTCAGACATGTGTCAAAAGCTATTGTCTGTGTGACGCACACATTTTCAAATTTACTAAAACAGCTGTTCTTGTAGTGGTACCTGTTCAATATACCTTGATTCTACCCAAGTTGCTTTTTGCTTGGAATGCTGTGTTAATGTTGTGTTTTCTAAAAAAAATTTGTCAGTTTGTAAGTTGATTTTCTCTTTCATATTGGCCTCACCTGTTAAGGATATTCGTTCAAGTCACGTTATTAATTGCTGCGTTTTTATGGTGTTGTGGATGGTTTGATGAATTGTGTATTATTGTGTCTGTAGCGGTTGGTTTCTGTATATTTCGTATTCAACTCTATTTAAGCTCTTTTCGTTAGGTCCAGGTAATTTATCCTTTCGTTCTCTTCCACTTACATTGTAACTTTTATGTTTTTGTGTTGTTTGTTCAGTAGATCCAGAATTTGCTCCTTCATATTTCCTTCTATTATACATATAATATCGTCCACGTATCTTGTATAGAATGTTACCCCGAAATTGGTTTTTGAGTCCTCTACACAGAAAAAAATAAGTTTCGTTTTTGATAACAAAAATCCCGGTATTCAATAATTTTTTTTTCAAATTTCCTGTGATAAAGAATTCCCCTATATTGATAACAAAATTATTTCAAAATAAAAATATATATATAAATTAAAAAAATGTTGACATGGCTGGAATACGAACCCGGGCTTTCCGGACGTAAAGCATACACTCTCTAGCTGAGCCATATCCCATTTATTTTTTTATGGGATACAACTTGTTTTAAGTACTTATGTATAAAAAGAAAAGAAATAACCGGCATGGAAAAGAAATACTTACAACGAAATATTTTATTATGTTAAAGATAAATGTTATTGAAATTCATATTTTTTTTAATAACATGGTCTTATTGAATATAATTCTTGTCTATTTTTTCTGTGTACGTATTTCTCTTCTAAATTTTGCATAAATACTCAATACTAATGGAAGGAAATATGGAGGAGCAAATTCTGGATCTACTAAACAAACAACACAAAACCATAACATTTACAATGGAAGTGGAAGAGAACGAAAGGATAAATTACCCTCTAGTCAGCCTAGAACCATATGTCTCTATGTCAACACTATTTTCTCTACCGACAATTGTACTAGTTAAAATGTCGACAACTTTCCTTTTATGCGCGAGTAGAGATACTTTAGAGACAACAGTTCTAGTATAGTTCTGGTGACATTGTCAACGAAAGCGTCAATAGTTTGCTTTCTTTTTTTATTATGCTGTGCAGTCAATAGCAGAGTTGCAAGCCGGGCGGTTTTTTTAGTTTCAATTGATTTTTTTTTAATTTCGATTGATATTTTTTTTAAACTGAATTGATATTTTTTTTAACTGAATTGATATTTTTTTAATTTCAATTGATATGTTTTAAGCTATAATCGGAAAAAGTATATATCGTCACAGAAAATGCAAAAAACCCTATCTAACATTTTAAAAGTTTTACAGGAGAGGCATAAAACTTGTTTAAATGAAAACTATATTGACAATTAGTGCAAAACCTTACAATACAAGTAAACAAGCACCCACAAATTTATATATTTATTGTAAAATATTTGCACTAACTGTCAATATATTTTTTCCTGTAAACAAGTTTTATGCTTCACCTGTTAAACTTTTAAAATGTTAGATAGGGCTTTTTGCATTTTCTGTGATGATATGAACCTTCCTGTTCTGTAAACCGAGTCGATTTCAAAACGATCGATTTAGAGAAATTAAATCCACTAATAGCAACGTTTTTGCAGTTTCGTACTTTTTAGAGCTTCAATTATCATATCTGAAGTTAATTTACAAAGGGCCGTAAATTAACTTCAGATATGATAATTGAAGCACACAATGTACTCGTATGTTTAAAAGCTAACGTCAACTTTAACGGCAAGTTTTGTATGCCGAACTTCCCGTTAAAGTCCACGTTAACTCTTAATCGTACATTGTGAAAAGGGCCGTTAATATATTATTTAAAGTACACTAAAGGGGGCATTATTTATTTTTGGAAAACGAGAAACTTACTCGGATTCGAATTGCAGAATAGGGTCGATAATTTTCAAATATATTTCGGTCTAAGCAATTTATTTAACTTTTAATAAAAAATAGTATTAAAAAAATATATATGTGTTTAAGTGTATTGCCCTAATCCTTATAAAATTGTAGACAAGGGTCACTAAATTGTGCTAATTAATCTTTGGTTCAAATATCTCCATATGGTCTGAAACGAACTACCTCGTCAATAGTGCTAAAGTCTATTGGTATATTTTCAATGACAAGCCTATGTTATATGTCATTAGGCGATTACATTGGCTGGGGTACACCTGGTGAGTAGTAGTATTGACAATGTCACTTGTAAATCACTATAATTTCATTATCGACATCGAGCGCGGAAATATCAATATTGTAGACTAGGGCCCATAAAATTTACTAGTGAATCGTTGGTGCCAATGTCTCCACGTGGTCCCAAAAGAACCACTTAGTGAATAGTGGTACAGTCTACTGGTGGATTTTCAATGACAAGCAAATGTTAAATGTCAATAGATGATTACATTGTCTGGGGTACACCTGGTCAGTAGTACTACTGACAATGTCATTAGTAAAACATTATAATTTCACTATTCGCATTTCCTGCAGGGTACCTAGACTTAACGATTAGGACAAACAAGAGCTTAAATACAGTTGAACAATAATGGCCATATGCGAAACGAGAATTTGGCATAAAGATAGCATAACCGATGAAATTGAAATGTCTTTTAACGAGTTCTACTGGACTATTTGACATTAAAAATCAGTGTACAATATAGTGATGATTCAGGACTACAAGAAGCATTGGTTTTTAGTGCCCAATTGTATGCAAAAACGTTTTAAACCCCAGTTCAATTTCTTCGCTTTTGCTAAATTCCTGCCAAGTTTTGGTTATACATACGGCCGCAAATATACAGAAAACCAACTGCTACAGACACAATAATACACAATTCATCAAACCATCCGGAACAATATAAGAACGCGGCAGTTAGGCAAATAATAACGAGACTTGAACGAATACCCTAACATGCGAGTCCTACATATATGAAAGTGATAGGAATAATATATAACATTGCCGAAAACAACGGATATTTTTTTTCGGTTATATGTATTTATTTATTCTATCTTCAATAAAATTGAACTAACAATAAGTAATCAAACCTTAACTCTATAATTTTAATTTTTAAGTCCAGCCAGTGCCAGACAAAAATATTTGTTTCAGCGGTTGCTTGTTTGGTTGTTTACGTCTCTCGTGTTCGGCTGAGAGCAAGAGTGTCCCTCATTCTCAGCCGAGTGTGGCCTCTAAAGTTAATGATGTTTCGGGCTAGGATTTGGGTGCAACTCAAGTCTTTTTATGTAGCTTGTCACGTGTTTAGAAAACATTGTCTTAACCGGCGGCACATCTAGGTCTTTATGAATTCGCTTGTTTCTGATATACCATGGGGCTGCTGTAATCGTACGGAGTATTTTATTTTGTTGCCTTTGCATTTTTTCTACATTTGATGCCGAGGCAGTGCCCCATAACTGGATTCCGTAGGACCATATTGGTTTTAGAATGGAGTTGTATAGGCGAAGTTTACAATCTAGGCTTAGAGTAGAGTTCCTTCCAATGAGCCAATTCATTTGAGCTGCTTTTAATTTCATTTGGGTCACCTTTGCATTTATGTGTGACTTCCATGTTAGACGACGATCAAGATGACCACCGAGATATTTTACTTCAGTGTGTTGAGGTATAGTTTGGTTATTTTTTTGTATAGGTGGGCCGGTTTCTTTGCACAATGTAAAAGTAATGTGTAGACATTTTTGTTCGTTAATTTTTATCCGCTATTGTTTTAGCCATTGTTCCAACTGAGGTATATAATCTAGCAAATTGTGGGTGGCTTCTTGATGGCTTTTGTGAACACTTAGAAAAGCTGTATCATCAGCGAATGTTGATATGTGTATGTTACTGCTTACCGGCAAGTCAGAGGCATATATCAGATATAATACAGGACCAAGGATGCTGCCTTAAAAAACTTCGGCTTCAATCAGTTGCGGAGGGCTTAGAAAATGACCTTCTTTAACAAAAAATTTTCGCTCATTTAAGTAGCTTTCTAAAAGTTTAAGAATGTTTTCGGGTAGGTTTTGCTTTAGTTTATGTATTAAACCTTCGTGCCATACTTTATCAAATGTCTGAGAAACATCGATGAAGAGCGCAGAACAATATTTCTTTTCTTCGAAGGTTTTTCTAACCACGTTCACGAGTCTATGTGTTTGTTCAATCGTACTATGTTGTTTCCTAAAACCGAATTGGTGGTCTGGAATGCATCCAGTACGATTCAGTATGGGTGTGAGCTTACTAATAAGTAGCTTTTCAAATAGTTTTGACATGTTAGACAACAGGCTTATAGGCCTATAGGACTCCACCTTCGTATGATCTTAGCCTGGTATAGGTATCATTTAGGTACCTTATATATCACTGGTCTTTTGAGGCCTCGGGCTGCTCTCCATAGCGAATAGTCTGTTTGAGGCGTTGCATCGAGCCCATTCAGAAAGTTTTGAAGATAAGCGGTTTTTTGATATTCTAGTAGAGTTTTCAGCTAAGGGGATCTGTAGTGTTGCCATTCTCTACGAACTCTTCTTTTTTCGGATAAAAGCCGTTCTACATGTGCTGAAAAAATTTTATTATATTTCACCAGAAGATTTGTAGTAGTAGCATTTAGAGCAGCTTGCTTAAGGTTTGCCTCAAACATTCTAATAGAGTCATCTATGTCAGCAGGCGTTTTTAATGGAATATTTTCTGGGCAATGAGCACTCAAATATTTTTTGTATTTCAACCAATTTATACGGGTGGTTGTCATCGTTAAATCACAAGTGGGTGAATACGTTGTATGTGAATATATAGTGACAATAGTTGGTGAGTGATCTGAAGACAAATCTAAAGATGCTTCAACTTGGATCATTTCGCTGGGCACTCCCTTTACTACTCCAAAATCAGTAACATCAGGTATTTTTCTGCGATCTGTTGGCCAGTTAGTTGGCTGCCAATTTGATATAACATTTAACCGCATTTTTGAAATTGTGTCAAACAAAACGCGACCCTTTAGCGTGATGAGGCGAGATCCCCAGAACGTGTGCTTAGCGTTCTAATCACCGGCGGCCAAAAAGCGTGGGCCTAGTAAATTAAAAAATCTATTTTGATTTTCCGCAATAGACTACATGGGAGGAGAGTAAATTGATGAAATCACCAGGTTTTGATGAAAAGCTTCAATGCAGATGTTAGTTGCTTGAAGATAGTCTTCACAATGATCACTCATTAAGTAGTGTTTTAATCGCGATTTTATTAGTATACCCTAGCCACCACAAGCTCTACCTTGGGGGTCCTTTGTGTCGTAGAGAGTATATCCGTTGATTTTAAAAAAACTTCTAGCAGTCAAGTGCGTCTCAGAGATAAGCATAACATCAATTTGTTTATCCATCATGAAGTATTCTAGTTCGTTTTTATGTTGGCGGATGCCGTTTGCGTTCCAGAAACAGATGTTTAAGTTCATGGTTTGTTTAATGCAGACAACGGATATAAAAAGACCTAGTTGACAAGATTAGAAAGGATATTGAAGCAAGTAAGAAACGTAACAGTTTTTTAAAACATGTGACAACATATATAAAAAAACTCAAATCGCATCCAAATCCCTTAGCCCGCAACAGCATTAATTTTTAGAGGGCTCACTCGGCTGAGAAGAAGGGACACTTGCTCTCAGTCGAACACGAGAGACGCAAGACATCTAAAGAAGAAACCGTTGACCTAATATTTCGTGTAGCAGTGGCTGGACTAATTATCAACAATTTTAATTTTATTATGTGAATACTTATTGTTAGTTCAATTTACAATTGAATATTCAATAAATAAATTTAAGTTAAAAAAAAAGAAAAAAAAATGTGAAACGATTTTCAAAATTCCTTTTTTTAAGATTTTGCTTGCAGTTTGGTGCCATAGTTTTTTCGAAAAAGAGGGGAGAGGGGAAGTTTGCCCCCCCCCCCTCCGCAAAACTCTGTTATTTGTCAACCGCTTTTTAAATTTCTTTTTTGGCTTGAAAGGGTTTGCTTTCGGCTTAATTTCATAATTTTTTTTTCGAAAATCGGTTGGGCAATTTGCTCGTCCCCATACTTAGCTCTGTCATTTGTCTTTTTTTTGTTTAAAATAGTTTGCCTGAAGCATAGTCCCATAATTTGTTTTCCAAAATCAGTGGTGAAATTTGCTACCCCCATGATTAACGCTGTCATATGTGAACTGATTTTCAAAATTTGCATTATTATTTTTTTTTGAAAAGGTTGACCTGCACTTTTATTCTATAATATTTTTTTCAAAATCGATGGGGAAATTTGCTCCCCCAGGCTGAACTCTGTCATTTGTAAACCGATTAAAAAAAAATTTTTTTTGTTTGAAAGCATTTGCCTGAAGTTTAGTCCTATAATTTTTTGACAAAAAAGAATTATTGTCAAAATTTGAGCGCTTTATATTAATATTAAGAGGTCTATCATCGCAATTTAAAATATTTTTTTTCTGTGCAAGTTTTTGACTTTTGACTCACAATAAAAAAGCAAAAGTCAATTTTTTTGCCCACTATAATAACTATGCAATTTCTGGACCGATTTAAAAATTTTTTACTTCAAAGGACATGAAACGTTTGATACTGTAAAAAATTCGGACGTCACACAGTTAGTAGAAGGACACACAATTTGGCCTAACGGATAATTGTTGTAATCTGTTCAATGGGATCTTTGTATTGAAATCGGTTTTTTTGGCAGAGTTATTTCGTCCATATTGCTAGACCAGATAGACGATAATAACGCATTAAGGACTTTTCCTCAAAATGTTTATAGCCCGTGCGTCGCCGGTTCGCAAAAAGCTAGTTGATAGTAAAAGCGCAGATGAAGCGTGCGTGTGTGTTTGTGCGTGGATATCCCCGCGGTAAAACTTACGAGGCATTCACTAAACAGGCCTTTTTACAGGCCTTCCAAGACCTGAATTTAAGATCCAAAAGTAATTCTTTTCTTCTATCAGGCCTGCTGAGTAATGGGTCGAGGAAGGCCTTGGTCCGCAATGACATCGCGTGTAAAAAAGAAAGGAGTATGTAATGGGAGTGGAAGTACTACAGACTGCTAAATAAGGCCTTATAGAAGGCCTATTTACTCCTTCTATTTACCGCTGGGTGCATATGTGTATTTTGTTGTTTGGTAGCAAAAGTGATTGAAAGTTGCAGAAAAAAGTTAGAAAATACATAAAAGCGTGATAAAATATTTGGTAGCAAAATTGATTGAAAGTTGCAGAAAAAAGCCAGAAAATACATAAAAGCGTGACAAAATATTTATAAAATGTGAAATTTAAATTTTCTTCTTTCTATCTATCTTGTATCCATACTAATATTATAAATGCGAAAGTAAAGACTGAAGGCTCCATTAAGGCTGATTTAGCCGAGCGTAAATGTAGAAAACGTTGATGTAGTTGCATGTGCTGATCGTTTCTGTCTCATAGCTTTTCAATGTGACAGAAACGATCAGCACATGCAACTACATCAACGTTATCTACATTTACGCTCGGCTAAATCTGCCTTTACTCATACGTAACGCTGATGTAGTTGCATGTTGCTGATCGTTTCTGTCTCATAGCTTTTCAATGTGACAGAAACGATCAGCAACATGCAACTACATCAACGTTACGTAGAGTAATGGAGCCTTGATTAACCGACCGTAAAGTTGATGTAGTTGCATGTGCTGATCGTTTCTGTCACATTGAAAAGCTATGAGACAGAAACGATCAGCACATGCAACTACATCAACGTTACGGTCGGGTAAATCAGTTTGTTTGTTGCGCTTTAACCGCTAAACGGCTGAGCCGATTTAAATGAAATTTAAAACATAGATAGATGTAAGTCTAGAAGGGCTATATATTTAAAAAAAAATAGGACCAAGAGGGGCCAGGGGGAAAATTTCTGCCACTCCAAAACTATCAACCCAATTTTAACTTATTGTATTTTCATTAGCCATTTATCTACGCGTATGGAAATACTTATATAGCGCGAGCGGAGCCGCGGGTAAAAGATAGTAAAATAATAAATGTATCTCTTATTATTTAAAAAATCTAAACTTTACTTTTATTTCGGCAGAAAATTAGTATGAAAGAAAGCATAAAAAAATTTTTATTGCCTTTTGTTAAAGTTTGTTTTATTTCAAAGCTTACTTATGTGTAAATATATATGACTAGGGAGGGGTCCATTTCTAAAAGTAAATAAACACAAAACAACAATAAAATTTGTAGAAGCGTTATTGTTCAGTGTATTTTACTTGTAGATTTGTACTTGTAGTTTTGAGAAACGGACCGTAGGACGTACATATTGTCGTGCCGAAGTTATCTTCACGTATACATATCACAAAAACAAAAAAAATGAGATAAGACCGTTTGCTATTGTAAATTTAACAGATCTATCGATCTGCCGAATCTCCAGGTGTCTACCTCTTATGGTTTTTGATATGCATATTACTAATCCATTTTATTGTATATCCCATTTTGAGTTAAATTTAATGCCTCATAATACCGTATGTAACATCCCGACTAGATATTTTTCCAATACTCATATTGGGGCCCGAATGGGAATGCATGTGGCACACCCAAAATGCTTATCCCGTCTGTGATTTGATCGGGAACTTGTTGGGATAGCCCATCTACAAATTAGTGACTTAACATAAGTTCTTCCCAAGCGCGAAACTATTGGGAGCCTGTTGGGAAAATCTAACACAGATTTCTAATCGTATATTTTGCTCATCTTCAACACAGGTGATTGTTACATACTTTTGTCCCTTGGATAGCTTCAGCAATTTTAATTCAATATTAGCCTTTGATATTTTCCCGGTTTTAGCAAAATTTTGCAAGATTTGCAAGGGATCCCAGTCCGATCCCAAATGTGTTTGAATGAAAATTTCTAGTCGGGATATTTGTGGATAATTACAATAAAAAGTGTATGAAAATTTACCATAAAAAATTTTTGCGTTAGTTTCACGTATGTGAGCAAAAACTATTTCGTTGTGCCAAAGTTATCTTCAAGTATGACGCAAATTCACAAAAATGAGACAAGATCTCATCCTGGAAATTTGGTACATATAATGTCTATGCATAAGTGATCTGTGGTAGAAAAATGGGCGTGGTCCGCCCACTTTTATTGGTAGTCCCTATACATGGTAAAAAAGTGGTCTGAAAATCTGACTATATCCATCTACCGATATGTACTTCAACGCGCTGAATCTGATGTCCGTTTGCATCGTTCACTATCAAGCTTTTGAGCAAATTGCGAAAAACCGTTAAGAATCGAGAAAAACTGAAGATCTTCGCAATTTACTCGTAATTTTGAAGGTGTACAAGCCAAATGGACCTCAGATTCGGATTCAGAGCGTCGAAATATATATAGATAGGTAGGTCTGGTCAATTGTACAGCTCACTTTTTATTTTTGTGTCATATATGAATGCAAGTTTTATCACCTTATTTTCGCGTATATCCCACAAACTAAAAAATAGTTCGTAAAGAGTGGCGTATACAACAAAATATAACTTTTTTCGGAGGTGAAAATGGCTATAACTTCTTCTCCATGACTTCGATATTTTTACATAAATCGACAAAGAGCTTCAAGCATAATATCTGACAAAAATATTAGACGACTTTTTCGACTAACACAGTTTGGCTTGAGTTCGGTTTTAATATAATTGTTCAATTAAATTACATTTTTATTTAGAGATAAATGTGAAGCATGTAGACAAAGAAAATTTTGACTGCGCGGAGGGTTGAACTAACGTTTCGATAGCTCCTGCTAATCTCATCAGAGTTCTTTACCGCTTAGATCACCCAACCAAAGTCGGTGGTTTACAGTCAAGAGTTGAATATCATCTGCAAACCACCGACTTTGGTCGAGTGGTCTAAGCGGTAAATAACTCTGATGAGATTAGCGGGAGCTATCGAAACGTCAGTTCAACCCTCCGCGCAGTCAAAATTTTCTTGAAAAATTATATTAAAACCGAACTGAAGCCAAAAATAAAGTAAATTTGTTTGTATAAAATGTTGAAACTTTAAATTTAATTTACAAAAAAAAAGTATTTGTGATATGTATGAAGATAACTTCGGCACGACGATATGTACATTTCCCTATGTCTTCACGCGCCATCTACATGAACATGACGTCAGAAGATCAACTATAAAAAAGTCGTGTAATAGAGGTAGAATATATGCCAATTTTATTCTGTCTCTTTTCATTGTATTGCAAATGGTTGTTGATGGCGAATCTCATGGCGAACATTGATGATCAGCCATATGTTCTGGCATGGATGTCAGAGCATGGACGAAACATGGACATGAGCGGTTTACATTAGCGATATGTGATGTCCAACATGATCTTCATAATTAATGTAGAATTTCATGGCTAATATAGACTGGGGATGGGCAAAAATATCGACATATCGATTTTTTCTCAAAAATAAATCGATATATATCGTCGATATTTTTAATTGCAATATATCGATATTTTTTCTAAATATATCGACAGTATCAATCAGTTATTTAAAAAAATTCGACACAATCTCCATTAAATAGAATATTCTTAACAAAATCTTTTTTTTACCTATAATATTTTGTGTATTCGAAAAATTTTCTTTCATTGAGCATGATTTATTTGATGTACGTTCCATGAAATATTATTGAAACACTAACGAAGTTAGAAATTGCCTCTTTTCGGGTTAATTATTTATAAGAAAAGTACTTTTTGTGCTTAAGTTTTAAAAAATTATGGTATTATGTATGAATAATCATCCCGACTAGGAAATTTTCCCAATACTCATATTGGGGCCCGATTGGGAATGCATGTGCCACATCAAAAAGGGTTATCCCATTTGTGATTTGATCGGGAACTTGTTGGGATAGCCCATCTACAAATTAGTGACTTAACAAAAGTTCTTCCCAAGTGGGAAACTATTGGGAACATGTTGGAAAAATCTAACACAGATTCTTAATCCTATATTTTGCTCATCTTCCACAGAGGTAAATGTTACATACTTTGGTCCCTTGGATAGCTTCAGCAATTTTAATTCAATATTAGAATTTGATATTTTACCGATTTGAGCAAATTTTTGCAAGATTTTGATATTTCCCCACAGGAAACCAATCGGTTCCCAAATACGTTTCTGCGTTACATCGGAATTGGGATCCCAGTTAGATCCCAAATGTGTTTGCATAAAAATTTCTAGTCGGGATGCTTGAAGAAATATCGATATATATCGAAATATCGATATTTTATATTCGATATATATCGATGCCGATCGATATTTAAAAATATATCGATATCGATATATTATTTTCACTTGCCCATCCCTATTATAGACCCAAGTTACAGTGACCCTTATATTAAAAAATTCGATTTCTCCCATTCTCACCCCCAGTTTGATGAGAATTGGGAAAAGATGATACTGCCTAATTTTTAAGTCAATTGGTTGGGGTGAGGCCATGAAATTTTGCTTTCTTGTCTCCTAACTTCCAAAATATTATTTTCACAAAAAATTTATAATTTTGCTTGTGAAGATAATTTTGTTGTCGAATTTTGGTTTTTTTGTTCGCTTCTAATTTTCTGTATATTTAATTGTGAATAAAATCAAAAGTTGTGGATCGATTTTGATGAAATACGGCTTGTTTTGTTTGAAATATACAGCAATGTCACAGAGCACCATTCCGATCGGAAGTGGTTTTAATTCCGTAAGTTGTTTCTTCAGAAACCGAAAAACTAAAACTTTCTTCGTAATCAAACCAATTTTAAATTTCAAAGCGGAATTGACAAACACTTTTCTGCTAACTTCATGAAGCATTAAAATAAGCTAATGATGCTTGAAAATTTTGTATTTATTTTGTTAACTATTAGATCTACAGAAAAATTGTTGGGGAATGAAATGTTGCAAACTTCACAAGTAACGGGTCCCTTCTATAAAAATTTTTTGTTAAAATAATATTTTGGAAGTTATGAGGCAAGGAAGGAAAATTTTATGGTTTTTTCCAAATTTAAGCGGGCTGGCGCCTCGCCACACCGATTGACCTAAAAATTTGGCAGGATACACTTTTTTCCAATTCTCACCAATCTGGGGGGTGGGACTGGGAAAAATCGATTTTTTTCAAAATAAGGTCACTCTAGTGTACATAGTACATATATTAAATAAATAGCTATATATACCTACTTATAACAACAATAAATAACTACATATAATAATAAGAAAATAAACAATACTTTGAATTAATTAAATTTTTTTATACTTTTAAGGAAAATTAAAATTCCACACTTTATTGCATTTGGTGCGGGAACATTTTTAACCATCGCGAAAAATTAATACACATATTATTGTTTTATATTTCTTCACGGTCTATACGACTATGCGATGATGATAATGCAAAAAGTTATCCCCTAATGTACATAATATAATATAAATAATGTATTAAGTAGTACTTACTGCAAGTATAAACGACCTTTAAATGCATGGTTATATCATTTTTGCAGGGTCTACCAAAAGTACCAGCATCCGCAGTTATAGAACAACGTCTTCTCCCGTGACAAATTTGCATAACAGTCTCCGTGGCGTAAGAAACCAGGCAGGCTACATAATTAAAGCACAAAGAAAAGCAAATAATAATTGCACGGAGATATAACAGAGCTTGTAGGGAAAATTCTTCTTAAGTGGGCGCTAGACACATCAATATTCAGCTTCAATATACATACATATGTGTTTGTGTGCGTTTGTTTACAAAAAATAGTTACACTTATTCGTAGGGGAAATATTGAAGAGTACCAATGCTTTTGATGTTCGTAACAAACGCACACAAACACATAAGTATGTGTGTATTTGAAGCTGAATATTGATTGGCCTAGCAGCCGCTTTAGTTTTAAAATGTTTTTGACAATTTTTGCAGCTATTTAGTGTATGTGCCTAGGTATCCGTTTAGAAACGAACGTATGTATGTATGCATGTTTTATGTTTGTATGTACATACATATGTGTCAGGGTTGATAAAAGTTTTTTATTTACTAAATGTTACAAATACAGTTACAAATTCTATCATAACTTAATTTAAATGACAATAGTAACAAAGACCTTCGTTGTAGTAAACAGCCCAGAGTCTATGGTGGGAATCGTACCCACAACCTCACACTGATAGGCTAGCACACTACTATTATATGTAGCATTTTTTTCTTTTAAGCCTGGTACTATGTTCAAATTTGTGAAAAATGTTGGGCAACATTGATTATTTCAGGCGAACATTTTGACATGTGGGTTTGATATAATCATCATGTGTTTGTTGTAAATTCCATGCGAAAAAAGTGCACTCATATTATTTCGAATGAAAACTTAAAATGTTGCCAATACATTTCATATGTTTTCCTTAAGAAAAACAGAGTAATACTTATGCCACATTTTTTCATGAACAGTTCATGCCAATTTTTTTATATGTGCTTTGACAGCATATCACGTGAAATGTTGAACACAATACCATGCTTTAAGCGGCAGAAACTAGTTACATGAATAATTAAACAGACTTACAATAAAATTTCGTTTTGAAAAAACTAAAATTTTTCTAATTACTTCGAGATTTTTTATGGCCATATCTCATATTTCCACTAGATACACCAGTATTATTTACTCTAACTAAAGAACGCTATGCCCAATTTCAACCGATAAAAAACCAGCAGATGCGTGATAAAATCAACTTCAAACTAAAGACGTGCACTACTATACCACAAAGTATTGCTAATAGCTGTTTTACACTATCTCACAAGCCGTTTTATTTCTGTAGAAAATGCAACCCTGATCTAATGAGTTTATGGAAAGTTTTAAAAAAGCAATAACAACACATTATATCAGGGATGCAGGGATGCAGAAGTCGAACAGCTTGTATACTAGTCTAAAAACAGCTTATAACAGATACCTACCTGTTGCTATGAGTATAAATGATGGAATGAGTTGAACTGATATTGCATGATTTTATTCCGCGCACACATTCTACACGTACTAAATAATAGGAGTAACATAGCATTTTGCAATGGATAGAAAGTGCACATGCTTTTTGTTTTAAAATATCTGTTGTACCACAGATATTTTAAAATAATTGTTAGTACAACAGATAATGTGTGTGCGTATGTTTCATACATATAAAACACATTCACATACACTTCATGTGCAAACGCATTGCTAGCTTACAATAAGAGTTAATGCTTGTTGATAGGTACAGCACAGTGGTGTTCTTTGTTATTGCTGTTTTTGTTCTCCACTTTGATGTTCGTTTTACATAACCGACCCATGGCGAACAAACTTCGTTTTCAAGACGAATTAGCCTATTTATACAATAACTACTTATTGTACGACATTAGTATCTGTGTTTCTCTTATAGCCATAGCTGCCAGAAATGACGATTTTTTACGATATGACTAAAAACGATATGACATACTGTGTTCTCATATCGTAAGTTTTTTACGATATGACAACACTGAGAAAGTCATGCAAGGTGTATTGCTTCCTCAGTGTTGTCATATCGTACAAAACTTACGATATGTCAACACAGTATGTCATATCGTATTTTGCCATATCGTAAAAAATCGTCATTTCTGGCAGCTATGCTTATAGCCCAATTCAGTATCTCGATTAAACGTTACGTCCATAGACGGAAAGCACAAAGAAGGATAGAGACGAAGAAAATGAGTGATCAAACATTAAAAACTCAGGTTTTTTTCTACTCGGCTATTATAAAAAAGACACATATAGTGATGTGAAGATGGAGAAGTAAACAAAATAAAAGTTTTTGCTCACAGTGAAAAAGAGTTTAATTAGCATAAAACTGGAACAAATTATTGCTTTATAATGTAAAAAAAAATTAAACAAAGCTTTTAAAGTGTGTTTAAGTGATATTTGAAAGTTTAATTATTAAATAAAGTATAAATAAAGTGTGTTGTTGGTTGGGTAGCAAAAGTGGCTGAAGATTGTAGAAGCAAACTGCAAAATGTATAAAAACTTTAAGTACTGTGTATGAAATGTGGAATTGTAATTTTTTCGTGTATAAAATAATAAATTTATCCATTTAAAATTTTTATTCCGTTTTGCACTCGGCTTTCGTTTAAGTGAATATGCAATATCTTCCCTCTCTTTTGTCGCGTCTGTTTAGCCTGTGCGGAAAGCACTCAATAATGCAATGCAGTAAATCGTTATTATTTTTTTTTCGAGGTTCTTGTCTTGCCTGCAAGACATTGGAAATACGGTACTGCCAAGTCAAAAACCATAATAGTTAAAAAAAATATTTGGCCTGTATTTTTGTTCAACTTATAATTATTCTAATGTGGCAATTCAAACAATTATTTTATTGGACGAAATAATTTTTCATTTTCAAGACAACGACCTAAATATGATCTAAACTATTTAGCGAATACAAAACAAAGAAATCAATCAGAAATTAGTCGGAAAACGTGTAAAACCGACATAGTGAATTGGGCTATTAGTCTCTCTGTATGCACTCATATATACTAAACTTCAGCCAATAACAATACCACCTAATAACAGAAACACTACATTACTTCTCAATAGGTATGCACTCATAAGAATTAACACACAGAAACTGATATAAACAGATGTATCTGTGCACGTGACTACTTCAAACCACATTGACATAATTATGTAAACAAATCTGTAATATCTTAGTATCGAAAAATAGTGGATTTTTATAAAAAATGAATTTTTTTTTAATAGCTCCTATAAAATTTAAAACTGCAAGCACTTACATTTTTATGTAACACGTTAAAGCACAGATATTTTACCAACAAAATAAGCCATAAAGCATGAAAATCGACGACAACTGTTGATTTTATTCACAATTAAGTGAAGGAAGCCAATACACAAAAATTGTGATTTTCATACAACATACAAATTAACATTTTTCTATTGTATGGAATTTGTCAATTGAGTTCCTTCACTTAATTGTGAATAAATTCAATAACTGTCAATCGATTTTCATAATCTAACTCTCATTATGTTCGTAAGGCAACTATCCTTAGCACTTATATTTAATCTTTTTTATGTTTGCAGTTTTTAATTTTTTAAGACCTTTACGAAAATTTTATTTAAATTTTTCAAAAAAATCATATTTTGCAGAACCAATTTAAGAATAACTATGAAACCACTGATTTGTTTACCTGATTGTATGAAGTTTTATCACGAATCTGTTGGTGCTTTGTTGGTCGAAATCAGACGTACTGTTCTCGAGTTAAGGTGAAATATACTGGTGTACCTAGTGGAAATATTAGATACGACCATAAAAAATCTCAAAGTAATAAGAATTAACACGGTTTTTTAGCACATCAAACTGATTAGAAAAGTTTTAGTTTTGTTCAAAACGAAAAGAAAAACTACCACGTATTAATAACACTGTAAAACAATCCGAAAATCCCGTAAGGTTTCATGACGGTTTTTAATGTTATCGAAATCGCTGAATCCGAATCTAAAGCCAGTTTTTTCGGGTCACGTAAGGTTATGGGGCGGGTGGTGTTTCAATTCCTAGCCCACTACTGTTAACTAAACCAATATTTCCCATTTTAGGGACTGTCGGCTATGGTTAATATATATGACCGATTCCTATTACTTTTGCGAGAGAAAATTGTTTTCTTTAAGACCTATCCCCTCTAGACCTTCTTAGAGGGGTACCATACAAATTGGATATATAAAAAAAACTTTTTAATAACAATTATATACCATTCACAAAGCCATAAAATGCTCATATATACATTAAGGTAACCCTTAGCCTGAGTAGTACTGCGATCCGTCCTCTTTTCCCCGGACACTGTCCTACTTTTTAGGGCGTCCGGGATAGACCTACTTCTTTTTAGCAAGTGGCCGGGGTTGTCCTACGTTTTACGACTTTCTCCAAATATTTGTTATTAAACTAAATTTACGCGATGAATTTTTTTCATAAACATTTTTTCCTTCTACGTAATTTTTATTTTGAACTGAAAAGGCATAAGTCTGAAATTTTATTATTTCGGCTTTTTAGTTCAATATTTGAATTAATGTAAATTCAAATTATTTTTATTAAGAGTGGAGTGCTGGAATATTCAAATCAGATTAGCTGAACGGATCAGTACTACTGATTTCGACAGGCCGCTACACTGTATCATCAGCGTTATTGTTCACTTTTACCACTTATGAAGGTGGATGCTTTTTACAAGGAAACATCAGCTATTTAACTAATTTTTGTCAGCAAATAGAATACAAAATTTTTTTTATGTCAGTTCTTGCATTAATTTTTATTGCGACTCAACTTAGTTTTACCGAAATTTCCCTATCTTAATAAAAATAATTTGAATTTACATTAATTAAAAGCCGAAATGATCCAATTTCAGACTTATACCTTATTCAGTTCAATATAAAAATTACGGAAAAATAATTATTAATGCGACGGGCCGCGCAAAATAGTTATATACATGTTTACTACTCGGTTGGCGATCTGGAACTAAATACAGAAAAAATCACTGAAGCATAAAAACTAACACACAAACAGCTTTGATTGTAGGTATTGATAAAATGCCAATCAAAAGCGAACACAAAAAATAATAAGAGCTTGTGAGTATTGGATTTATTAATCAGATAGCATTTTTTATATTCGAAGACATATTTTTCTTCAATTTTAACGTTTCATGTTCTATTTGTATTTTTATTTACATATTTTTGTTGAGAAACAGTAACTTATTAAGATTTTCGCTCAATAATCTTGTGCGGCAAGCTTCTGCATTTATACATATTTTAATCTGAAAATCTTTTCGTGTTTTTTCGTGTCAAGATAGTTTTTGAAAAATACATACAAAGTCAGATATTGTTTTAATGCTTTCGCCACTTGATATACCTAGTAGCTTTTAAATCTTGTCTATAACTACCCACCCATTTTGAAGATTTATTGCGCAACTGGGAATGAAAAATACATTCGTCATAAAAAGCTATAAGAATTACAAGAGTGCTTCAAGAAAGAGGTTAAGAAAATAGTATCATAAATATTATTACTAGATGTTATTCGAGTTTTAGAAGAGGATGAATCTCTAAGAAGCTTTTTAAGACTAGAAGTTTTTGAACATCCTTCAAAAGTCGGAGACTGAATGATAGAAGCATAGATGACATGAAAACTAAAATCTAATTGATATTTTGTCATATGCTTTGGTTTCATTTAAAGGACTTTTTTATTCTAAAAACCCTATTTTCTAAAAACCGAAAGACAAAGTTCAAAATATATTGCTGCTTCTAATTCAAATTATGGAAAAAACACCCTGTGTAATTTTTCTTCTTTGTGTAATTTGGGACCCGGCCATCTGTAATTTCCAAACTCTTCATTGGCAACACTGATACAGCCGAATGAAAATCAATGTACCCAGGAAACAATTTAGGCCGACATGTCTAACATCAGAAAAAATCAGAGACTTTACCAGACAATCAGTCGAGTTGTCTAAAATTCCCTCAGACATTTGGCGAAGCAGTACACAGAAAAAAATAAGTTTCGTTTTTGATAACAAAAATCCCGGTATTCAATAATTTTTTTTTTCAAATTTCCTGTGATAAAGAATTCCCCTATATTGATAACAAAATTATTTCAAAATAAAAATATATATATAAATTAAAAAAATGTTGACATGGCTGGAATACGAACCCGGGCTTTCCGGACGTAAAGCATACACTCTCTAGCTGAGCCATATCCCATTTATTTTTTTATGGGATACAACTTGTTTTAAGTACTTATGTATAAAAAGAAAAGAAATAACCGGCATGGAAAAGAAATACTTACAACGAAATATTTTATTATGTTAAAGATAAATGTTATTGAAATTCATATTTTTTTTAATAACATGGTTTTATTGAATATAATTCTTGTCTATTTTTTTCTGTGTAGGCAGTTTTCTGGTACGACATTTCTGCACATTGTCTGAAATATTATCCGATTAATATCAGAATAGTCTGCACATTATCCGAAGGCAATTTAATTTCCTTTAAGGCATTTAACACAGTAGTCTGCACATTTTCTGATCTAGTCTGATTTTAGTTTTCGTTACAATTCTCTTGAGTTTATACGCACAAATATTTGAGTTTTTAAACTTATAAAATATGGGTAAATGTTTTCTGATGAGCTGCCATAAGCAGCACAACAATGCATGGAGAATTTTAAACAATATTACTGATAAATTCCTAATTTTAGCTCCTACTTTTCTCTAATATTAATACGCCAGGCCGTAAAACGTATCAGATAAATCGGAAAATTTTGTGATGTTTTGTCAGAAATTTTTCCGACACTTACAAGACATGTCGAAAATTGCTTTCGAATTTCTTTAAGAAATTCGTCGGAATTCGTACAGAATTCTGTTAGACCTTTCGGTATAGTTTTTAGAATTTCCTTAGACAAAGAGATCCGGTTTCTTGTCAACCACTCATATGATTTTCGGTACGTTTTCTGACCGACATCGGATACGAATTCGGCATCTTGTGCAGACTTTTTGACCGTCTTCGGACCGAAATCGGTAAAAATTGTTTGCTGGCTACTCACTAAAGAGTAAAAAATAAACAACAATTTCATTCAGTTGTACGAAAGCATCTTGCTATAATTTTGCAGCATGTATAATTTTTCATTCCAGAATTCGTTATTGTTAACACAGAACATGTCCTAGGAAAGTAATGAATTATTTTAAAGTGTCCGACGAATGAATTCTATAATTCATTCTATTTAATTCTTAATATAATTCTTTCTCCCATATATTTTCAAAACATATATAAACATACATACATGTATGTAAGTACATATATATAAATATGTACTTTATTAATTACGTTTAAAATATATATGTAATATATATGTAAAATATATATGTAAGTACATATATATAAATATGTACTTTATTAATTACGTTTAAAATATATACGTAGACATATATACATATTCATTCACATATTCATTGTATTTAATCGATCTTCTAAGGTACGCGTCCAAACATAAACTGCGTTTTAAAATAAAAAATTTCAAAGTTTATAGGCGTCATGAAAACCAATAGGAAGAAAACACGAAAAATGTTTACGAACAGTAGCAATACATTCCTTCTTCATTAGGTAAGGTAATATACGTGGTAATGAATGTGTATTTTTTGTTTCTGATCATATTACCTTCTCGCTTCCAAAGGAATGCATTGTTTCACTTTTTAAAATAATACATTATATCTTTCATTATTTATGTACTCGATGACTACTTTTCCCGCTGGGGACTTATAAGTATCTGACCAAGGCGAATTCATACCAGGTGGCCGCAAGAGCTCAGCTGTTTACGAATATGTTTACACATTTAACCTGTTAATGTATCAGCTTTTTTACCCTGCGTTTAGACATGTAAGTACTTGCATGCAAGTTCTGTGTACGTATTATCAACGAAAAAGCAATTTGTATTCGTTTCTCTGTCTTTCTCATAGCTGAACGAAAACTGTGTTAGTAGAAAAGTTTGAGTGTATTGAGTTTTTCGAACTTGCACTTGCATGTGTAAAGGCCAGGTTAACAGCCCAAATATTAATTCTCCACGGCGAATTACCTTGCGACTACCTGGTGTTGATCTACCTTGTATGTGACGAAAAATCCTGACTTTTTTGCCCTACAAACTCGCATACATGTAGAACACACATGAAAACTGGCAAACATTGGTGTTTGTCAGTTTTTTTCCTCACACTCTTCATGGAAACTGACAAAGATTTATTTATATATTTTTCAAAAGAAAACTGAAAAAAAATTTAAATTTTGAATCATATTTAAAATGATTAGAAGTGCGAGAAAGCCAATTATGATTGCAAATTTGTAATGAAAAATAAAAATAATTTTAAAAAATATGTCGTCTCATGTGCGAAAACTATAAATTATTTACGTTTCCCTTTACTATATACATTCAAGTATGTCAGTCTTCCCATTACACCAAACGAAATGTGTAAGCAGAGAAAAAATTATTAAAAATTTTTAATATTCATGGAACGTGTTTGTCACAAAAAAAAATAAGCGTACACAGTCGGGAATCCGTCCAACATGTGAGTACAGGGTACCCTTTAATTGTAACAGAATTCATTTTTTATTGATTATCAGTTGGAAAAAGTGAATAAAAAAGTGATTTATTCCCTTCCTCACACTTACTCTTTTTTCCGTCGCATGGAATTCTATTAAAAATAAGTGTTACATTTTTCTCTTTAACACACATAATAGAGTTACGTTTCAAGTAAACAAAAATGTGTATAACTCAATTTTGGAAAAAAAAATTGTTCCCTTCTTCCAACTGATGGTTCAATTATATCTGTGACAATAAGGAACAATTACTTAAGTCGAATTAAGCAAATTTTGCTTTAACATTGTTTTGATCCTTAAATATTATTGCACTCACTTGAAATTTGATAATCATACCTAAACCAGGAAGGGTCACACAAGAAATAAATCATATCAACATATAAAAATCTTAGGAAAAGCGTAAAAACTTTCGGTAAAACAACTTTTCGTAAGTCGACTCAAGCGGTTCGATGGCTTAATATAAAAAAGGCGTAACTCGAATAGCCTTTATTTTACAGGAGAAGGAAACAACAGAACACTTACATACATGCAAAAAATAATTTTTAAGTGGCCATAACATAAGTAGTTATTTTCAACAGTGGCTTACTTAGCTCTTTAGGGAGGATGTATTTAGAAGTTGGCTACCAGAAAACGCTAAAAACTCGATTTCTAAAAAATCGAGATACGCCCTTTTTATATTAAGCCATCTAATTGTTCCGTTTTGCCATAGGTATTATAATTGCTCTGTGTTTGGTAGAATAATAATATACATACATAGTACTTACTTTGTTTAGTATTAGTATCCGGAGTACTTTGTGTATTGTTATGCGGGCATTGCACACTTTCCCGTTCTATGTAGCCAAAGGAGGCACTGTAAATGGCAATCCTTGAATAGGGATTGCATACCAGTGGCATATTGTCATTTTCGCATGCCACTTTGGAACGAAACTCATCTGGAAATGAGAAAATAGACAAAAGATGAATTCAATATAAAAAGCAATTAGTTGCATACACTTAATTTCATTTTGCATCTAAAGCGTAGTATGCAGTTCTCACTGAAATTCAGGTTTGTAGTTTTGTATTTATTTCTACACGGAAAAATTATCGTGTAGAATTCTATACAGAATTTTGCTTGCATACACACAAATTTATATATTTTTAATTCAAAACACAAAAAAAAAACTAAAAATTAATTACAATGTACGAAAAATTAAAAATGTCAAAAATTCCGTGACCAAACAATTGTCTGAACATTGATTTTTGTTTCAGTTGACGGCAAAAATTCTCCACTTATTGTTATAACATGCCTGTATAGACAATAAATGCCGAAATTCCGTGTACTTTTCTTTTGGAACTGCGTACTAGTAAACGGAAATTTCTTTAAGAAATTTACCAACCTGAATTTCAGTTTGTTTTTTTACACATACTTCTTATGGCAGCCTGAATTTCAGGCAGAGCTGCATACTACGCTTAACTTCGAAATATTTGAAACTACAAGATAAAAAAACAAAACTGTTATACTTATGCCCTTTTTCCCAACTTAATATTTTACTTTCTAAGTAAAATATTAAATTTTTATTAAAAGACATTGAAATTGATTATGGAGGGGTATTAGCTAGTTCCTATGGCCATTTCATTGGGGCTAATGCAAATTGTCAGGGAACCTTTACCCAAAAATCTCATAGAAAAACTAAAGATATTATATTAAACTCCTAATCATAAGAATAAGAAGTTTATAAAATCAAAGTTGAAACATGAGCTCCATAATCTATCATGTTTTTTATTTTCTTTACTTGCATACTACCACAGGTTGGTTTTTTTCCAACTCTAAATTGTAGTTGTAAGGGCAGTTGAAAATAAATAAAAGCAACAACAGCTACAAATAGTTTTCGCAATCAGCTGTGATGCCAACATGTATTTTTTTTAGCGCGGGCTCTCGCATATTTATAAAAAGTTTTTTTTTTGGTAATTATTAAATTACATTAATTTTAATTTTTAACGTGCTTTTTCCTAACTTAATATTTTACTTTCTAAGTAAAATATTAAACTTGTATTAAAATACATTGAAATTGATTATGGAGGGGTATTAGCTAGTTCCTATGGCCATTTCATTGGGGCTAATGCAAATCGTCAGGGAGCCTTTACCCAAAAATCTCATAGAAAAACTAAAGATATTATATTAAACTCCTAATCACAAGAATAAGAAGTTTATAATATCAAAGTTGAAACATGAGCTCCATAATCAATCATGTTTTTTATTTTCTGTACTTTCGTACTACAACAGGTTGGTTTTTTTCCTAATCTAAATTGTTTCAATATCTTTAGTTTTGCAATGAGATTTTTGGGTAAAGGTTCCTTGACGATTTGCATTAGCCCCAATGAAATGGCCATAGGAACTAGCTAATACCCCTCCATAATCAATTTCAATGTATTTTAATAAAAATTTAATATTTTGCTTAGAAAGTAAAATATTAAGTTGGGATATATAATCTAGCAGTTTGCGGGTGGCTTCTTGATGGCTTTTGTGAACACTCAGAAAAGCTGTATCATCAGCGAATGTTGATATGTATATGTTACTGCTTACCGGCAAGTCAGAGATATAATTATATCAGGTATAACACAGGGCCGAGGATGCTGCATTGATGAACTCCGGCTTCAATGGGTTACGGAGGGCTTAGAAAATTACCTTCTTTAACAACAAATTTTCGCTCAGTTAAGTAGCTTTCTAAAAGTTTAAGGATGTTTTCGGGTAGTTTATGTATTAAACCTTCGTGCCATACTTTATCAAATGCCTGAGAAACATCGATGAAGAGCGCAGAACAATATTTCTTTCTTCGAAGGTTTTTCTAACCACGTTCACGAGTCTATGTGTTTGTTCAATCGTGATATGTTGTCTCCTAAAACCGAGTTGGTACGATTCAGTATGGGTGTTAGTCTACTCATAAGTAGATTTTAAAATAGTTTTGACATGTTAGACAATAGGCCTTTAGGACTCCACCTTCGTATGATCTTTGCCTGGTTTAAGTATCATGGTAATCAGGGAATCCTTCCATTCTGCGGGATAGCATTTCAGGCGCAAAATACTGTTACAAATAAATAGAATTATCCGTTTTGCAGTACAGGGTAGCTCTAAGAGCATTTTGTTGCTTATTTTATCAGCGCCTGGAGCTTTTTTCGAGTTTAAGCCCGCAATATAGTGTTCAATCTCGCGAATATTGAATCTCAAAATAACATCTGGTATAGCGAGGACTGGTGGCAGCTCAACTATAGTATCAGACGTATTTGGAGTAAATACTTTCTGCAAGTGGTTTACAAACAGAGTATCTTTTTCAGCGTCAGTTCTTGCCCAGTCTCCATTCGAAGGTCGCAATGAAGGCTTATATATCACAGGTCTTTTGAGGCCTTGGGCTGCTCTCCATAGCGAATAGTCTGTTTGAGGTGTTGCGTCGAGCCCATTCAGAAAGTTTTGAAGAGAAGCGTTTTTTTGATATTCTAGTAGAGTTTTCAGCTGTTTAGTATATTCCTTCAGCCTAGATTGCTTTTTTCGGATAAAAGCCGTTCTACATCTGCTGAAAAAATTGTTTTATATCTCACCGGAAGATTTGTAGTAGTAGCATTTAGAGCAGCTTGCTTAAGGTTTGCCTCAAACATCCTAATAGCGTCAGCAGGCGTTTTTAATGGAATATTTTCTGGGCAATGAGCACTCAAATATTTTTTGTATTGTGGTTATCATCAGAAGTTGTATGTGAATATATAGTGACAATAGTTGGTGAGTGATCTGAAGACAAATCTAAAGATGCTTCAACTTGGATCATTTCGCTGGGCACACCCTTTACCACTCCAAAATCAATAACATCAGGTATTTTTCGGCGATCTGTTGGCCACTTGATATAACATTCAAACGCATTTTTGAAATTGTGTCAAACAAAAAGCAACCCTTTTGCGTGATGAGGCGAGATCCCCAGAACGTGTGCTTAGCGTTGTAATCACCGGCGCCCAAACAGCGTGGGCCTAGTGAATTAAAAAATCTACTATATTGATTTTCTGTAATAGAGTACCTGGGAGGAGAGTAAATTGATGAAATCATCAGGTTTAGATGAAAAGCTTCAATAAAGATGTTAGTTGCTTGAAGATAGTCTTCACAATGATCACTCACTAAGTAGTGTTTTAATCGCAATTTTATTAGTATATCCGAGCCACCACAAGCTTTACCTTGGGGGTCCTTTGTGCTGTAGAGAGTATATCCGTTAATTTAAAAAAAACTTCTAGCCGTCAAATGCGTCTCAGAGATAAGCATAACATCAATTTTTTATCCATCATGAAGTATTCTAGTTCGTTTTTATGTTGGCGGATGCCATTTGTGTTTCAGAAACAGATTTTTAAGCTCATGGTTTGTTTAATGCAGCCTGCAATAATGTAGACTGCATTTTCAACACTTCCTGCATCATGCAGGTCATGTTGGTTGTAAAAAAATTTGCTGTTTGTATTAAATTTTCTATTGAAGCCTCAATTCGATCAAAATTTTAACAACGGTTTTCGTTGGCAAGAGGCCGTTTTTGAGCTGTGGGCTGGTTAGACTTCAAAGCATTAGCGTATGAGAACTGGCTGTTTGGTATGTTTTGCGCTAGGGGCTGGTTAGCCTTAAAAATGTTGGCGTATGAAGGCCGGCTGGTAGCTAGTTGGCGCAACTGGGGATAATTTGTATTGTCGAAAGTAATAGGTTGAGCATAGGTGTGATTACGTCTGTTAGAAAAAGACTGCTTAACATGTACATAGACAGGGCAGCCCCTGTAGTTTGCAGTGTGATTTTGATGGCAATTGCTAAAGTTTTAAATTTTGGAATCATCTTTTGGCTTATCACAATTGGCAGTGCTGTGCAGTTCACCACAGACGACACAAATGGTGCGCAACTTGCAATATGTTTTGGTGTGGAGCTCTGCTGGCTTGTGTGGTTCCTCTACGGTAACTCGTCGGTGCAGCAAATATCTTAAGCTGTAAATGGGGTGTACTTCATTCTTTTTTAATTTCATATCACCTGGTTCCATTTCCACACGAAATAGTGGTTGGGGAACTTGCTCTCTATTTTAATGTTAGTAGCATTTTTTGCTTTAAAATTATTACTCAGTAGACCCGCTTTTACCTCTTATGGATCCACGTACGTATTGATGCCTTTTATCACTACCTGAAGCCCTTTTGAACTTTTCATTTGGTAGGTGTAAAAATATTTATTTTGTGTTTCAAACTCCGAAACTACTGAGCAGTAATGATTTTCTTCATTTACTTGAATTTTTGTTTCATTAATCGCACCACGTTTTATCGGGATCACGTAAAGCGCCTCTTCACCGATTAATTGTACTAGCCTTTTAATTAGCTCGTTTGAGTTTTAATCTCTTAAGTATATTGGGGGCGGCTTGCTTGACCTGACAATGGTGATTTCGTCTTCGTCGTTTTGTAGAAGTGAAAAGCGATTTTCAGAAAGCGCAGCATCAGATTAACCATCTTTGGGCATTTTTGCCAATGGAGCGAGGTTTTTCGATCTTGGACTTCTTTGTCTTTTTTTATTATTTACCACTTTAAAATAACGATCAATACCCTTTTGGATTTTCTGAATCAGTTTCAAGGGGGACACTTTCTGTCGTTTTTTCTTTTTCGGCTTGATGTTGGCTCATATTGTTGGCACTTGTGCTTTGCTGTGAAGCTGGTTTCAAAAAATTTACCTTTATATAACGGTCCTTCATAGACATTGAATTTGAGCGTACCCGTGTACGCAAGTGCAAATTTTGTTTACTGGGACATCACATTCTGCAGCAACAACAGTAACTTAGGCATTTCTGTGTTTGTGTTGTTTTTGTACTCATTTGGTACGAGTACCAAATATATTTGTTGCTGGTGTGCCTACTTGCTTATGGGTTTATAATTTACTTTACAAAAAGAAATGAAAAATGTGTAGGTACTAGTGATGTTACTAATATTCGTATTCGAATCGCCGAATATTCGCCTCTTTCATGATATTCGTATTCGCCAAATTCAAGCGAATATTTCTCGAATATATTGTGAGTACGTTCCAAAAAATAATACATATAAAATACTGAAAATTAAACAAAAAATATTAATTTTTACTAAAAAAACGCAAAGAAATAATCTTCTTTTAGTAAAGAAAAAAGAAAAAAAATATATTTCACAACGACATGGTATTTAAAAAGTAAAGTCCTGTTAAATTAATTTATTAATCATGTTAAAGTAATACTCAAAGCTCAGTAGAGGAATGTTGAACTTCAAAAATAAAAGTTTTGACGTCTTTTCTCCATCAAGCCTATTGCGCGGTGTGTAAATAAGCTCCGCACCACTAAGCATTCGCTCGTTCGGAAGGTAAAATATGACACAAATAAGAAGGGCTCAAAAATACATATTTTTCATTTCATTTTCACTTAAAAAAATCATATCTCTTAATCAAATAAAAATAACAGATTGTCACTTAGTGCACATCATGAATAAAGTATAGGCTATATATTCTAAAAATTTCAGATTTTTATCTGTATCCCCACATCGGTTTTTGGGTTCATTATTTTTGATAAAAATTGCACTTTTAAAAAAATCATATCTCGTAAAAGAGTGACAATATCAAAACGGCACTAAGTGGACATAATGATGAAGTACTGGCCTATATTTTCTAAAAATACCAGATTTTTATCTATATCCCCACATGGCTTTTTTGAAGCTCAAAGTTGAGAATTTTTTAAAATTTATAAATTTTCGCGCCATTTGCAGAAGATAATATTTTAGGACAATGAAACTTATGCCATAGTATCATAAGGGTTCCTTCTTCATTACAAACAAATATCAATGCTTTATGTTCAACAGGGTTCACACAGTGTTCAGTTGAAAATCAATAAAATTAGAAAAAACTGTGTAATTTTCAAGTGGCCACTTTTCGGTCATTTAATTATTCCAGATCAGTTTTGTGTAGCAATATTAAATGATCATTACTGCCCTATGGAACAAAGCATGAATCGTTTCAATATCTTTTCTACTTAAAAAGCTAGAGCAATTACAAAAATGTATGAAATTGGTAATTTTTTTACTTCGGTTGGAAACTAATCAGAAGCTATACAATAATAAATAAAAAAGATGGCGTTTATGTGTTTCTAGTACCTACAAGATTGTCCTCAATTTTTTTAATTAAAATTAAAAGCCATGCGGCACACCTATTTGTTGAATTCACTAAGAATTACTCCTATAGCATTGTGACAGTTTTTCTCAATTTATTGTTATTAACGCAAAGGGTAGATTTTTTTTCAATTAACTTTGAAATTTTAAGTGGTACTAACTATTTAGATTGAATATTCGTATTAGTATTCGAATTCGACGAATATGTTTCAGATATTCGTATTGGCGAATATTAAAAATTGATATTCGTAACATCACTAGTAGGTACCATGGTGTAATAAGTATACAGGTGGATGCAGAAGGGAAACAAATACAACTATACAACAAAAAACTATATGATGCTTGTCAAAAAGATGTACGTGCTGGACGTGGCTTATGCACACAACTAGGAGAGCAAAAAATAATCAGCTGACGTTATGCTGCCACCTGTATACTTATTTCACCATGATAGGTACGTAAAATATTAAACAAAACGGTGTTTGTTAATATTTTGTTGTTGCGAATATTTGTCTCTTTTTTACGGTTCCGATACACCAAAAGTGTAAAGGACCCCTATTGTTTTCGCTACGCTGTCCGTCGGTCTGTCCGTCACAGGCTGTTTTCTCGGGAACCGTAAGAGCTGCGGACCTGAAATTTTCACAGGATATGTATAGCTTTTGCCGCTACAACAACAAATAAATGACAGCTAAAAATTAAAGCGTGTTCTAAGGCGAGCAACGAAAAATGTTGAAATACTAATGTAATATGCAGACACTTATATATAGGCACTTTAAATTTTCAAAGTTGTATCGAATGTTATATACAAAATACCTTGTAACGGAGACGGGTTTAACACATGTAACAAAATATATGTAGGAACGACAAAATCTAAACTACGAACAAGATTAGCAGCACATAAGTCTGATTACAAAACACGTAAAGGCACAAAAGATATACAATTGAGATGCTACATATAATTAATACACCCAAGAACATACGAATGAATTACAAAACAGACACAGAAAATTTCGTGCATGCATACAAACGTATATTATCTAAATATAACCAAAAAAGCTTTTAGTTTACTTTGAACTTTTATTAAAGTAAGACAATATTTTGTGCTTTATTTTTAATGTTTTTGTTTTGCTATTGTAATTATTATTTACAAATAATGTTAATATCTGTTTTTTTGCATTTGTTTTTTATAATAGTTTTTCCTGAGGAAGAGCACCGAACGTGCTCGAAATATCGAAAAAAAATAAAAAATCAATCTACAAGATTAACACATATTTAATAAAACATAAAAAAGTTTTATTTAAATAAATGGTAGGACCTTGAGCCTGAAGAAAATAATAAGTAATATTATATATTTTTATATTGTTTATTTTGTACACTGACGGCAAATTAATGCTTGTTTCTACTTCGAGAGTACGTTGCGAAAATACATTGAAATTGATTATGGAGGGGTATTAGCTAGTTTCTATGCGCATTTCATTTGGGCTAATGTAAATCGTCAGGCAACCTTAACCCAACATTTACATTTGAAAATTGTATGTAATAGTGAAAATTCGTGAAAAAAATTAAAATCGGGAGCAATCCTCAAAATATATTAAAAATTGCCATTACTGTGAGAATATAGGTATAATACCGAGGCAAAATCACTTCCATCCCGAAAATGGTCAAACTCACACACAAATTTCCAAAATAATAAAGAAGCTCGGAAAACACAACTCGAGTAAATATCGAAAACATCATAAAATGTGTAAGTGGCGTTGCTTAAAAAATTCTAATCTCACGATTTTCCACAGCACCCTTTGTACACAGCACCATCGATATGTTTAAAGTATGTAAAGTTATGTGTTGTGTTTTAAAGTTACTTATAAATAAATAAATGTTTTTGTGGCTTTGCTTTGATATATTGCTAAAACTGCATCATCATAATTTGATGAAACATAAAGTTGTAAAAAATAGTTAATCAGTATACACACAATTTCAATTTAAAAAAAACGGTCGAATGACAGTTTGCGGCCATATTGGTTTTTAACTGATAGTGTGTACCAAAATTATTAGTCAAGAGTTTTATTTGTAGCACAAAAATCATAAATTTGTAGCATAAAAATCACAAATAAACATGGGCGCGGAAAATGATTTTTTAACATAATTTATCTGGTTCTATGATATGGAACGTTGTCTTTGGGATATACATTAAAGATTATGGTTTAATACGTGTTGTTTAAACAAAAGCATCTCAGGAGTTGTTAAATATTACTCTTTATACATTAAAAGTCACTAAAGTGGAAAAGTGATTATTTTATAAGAACAAAAGTCGTAAAACAGAGAAATAATATAGTCCAAAATACAAAATACTTTAGTCAGAGAAAGTTCACACACTGCACAATGCAGCACCATAAACTTGTATATTAAAAACTATGGAAAATTATAAATTAATTCATCCAAGCAATTAAAATACGTAAGGCATAATATCTATCAATAACCATTTAAAATATTTCCAAGCAAGTATGAAATATCATAATTTGGGAGAAAGAAAAATCATCATTTGGGAGAGGAAATCATCAAATCATATTTTGACTTAAAAATCATCAAAAATATGATAAAATCATCATTCTAGCAACGTTGATTGCAGCGACAAAAGTTGCATAATGTAAATGCAAATGCAATTTTAAAGAAGAAGCGACAAAAATTGCAACGGCAAAAATCGTACAATGTAAACGCAGTCTGTTTCTTTATTTCATTGTCTGTTTTTGAGATGTTATTCTACTTGTTTTGAAAACACAAGCACTAAAAAAATTGTAGCGAAAAACTTTTCAAATGATGCTTGGTTTATGTTGGTGAGAGTCATGTTTTGTTATTTTTGTATTTTAAGTCAAACACACTCGTATGACTATAACCAAGGCGAATTCATACTAGGTGGCCGCAAGAGCCCACCTGTTTATGTAAATGTTTACACATTTGGCCTGTCAGCAGTGTTAATGTATCAGCTTTTTTGACAGAAATATGTTAAATCTATTGCCTGTTTGTCGCACACATTCATAAGCTCCCTCAAAGTTACTAACACATACCCATGCTGATAGAAAAAAACCAGAAATGTGTCAAAATCTATTTGCTGTGTGATGCACACATTCTCAAATTTACTGATCTTTTAGTGATACCTGTTTAATGTACCTTGCGCACCTTCAAGCAAATTGAATATTTTGATCTTTTTAATGAAAAATCAAGTAAATGATAAAACAGAACTCCACGCAACGTATTTTTTCTTACAAATTGACATTGTAAATACGTAGACTGCAGCAGTTTTGAAATAGAATTTATTTTATTTTGAGAACGTATTTTCATTTGATTTTGTTTTCTCACTCTCACGAAAAAGTTACCATATTTTCATAAATTTTCATTATTTTTTTAAACAAAACATTTGATTTGAGTGTAGGAAAATAAAACGAAAATGAATAATTTTAGTTAAATTAGTGAGACACTTTTCGTTTCGGTTGTCGTTTTTGTTATGGGTTTTGTTGCTCTCTGGCTGATTTTCGGACTCGTTACAGTCTTGCTCTATTTCATCGGTGACAGTTAATAAGGCCAATGGAAATAATGTCAATTGACTTTATTTCCCACCATAAAGGGAAATAAAGTCAATTGACCTTGTTGCATTTTCTAAAACGAAGTAAAGTCAATTGAATTTATTGCACTTTCGAATATTTGATTTGTGTAGCTTCGCGATACCTCGCAATGAATAATAATGTGAATGTACCAAGTCAATTATGGTATCAATTAAAAGCAATATTTAATTAGTTTTTTCCATTATAATTAGAAATTTCAAGAAAAATTAATTTTCTTATTACTAAAGATTCTCTACGTAGGTATTGTCTTGACGTGACGTCGACAAATAGTTACGGAATAAGGAGGAATATACAAATTCTTCGACTTGTATGCCGTAAAAATAACGGAATAGCTATATTATCACAGTGCTATTCTAAAAATAACTCCAATTAAGTCAGAAAAAGTAAAACATTTAAATATTTAAAAATTTCTTTTAAGAGTAGATATCTTTTTATCTCTCGACCAAGCAAAAAACTTCTAAAATAATATAAATCTTTACATATCGTAATACCGGTTGACACATAAAAGCTAATGTACTGTTGTCGTATTAGTCAAAAAAACAGGATTGTCTTATGTTAGTGTGGGTTCAGCCTTAACGAAAGATTAAATTGAAAACGAACTAAAGCCAAACTAATTAAATAACTTTGGATAAAATAAAAAAATTTAAATTTAATGTTTTATTTCCAAAATTATGCGCTTTTTTCGTGTTTCAGTGCTTTTTGAAATTGAAAAGTTGACAACGCTGTTGAAAAAGCACAAAAACAGTGCAAAGATACAGATTTATTTTTCCAATTGGAACCACTGTACAGCACCTTTCATACAGACGTAACCGTTGCCGTGAAATCAATCCAATTTTTTTCAGAAAAGATAAATTTAAAGCAGTTTTTTTAATGGCGAACATATAAGCAACTTTTTTAAAGCAATAAAAGTGTACAATATCTCGAAAGAGGCGCAAAAAAACTAAGGATGCCATCCCCTGCAGGAAATGCGAATACTGAAATTGTAGTGCTTTACTAGTGACATTGTCAGCAGTACTACTGACCACGTGTAGCCCTGCCAATGTAATCATCTATTGACATATAACATTATCTTGTCATTGAAAATCCACCAGTAGTCTGTATCAGTACTGAGTAAGTAGTTCTTTTGGGTCCTCGTGGAGACATTGGCACCAAAGATTCACTAGTAAATTTTAGGGGCTCTAGTCCACCATATTGATATTTCCTCGCTCGATACGGATAGTGAAATAGTAGTGATTTACTAGTGGTATTGTCAATACTACTACTGACCAGGTGTACCCCAGCCAATGTAATCGCCTATTGACATAGGCTTGTCATTGAAAATCTACCAATAGACTTTAGCATTATTGAGGAGGTATTTATTTTACGACTATATAGAGACATTTGAACCAAAGATTCCCTAGTACATTTTAGTGACCCCCGTCTACAATTTCATAAGGGTTGGGCAATACACTTAAACACATATATATTTTTTTAATATTATTTTTTATATAAAAAATTAAATAAATTATTTTTAAATTATTTGGGCCGAACTATTTCTGAAATTTATATACCTTTTCCGATTGTATATACATATCAATTGAAATTAGGGTTGTCATCGCTTAATTTATAAAAAGAGGACAGCAGATGAAAAAAAACCCGGACATTTGCTTAAAAAAGTAGGACTTAAAAATAACACGAAATAAATTTTTTTCCAATAATTTCACTACCAATAAAATCTTAAATACATATCGATGGTGTTGCGAAAAAAGGGCCAATCTCGCAAAATTTTACATAGCAGATTTTTAGTAAATTCGAAAAAATTTTTTGAGTTTTGGGTCTATGGTAGCAAAGGCTCCATATGAAGTTTTCGATTTCGGTTTCTTTTTCGTCTTGTTTTTAATTATACCATATTTGTTCTTTAGAAATATACACTCTAAATCACTTTTGTTGAAAATTAGGTCGATAATAGTCGGCAACACTTTACAGATTATTATCGACCTAAAATTACACACACATTATTTTTGAACAAAAAGTTTTTACTAAAAAAAGCGATTGGCTGCGTGCAGGTTTGAACCGCGACATCCTGACTGATGGTCTGACGTATCTATCATTCAGCCATAGCCGTATTATACTTTATGTTACATTTTTTCCACTTGGACTAAATATGTTGAATTTGAAAGGTTTTTTTTAATAAAATAACTACAAAATCGATGTAATTTTAAACAAGGATAAATTTTCAACACAAATTTAGACAATATATGATCGTAAATTTTAAGAAATATTTTAGACTGTACATAAGAAAACCAAAATACACATAAACATGACTGTAATATAAAAATATTGCCTGTTGCGATAATCGGGGTGCTGCGATAATCGATTGTTGCGAATATCGAACTCGCATTGTATTTGGAATGAAACACTCAATCTGTATATAATTTATCATTCGTCCATAGACCCGAGGAATTTCCATTAATATGTAGCTCCAAAAGCAAAAATGTTTTATTTTTAATAAAGGTTTTTGGTTTGCAAAAAAAGGTCGTTGGAGAAAGATTTTCATTAAATTATCATGTATTTAAATCCATAAATTAAATTCTAGCGCTAAAATAGCTAATTGAAGCTCGTGCACAGAATAGAAATTAATTTTTAGTTTGACAAATACCTTTAAGCTTAAATCTTCGCAAGCCCTAAAAAAGATTGACTAGCAAACCAAATCAAGCCCGTCTGGCCAGCCAGAGCCACCTGAAATGTAGTGATAAGCAAAATACACATGAGCACTGATGATGGAAGTGTAGCGGCTTCCGAAAGTAGCGCTGCTATGTTCTGCTGTGTGCGTAGAAAAATTCAGTTGATGTTAATTTTTCCCTTGTTCCTTGAAATATTAATCATGCCTGATTATTTCTGAATATATCGTTACGAATCTTAGCATAATAATCAATTTGCATAAATAGGTTCGAAATAATCATATTAAATAAAATATGAACTCTGGCTTAAATCTTTATTACTGTGGCCCTTTTTACGGAACACCATCGATATTTTAAATACTTATATACGTCATAGAATAACATCACAACCCTCATGGACAGTATTATTTACAACATAAGCTGGACATCTAATACAAATTGATATTTTCCTTTTTAGCTTGGTTTTTAATAAATGTAATATAAAAGCGAAAAATATATAAATGTAAAACAGATACTTTACGCGAACTTAATCTCCCTTTTGAATGGCGCTTTTCACAATGTACGATTAAAAGTTAACGTAGACTTTAACAGCAACTTCGGCATACAAAACTTGCCTTAAAGTCCACGTTAACTCTTAATCGCACATTGTGAAAAGGACCGTAAGTCGGTAAAAAGTAGGACTTTCCCGGATGCACATTTTTGTCCCTGACAGAGAACACAAAAAGAGGACAGTGTCCGGGAAAAAGAGGACGTATGACAACCCTAATTGAAATTAAAAAATTTTTATTCGAAATTAAAAATTTTGCAATTGAGTTTAAAAAATATCAATTGAAATTAAAAAATCCTATTTGAAATACAAAAATTTTCTTTGAAATTAAAAAAATGAAAAAATATATGTGTATATACATATGTATGTATTTTCTGTTAAAAAATTATATTCTACTAAAAACATTTGTTAAATTAAAGCATTCAATTAGAGGCGCAGCGGCTAGCCGCCGATCGGGTTGTAACTCTGCTATTGACTGTACAGAAAAAAAAAAGAAAATATCTATTGACGCTTTCATTGACAATGTCACAAAAAATACACTAGAACTGTTGTCTCTAACGTATCTCTACTCGCGCATAAAAATAAGAGTGTTGACATAGAGACATATGGTGCTAGGCTGACTAAAGGGTCTTAATCAGCAAAATTTACAAAATAAATGTGCTAAGAACTAAAACAAAAACACACGATTTTTAACATCCTTAAAATACTCTGTGTGCTCTTTACAATTTGGATGAATTCACCTAGGTGTGCTGTTTTTATTTTTAAACGTCTAAGCTCATTGTAATTATGCTAGCAAATCAAACCCATATTCAAAGGACTTTAATTTGATGGCTTAATTTTTTCTACACAAGAGTGAATTGAATCAATGAGCTGTCAATAATTAGAGGTTATTGCTTCTCTACATTAGATAATGTAGCCATTATTTAGTGCTTGAGCATGGCTGTGTTACAGAAAATTTTTAGGTATATACATACATACACTAAGGGCAAACCGGGAATTTTAAAATAAAAACTTGTGATATTAATTCAATAATTTTCAATTCAAAAGAAAAACTTTATTGAAATAAGCAAAATCAATAATTTTCAGCTTTGAATAAATATGGTTCAATATTGAAATAAAAAGTTTCAACATGACTAGACTTTCGTTAATGTTTCTTATTGGATCAATATGATTTTTTTCTGGGTGTACATATGTGTGTATTTTTAATATGCATGAATTTTCATATATAGTTGATTCTCATTCTAAACGTATATTTTATGTTTTTTTGTTTGCTAATGAAACTAATATATATATATATATATATATATATATATATATATATATATATATATATATATATATATATATATATATATATATATATATATATGTATATATATATATATATATATATATATATATATATATATATATATATATATATATATATATATATATATATATATATATATATATATATATATATATATATATATATATGTATATATATATATATATATATATATATATATATATATATATATATATATATATATATATATATATATATATGGACCACTGTAATATATATACATATATACATATATATATATATATATATATATATATATATATATATATATATATATATATATATATATATATATATATATATATATATATATATATATATATATATATATATATATATATATATATATATATATATATATATATATATATATATATATATATATATATATATATATATATATATATATATATATATATATATATATATATATATATATATATATATATATATATATATATATATATATATATATATATATATATATATATATATATATATATATATATATATATATATATATATATATATATATATATATATATATATATATATATATATATATATATATATATATATATATATATATATATATATATATATATATATATATATATATATATATATATGTATATATGTATATATATTACAGTGGTCCATGCTTACATAGAAAAAAAATAAACTTCCAAGAAGAAGTTTCGGCCTACCCTCTAGTTTTTTTACAGCTACCATTTATATTATGTCTAAAAAATTTGAGCAACTTATCTTATATACAAGGGAGTGCTCATCGCTCAATGCTCAATACAGAAGTCTGCGGACTTTCTAAAATTTTTCAAAAATGTTGATGTGTGAAATAAGAGAATCAAATGCAAATATTCTAAAACCGCTATAAATTTAATCTCGTTTTTGGAGAAAATCATACTTTCTTAATGTGGAAAATCAACAGCATGCATTACGGACACGCCATTTTGTATGAAGATAATATAAACAGTATTTTCGTTCTTCCTCTTTAACACTTAATGGACAATCTTGCACAAAAAAGCTCATGCACATTTATTTAGAATATATTAAACCGTGCTAAAGCAGTTTTCGTTTTAAAATTTATGGGTTTATTTTATGAAATACTCTTACTATACTTTCAACGAACACGAAAAAAGCATTTGAAATGAGAATTAGCCATACATATATTTTTAATTAAGTTAAAAGAAAAAAATAATGATGTGTTTCTAAAGAAATGTTGTGAACAACCCCTCGATACGTAACATAAACTATTGTATAAATAAAAATTGTACAAAGGATTTGCTACATTATACGTGCATATGTAATTATGTATGTACACCAGGATGCAGCGCCGGTGTATGAAGGTGAAAAAAGTCATCCAATCGATTTCGAATACCTCCAGAATGTTGAATCTAGCTTAGGGCTGTCATACGTCCTGGTTTTCCAGGATTGTCCCGGTTTTAGACAAATTGCCCTGGTGTCCTTGTCCACTCTTAAATTTTCCTGGTTTTTTGATACAGGTCAATGCAGACAAAAATTTTATTTCTGCTGATTTTTGTTATGAACAGACGTTAAGCTTTCTTTTATAAAGCTGTTTACATGAAGCAATTTTACCAGCATTTCGTCACTTTATTATTGAATTGACCCATAAACATAGGAAAAAGCATTAAAAAGCAGCAAACCAATAATAAGCTGATGATTTGTTGCCTTGGGCCACAGATTTTTGTTATGAACAGACGTTAAGCTTTCTGTTATAACGCTGTTTACATGAAGCAATTTTACCAGCATTTCGTCACTTTATTATTGAATTGACCCATAAACATAGGAAAAAGCAGCAAACCAATAATAAGCTGATGATTTGTTGCCTTGGCCCAGGGTTGCCCAATGATTTTGATCAAAAATCTGCACTTATCATGGAAAAAATCGGTATTTTCGGCACTTCAATTCGAAAAATCGGCAAGAAAATTGGCATAAATAGACCTAAGCATTTTTCATGGTTTTATTAATTTTATTAATTAGAAAACAAACAAAAAATAGTAATCGCCAGTAATTTCATGTGGTTTATAAACATAAATGCATAACAAAAAAAGAAATGATTTTACAAGCTTAAATATATGCCATGGAATATAAATGATTTTCAGAATGAATAAATCGCTTTTAATATGAGTACCAAAACAATTGGTTTTATGAGTTTCAAATAATATGTAGAATAAAGAATTCCTTTTAAAGTTTAATTTTCTAAGGAACATCGAAATTTAGTTTAGTTACCCGCGTACTGAAGAGTGTACACAGAAAAAAATAGACAAGAATTATATTCAATAAAACCATGTTATTAAAAAAAATATGAATTTCAATAACAGTTATCTTTAACATAATAAAATATATCGTTGTAAGTATTTCTTTTCCATGCCGGTTATTTCTTTTCTTTTTATACATAAGTACTTAAAACAAGTTGTATCCCATAAAAAAAATAAATGGGATATGGCTCAGCTAGAGAGTGTATGCTTTACGTCCGGAAAGCCCGGGTTCGTATTCCAGCCATGTCAACATTTTTTTATTTTATATATATATTTTTATTTTGAAATATTTTTGTTATCAATATAGGGGTATTCTTTATCACAGGAAATTTGAAAAAAAAATTAATGAATACCGGGATTTTTGTTATCAAAAACGAAACTTATTTTTTTCTGTGTACTAGGCTATTAACTGGAAGGTCGCAAGTTTGATTCCTACCAAGACTCGGGTGTTTCTGCAGAAAAGCTCAAAGAGGCTTAATCAGTACGTCCGTTTGTTAAATTGACGGAGCTAAATATTTGTCCGATATTTGCAGACAAATGTGGCAGAACCATAATTTTGTTAAAAAATTCTGCTAAAACTGGAAAAGCCTTTATAGAATCGCCTCGCTTTATTTTAGAAATTATTTGCCAAAAATTATGTAAATTAATTTCAATCTTTTTGAATATTTGTTCTAATGCAAGAACTATCAATCTATAAAATTCTGAAATTTCTAATAATATCAAAAATATTAATGATTTTTTTCTTCATTACGATATTTGAGTTTATTAAACTTAGTGATTTGCAGTTATGTACCATCAAGATCAAAGTTTTCGTATGAAAGTGAACATTTCTATATAAAAATTTATACAAAGCCTGGGGCTTACGTCTTTCAACTACTCGATGAAATAAACACAGGTCGCCTCGCCAGCCCATGTGTTTATTTTCGCCCTTCGTAATTTTAAATGAATTTTTTATTTTTGTTTATTGTTTTTTATGTTATATGAATTACATGTTAAGTTTTGCATCTATTGTTTAATTGTTGGACTTCAATTTGAAATATATGGTTGATACATGTATCAAAATAAATATATGTTGCAGTTCATTTTTATGTGATTAGTTCTTGGAATATATAAGCTATTGTTGTACATTCTTTGGGATATGTATTATAAATGTCCTGGTCGACGCACAGTGCTTTGTCCCCATATAGTGAATCGGCAAAATTAGAGAAGTTATCGTAGAAAAATGAAATTTGGTGTGCTGGTTCAAAATATGTTAATTAAGAAAAATTCGAAGTTTCGGAAAAATCGGTGCAAGGACATGACTACCTCCCATACATAATTTTTCTCAAAAACTAAATTGTAACTACATTAGTGATCAGAATGCACTGAAAACTTATAACAACTTATAAAACTATATTTTTGGGCTCTCTGAGAAATTTCGCTTCATTCGATACAAGGACATGACCATCTCCCATATATCCTTTTTCTCATAAACTAAATTTTTGCTACATTAGTGATCAGAATACGCTGAAAACTTATAACAACTTATAAAACTATATTTTTGGGCTCTCTGAAAATTTTCGCTTCATTCGATACAAGGACATTACCATCTCCCATATATCCTTTTTCTCATAAACTAAATTTTTGCTACATTAGTGATCAGAATACGCTGAAAACTTATAACAACTTATAAAACTATATTTTTGGGCTCTCTGGAAAATTTCGCTTCATTCGATACAAGGACATGACCATCTCCCATATATCCTTTTTCTCATAAACTAAATTTTTGCTACATTAGTGATCAAAATGCAAATAATTTAATATTCTCTTTAAAAAGGGTCATAAATAAAATTGTTTCTAAATTTGCTCAACAAATAAGATAATTAATTTTAATTGTAATTTATGATGTTTTCTTTCAAAATGTATTTCTCAATTTCTTTGAATTCATCATTTTTTTTAATGTGTTTTGTAGACCTAAGTGACGATAATTCCGGATCCGACATTAATAACAAATGAGCCATTAAATCTCTATTTGTATTTTCTCTCGTCGTTTTTCTTGTATGGGATAATCGCACATTCCTTATATTTTTATGACTGGCCTCTAAGGCTTCTTCGGACAAACTACCTAGAATAAAAATAGTTTTAAAAAATGTGTAAAACGTTTTTTTGATATTTTATTACCTATTGGCAAGTTGAAGTATTCCAGAACATCGCACCCATGCACTAAAACCTTATGAACAGTACTTGGCATATAATACCAGCCATACTGTATTAAATATGAGTTTCTAGTAATATTTAGCAGCTCCTTAAACGTTGTCACATTAACCGCGATTCCGCAAGATAAAACTCTTAATATTATGCCAAAATTATCAATAAGACTTCTATCAATCCCCGTAATTTCAGCAGAAATTTCACTATCTTCAAAAAATCGTCGAGCCGTGTTTCCATCGTTAGTAGTTCCAAATCCCGTTTTTACTTGGTCTATTATTAATCCCGTCCGTGTTTTGAATTCATTTTGAATTCTTTTTTTGTTTTGTGAAAAAATTGAGGCATTTTCCTTATTGACTCTCCAAACTTTAAAAGGAAGACGGTAAGCAATGTGCAATATACATTCAAAAAAGCGTATCCAGCAGTGGAGTGTAGAAAGTCCATATTTATAATTATTAATACAAGGGTTCTTAATAATGTTTATATTGTTCATATCTCTAGGGCTTGCATTACATGTAAAGCACCTACTTGCTGAGTTTGTGTTACTCAAAACATTTGCAACTGAACCATCTATCATTGTGCAGTGCATATCGTAAGACACCTCAACAGTTGAACCATTTGTATCAATTACAGAACATTTCAAATTTTTAAATTTTTCAATAAAATCGTTGTACACTTGCTTAACTAAAAGTGGATTCTCTTTTGTTAATACAAATTTAAGCGGTCTACAATACATTGTGGAAGATGGCGTTGTATTTACCCATAATACTTCCTTTGAGTCTAAATTTACCATTCTGAAAAAATAGAAATTTTAAATATAAAAGGATAATTGTGGAATGCACGTATAAATGTACATCTGTGTATAATAATTTACATACCTCAGAGGGACAAAGGCTACAAAAAAAATGAACTCGTCGGAACTATTTTCGTTTTCAAATTTTTGCTTATATCGACTATGGCCAGAGCTACCATCCATGCCCCACTTGCAAATTAGGGACAGCTTTGTACATTTTTGTTCCGTATTACAAATTTTAATCACACTTTCCGCCGTTTTACACATTATACATTTTAAGTCAACCTCTGCTGAAATTTCAGTCGTTGCAATAGAGGGTAAGAATTTTAATTTTTCATTTCTTAACGCATATAATGATGGCAAACAGTTTGGATGAAGCTCATTAATTGCTTCCCGCAATACGTTATATTTTCGTTCCGACAAATCCAAATCCATGTATAGCGCCAATGACTTTTCAATAGAAATGCATTTTACATCTGCCTTAGTGCTGTCTAAATTATTATTACACCTCTTTCTTAATTTGTCTGCTGCATATTGAAGTTCTTCAAACGAATAATTTTCAATCAATTCTGAAATCTTTCTATTTTTTGATCTAACAGAACTTTGACTGAATACTTTCTTTTTTCTACCAGATTTAGTCATTTCTTTATTTGTAGTATGTGACTCGTTTGTTTCCATATCTGATGCTATTGAAGATTCCATTGTTTCCAGTTGTTCTATGTCAGATACAATAGATATCTTATGTTCGCAAGTTTTGCTCGTGCTTGGTTCCTAAATATTTTAGTTTTAAAGTTCAACTCTTTTACTTAGATTAAAAAGAATATCAATATACAACTTACATTGTCTGGGTCGAAAAATTTCCAATTCAACCACTTAGAATACTTTTTATCGAAGAATTGTCTATTGGATCTACTCTCGCGCCAATATTTTTTTATTTTATTGTCAAACAATTTAATTTTTCTTAACAACACTTCTTTTTCAAGACTTGAATCCCCAATTTTGCCTTTTATAAATTTATATACTTCTGGGATTTTATTTTTTGAAGACACTGATAACCAAAAATCAACTATATCGGAATTAATAATACAATTTGTCATTATCGAAAAATATTGCTTCACAACTAGTAAATAAATTTAACAAAATAGTTTTATTATGCATATACATATGTATATAGAGATGAATCAGTGAGATTATTTAACTTACGAACGAGATGAACCAGTGAGATTATTTAACTCACGAGGGCTCACTATTAGATTATAATGACTACTGCAGCACGAGGTTATTTCAATATTGACTAGGTATTAATTTAATGTTTTAGTGGTAATTCCACAATTAATTCAAATATTATTGATAAAAAAAATGGTGAAAACTTCAAAACAATCGCAAACTATTAGAAAATGATGACGTTAAACTGAAATAAACACGCTCTCATCTCTTGCTCAAATATAAAAAATAACGGAAAATAGCAAAATGTAAATAACAATATCAATCATATCCAGGGTTGTCAGATTTTTTCTGGCCTATTTCGCCAAATTGATTTTAAAAATCGCCAAAAGTCGCCAAAATCAATTTTATGCAGTTTTTCTTAATAAATATTTGATACTAAATTTAATTTTATATAACACTTTTTTTAATATAATTTTTTAGAAAATAATCGTGTAGAAATTTAACAGAAAATCGCCAAAAGTAGAAATAAAGTCGCCAAAAATTATATATTGTAAATTTTTCTCATCCAAATTCAAAACGAATTAATTAAAATAACTAATATAACAAAAATCATAAAAATCAAGTTGGTTTCATTTTTTGCAGACGAGTTTTGGTAGGATTTATTTTTTTTATCGCGACGGGTTCAGACTTCTGGCTGCCCTAATCTAGCTAAATTACATATGTAAAAAAATGAAGTTGCTTGAATAACACAAAAAAATGTTAATTATTACTTTTAGGGATACGCATAAAAACAAATTTGTGCCGAATAAAATAAGCTTAAAATCGGGCAGACCTGACAAAAAATAAAAAAGTTATGAGCCATTAGTTGAAAAATTCCGTTTTTATATCCCATACAAAATTGCTTTAAAAAAAAAAAACATTTTTTATGCAAACTGAATTAAGTTAATTTTGTATGAAAAATAATATAGCTTTTTTTAGTTAACGGCTAATAACTTTCTTATTTGTGATCGTCACAAAATTATCTTTGAAATAGTCAGAAAAAAATATACTCGGTATATTTTTTCATCTTCGTTGAGCAATTTAAAATTATAGTTTTTGTGAAAAGGTTTAAAAATATACTTGTTAACAGTTTTATTCGATGGGCGCAATCAGTGTATTAAATGAAAGAATGGATATATCTACAGAACAGGTGAGCCGTTCTCGGAACTTTCGCTGTTAAACGAAAAAACCAAAAAACTAGTTTTTCGCGAAAACGCTTATTAAGAAAAATAAATGAATACCATTTTCGTGTTCAGCGACCTCAATTTAACTTAAAAATGTTTTTTTTTTTAAATATGATAAAGACTTAGAAATTCGAAAATTTGCTTCATCTTAATTAAGTTTGTTTGAAATCTAACCTTGTAAGTATAAAAATATTGGATATTTTGAGTGTAATAAGTTATAACAGCTATAAAGAATCTAAAATGTTGCATCATATGATGTTTCACAAATTGATCGACTTGATCTCATTTTCAAAATCTTGATGCTGCGGTAGAGGGCTAAAAGCATGTATCTAAAAATAAAATGCAAAGGTTTACTGCTATTCGCAGTTGAAATTAGCAAAAAATTCTCACGCCTACCCTAATATACACACAGAAAAATTTCATAGTAAAATCGCCGAAAATGAGGTTAATTTAAAATTTTTATGTAGTGATTTTGCTTCATGTTAATTGAACATGGTTTAAAATAAATAACTTTGAAAGAACATTTTTCTTTTGAAATAAATAAAATGGCCATCAAAAGCGAAAGCAAAAAATAATCAGAGTTTGTGAGTGTTGGATTATTAATCGGATAGGGAAATTTCGGAATAAAAATTAACGCAAGAATTTACATGAAAAGTCTTGTATTCTATTTGTTGACAAAAATTAGTTAAATAGCTGCTGTTTTCTTCATAAGTGGTAAGAGTAAACAAGCACGCTGATGAGACGGTGTAGCGGCCTCTCGAAATCAGTAATACGATCCGTTCTGCTAATCTGTTTTGAATGTTCCAACACTATTAATAAAAATAATTTGAATTTATATTAATTCAAATATTGAACTAAAAAGCCGAAATAATAAAATTTCAGTTCAAAATAAAAATTACGTAAAAATAATTATTAATGCGACGGCCCGCACATTTGCTGACAAAAATTAGTTAAATAGCTTATGTTTCCTTTTAAAAAAGCATCCACCTTCATAAGTTGTTAAAGTGAACAAGAACGCTGACGATGTAGCGGCCTGTCGAAATCAGTAGAACCGATCCGTTCTGCTAATCTGATTTGAATATTCCAACACTCAACTCTTAATAAAAATAGTTTGAATTTTCATTTATTTAAATATTGAACTAAAAATCCGAAATAATATAATTTCAGACTTACACCAATTCAGTTCAAAATAAAAATTACGTAAAATAAAAACTATCGGTCATGTTCTGAAAACCATTTCGTTTTGAAATCGTAAAATTTCATGACAGAGTTCAGCAATAAAGCTCACATATTGAAACTTTTTAATTATGTTTTATATGTTTGAGATATGTAATCTGAACTTAACTTCAAATGCACTAAATTGTTCGATTAAAAGTACACTGTTTTTCGTGTTTGACATTTTGCGATTTCAAAACAAAATGGTATTCAGAACATGACCGTATATTTCATGTTGATTTAATATTCCAGTACAGTTAATCAAAATGAAGTTGATACTACAGAAATATGTAATACGAAGAATCATGTTGAATTAAAGTTATTTAAAGTTTAAACAACTTGAATTCGACATTGAAACAACACGAATAATCATGTTGGATCAAATTTGGAACGATTTTCCGTCATCCCACGTCAAATTTGGTTTGTAACCAGACCGGTTTCGGCTATGTGCCATCTTCAGTGTTCTATTGAGTATTCAATAGAACACTGAAGATGGCACATAGCCGAAACCGGTCTGTTTACAAAACAAATTTGACGTGGGATGACGGAAAATCGTTCCAAATTAAAAAAACCCCGTCGAAAGAAAAACACAACACTCATGTTGGATCAAAGTTATTTCAAATTTAAAGAACATGAATTTGATATTTAAACAATACAAAGAATCATGTTGAATTGAAGTCATATCAAGTAGAAACTACATGACTTTAATGTAGCTATTCGATTACTTGTTTTACTTATGTGATGTGTTTTAGCAGATTAGGGGTTCGAACCCAAAATTATGGAAATCGTCGTCACAAAAAGGATGAAAAATGTCAATTGGGGTTTAGGGTTTTCATTGGGGTTTTTAAAAAATATATTGTAGTTTTTTGGGGAAATTCCTTAAAAGTTTCTCTCTTTGATCTATAATTAAAACTACTTATTCTAAAATATTTTTAACGTACATACATATATTAAGAGATTTGAACCCTAGATAAAGGACTAATCCATATTATTAACACAAAGTTCAGTTATATAAATTTTAATTAAAAGTTTACTAACTCTCTGTTTGTCTGACCTTAAGTTTTATCTGAAAGTTTAACATTATCGTTAAAATTTTGTTGATCCTTTACCAAATCATCAGGAAACTTCAACCATATTTTTGAAAAGTTTCAAACTTCTTACCTTACTAATAAACCGTTGTAGGCTTAGAAACTTATACAAAGCACAATAAACAAACAGTATTCGATATCAATATATTTTATTTTTCATACTGAATACATATAATGCGGATTCAGCTCATCGAAATACATGTATGTAGGTGGGTTTGGTCAATTATACAGTCCACTTTTTTGTTTTTTATGTGCCTGTGTAGTTTTAGTGTTAATGAGTTTATAACAGTGCCCACTAAACCTGAGATTCGAAATAAAAGAAGGTTCGCTAAAACGAAGAATTTTCGAAACAAATTTGTTCGATAAATACTCGTGAATCTAAAAAAAATCTAATGTTCGCAAATGCGAGCTTTTGTCGATAATGTTGCGACAATAAACTCAATTGCCAAATTTCATAAAATGTGAATGTCCGCAGCATCGAAATATGTCTCGATAAGAAGCGCAATTGCCAAATTTCATAAAATATGAATGTTCGCAGCATTGAGCTATTTTCGATTATTTATCGAATGTGTAATTTACATTCATTTGTGCAATAATTGAATAGAAAAAAATTTGCCACGATAGCCTAGTGGATGTGTGCTAATCTGTTAGCCTGGCGGTACCGTGTTCGAATCTGATTGATTGCATCCTTAGTTACAATTTTAAATAAATAAATATTCCATTATATTAAAATAGATAAATTAAAAAAATAAAGATAACAATCTTGAAAACTTACTTTTTCCTGCATTTTTGTGGTATCGATATTTCTTCGATATTGGTTCGCTATTGATTTGTCAGCGAAACATCGAAATCGAAAGATTTGCTGCCACAAACTGAGCGAGGAGTGGGCTCTAGCAGCCTTTTCTCTTTTATGAAATTTGGCAATGGCGCTTCTTATCGAGACATATTTCGATGCTGCGAACATTCACATTTTATGAAATTTGGCAATTGAGCTTATTGTCGCAACATTATCGACAAAAGCTCGCATTTGCGAACATTAGATTTTTTTTTAGATTCATGAGCATTTATCGAACAAATTTGTTTCGAAAATTCTTCGTTTTAGCGAACCTTCTTTTATTTCGAATCTCATGTTTAGTGGGATCTCCCATACAGAACATTAAATTTTCGAACACTGATTGCTTATCATAAAATATTTTTCGCATATTTTTTAACACATGTACATATTAACCTTTCTCAAAATTATATTTGTTTCTGTAGATATTCAACCTAATTCACAAAATTTTTTTTGATTAATAAGAGACTTATTAAACGAATTTTTGTATGAAAATTTGTTTTATTAATCTGTTATAAGTCAGAAAAATTTTTTATGAATTAGGGTAATTATATATATATATATATATATATATATATATATATATATATATATATATATATATATATATATATATATATATATATATATATATATATATATATATATATATATATATATATATATATATATATATATATATATATATATATATATATATATATATATATATATTAAATTGCTCAACTAAGATGAAAAAATATACTGAGTTTATTTTTTTCTGACTATTTCAAAGATAATTTTGTGACGATCACATTAGTCTGGCACATACTTAGTAAAATTTTTATTATTTTTGCAAAATTTGGAAAAATTAAATTGTCATTAAAACTTTATGATTTGCAGATTTTGAACCAAAATGCTTCAACATCTAATTTAGATAATATTTGCTTTTAATATTCAGAAAAATTATATTCAAGCATTCTTGTGTTATTAAATTTAAGTCAACTATATACTTATTGCATAACTGTTTAAATTGATAAACACTTTTGTTATTATTTCCAATGGACACTTCAGGATTTAAAAATTCCATTTCTTTGAAAATTGACTTATTATTTAGTGGTGGTCTTCTTTGCGTTTCTTCAAGAGCAGTTACCTGATGAGCACTGCTTTTTGGAAACGATTTCAACAATTCTTCACATTCACTACCGACATAAACGTCATGTATTGGCAATGAAACATGACCTTATGACACAATCAGCCTTTAGGCATTCTTTTTTTTATACAATTTTGACCAAGTATGAAAAATATTTTTGTTGATTCTCAGTGTGTAAAGCATGGACCAATATTTTTTCGATTGAAACAGTGCATTTAAGGAGTTAAAATAATGCAACAAATAATTAAAATTTGTCCTGCTTAGTTGCAAATTTAAAATGTTCTATTAGAAATTGAAAATTATCCAATATTCTTTAGATGCATTTTTGATTGGTCGTTGCTGTTCCTAATATTTTTCTTCATTCATCATTTCTTGGAACTCCTCCAATTAGGAACATCTTTTTGAACTGCCGGAAATGTATGTTCCAATTTGCCTTACCAAATCTTCGAGAGCTCTTAGCAACATTAAGCAAGATTTGTTTGCTACTATGGCAGCAGAGTGGCATATACATTTGATTGTTATTACGTCAAAAGTCTATACGCGAGTGAATTGTTTTGTCTGACCATAACATTAGCGCTATCACAACACAGTCCAATGATGGGAATATTGTATGATAAAATACATTTTTTAAAAAGGCACCCACATGAATTAACTGCATCAACTTTAAAAAAGTCCTCTCTTGCTCCTCGTCATAATACCTTACAAGAAGACACATATGTAGTTTTTTTTTAAACATCAATGCTTTCATCCAGCAGCAGAGAAAATGTATGTATTTGAAGCTTTCTAATTAGATTTTACTTTTCTTCTCTTGCTAAAACATTCGTAATAATTTTCGAACATTTGGTTCGCCCTAATTGGCATTTTTCTATAATTAAATAATCAAGTACAATTTCTTTTAATAATGACATAAAGTGATCAATTGCTTGAAGATATAAATTGTGTTTAGCAAAAAAAGGCTTAAGCGGATAGTGTGTCAAAAAATGAATCCATCATTTTAGTTTTTGTTTTTGAAAGATATTTTGTGAATTTGAGTATTAGCATGTTTATTTAGGTCTGGTTTACCGCAATTTAATATTTTACCACAATAACCCAGTCAAATAGGCAGAAAAAAGGGGCCAACTGCGGAATGAGAGATAATCCTGCATGTTCTGTAAATCGAGTCGATTTAAAAACGCTCGGTTTGGACAAATTAAATCTACTAATACCAACATTTTTTCGAACTTTTTTGTAGTCTTCTATTCTTTCGAGCTTAAAATATCACATCTGAAATTAATTTACTATATATGATTTAAAATACATCAATGAGGACATTATTTATTTTTGGAAAACGAAAATTTTACTCGGATTCGGTTTACAGAACAGTGGCGAATATAAAATTTACGACAACTTTTCTTTAAGCCAATTTTTCCTACGACCAACCGTTTTTGAGATAGAGGGTAGAGAGCCCGGAGCGCTCAGCAATACCCACTGCAATGTAAGGCCAACCGTGAATATCAGTGAATAATACCTTGTATTAAGTTAGGGAATGAGAGATAATAATATATTTACCCGTTTTATTTTTACTTAAAATCTACTTTAAATAAACTAATAGGGCATTTACACTGTTTCGAAATCAAGTACTTATAGTGCATTTACACTGTCTCGAAATCTAGTACTTACTAGATTTTAAGCTAAATCTAGTGGTTTTATACTAGATTACCCATACAAAACGAGATCTACTTTTTCAGTAGATTTGGACGAAATCTAATCAAAATCTAGTATTTTTATTTTGTCTTTACTACCCAGTACAACATTTTAATATAAACGGTGAGTGAATTAGCTACGCCCTACAAACATATTCTATTAAAGGTGTGTGAACTAGCTAAGTTGTCTCTTGTTGGGTTATAGCTTAAGATAAATTTGAGCCAAAGTATTTTGTCTTGGATACGAAATCTTGAAAAATGTCATAAAAAGCAAAGTGTAAACGATGTAGATTTCGAATCAAATCTACTAGATTTCGAGCCAATGCAAATGCCCTATTACGATAATTCGAGCTAATAGGGCATTTACACTGTCTTGAATTCTAATAGATTTGGTTTGAAATCTTTTTCGAAATCTATGTCGTTTACACTAGCCTTTTTGACATTTTTCTAGATTTCGTATCCAAGAATAAATACTTTGACTGAAATTTATCCTAAACTCTAACCCAACAAGTGCCAACCTTAGCTAATGCACACACTTTTAGTAGAAAATGTTTGTAGAGCGTTGCTAATTCACTCACAGTTTATATAAAAATGTTATACAGGGTAGTAAAAAGAAAATAAAGATACTAGACTTTGAGTAGATTTCGTCCAAATCTACTGACAAAGTATATTTCGTTTTGAATGGGAAATATAGTAAAAAACAACTAGATTTAGCTCGAAATCTCGTAAGTACTAGATTTCGAGACAGTGTAAATGCCCTATAAATCTAGTTGTTTTTTTTACTAGATTTCCCATACAAAACGAAATCTACTTTGTAAGTAGATTTGGACGAAATCTACTCAAAATCTAGTATTTTTATTTTATTTTTACTACCCTGTACAACATTTTTATATAAACGGTGAGTGAATTAGCTACGCTCTACAAAAATTGTCTCCCAAAAGTGTGTGCATTAGCTAAGGCGGCACTTGTTGGGTTACAGTATAAGATAAATTTCAGTCAAAGTATTTATTCTTGGATACGAAATCTGGAAAATTTTTCAAAAAAGCTTAGTGTAAGCGATATAGATTTCGAAAAAGATTTCAAATCAAATCTACTAGATTTTAAGACAATGTAAATGCCCTATAATATAAAATTAGAATATACATACAATAAATATTTTATCTAATGAGTTTTTAATAACAAAAAGTAGGTACACAGAAAAGAAGAATCAATCCATCGGTACTTAAATTAATCCCAAGCTTTGTCAAGTCCTGAAAGCAATAACAGAAAGATTGATTCAATTACGAAATATTCAAGCGCAAAACACTTAATTTTAGCCTGATTCGGCTTTATTCATGTAAAAAAATTTTATTTAAGTACGACAATGTTTATAAACTTTATACACGGTCGTACTACTACTGTTAATTCACTGATGTTATCTTGTTGTTGTTTATAAGCGTGTCATAGGCTGCTAAATCGGTGCGCTCTCGCTTACAAAGTAAGCTACGATGTCAGTACCTGTCGCTACAGTGCGTTTACATAATAAATGGAACTGTAACCGAGCTTGCTGTTGAAATATAGCCCAAAAGTAGGCCACCATTTTTTACTTTGAACATAATATATTATATGGGATAAATTCTATGAAATATAACGAAATTCTCACATACACAATGCAAAATAATCTAAGCTATTATTAGTAAATGACATATTAGATTACACTTACTTTACAATCTAAGTACTTAGATGTTTGCTTAGAACGTCATCCTGACATCATTGATTATTATATAAGTACTTCGTTTCATTTACCACTGAGTATTGGATAAAGAGAGACGAGCGAATAAGCGATATACACTTGAGAGCCTCCGAATACAACAAAAAGAGAACAGTGCAATAAACAAAAAGGCGGACAAAGACAATACGAACGCTAATTATTTTATACTTTTACTTTAGTTTTCTGTGATATTAATTGTAAGAAAGTTTGTGGCACTTCATACGTACTAAAGAGCTGCGAAAAATATTCTAAATATTCTGTGTTCAATTTCACACTACTTCCAATTACTGTAAACATAAATTCCAAAAAAAAAGTAACAAAACATGACTCTCATATATCCATCAATCCAAACAACAGAGACAATAAACATTCTGAATAAAACACTACTTAACAAAACAGAAGACGTGGAATTTTCAATGCAACTCGCAAGCACGCTAAAAGCCATATTAGAGCAAAATTACTTCAAATTCAACAATAGCATATATAGGCAAATTAACGGGTTAGGATTGGGAAATCCAACATCTGCACTACTCATGGAAGTATTTATGCAAAATTTAGAAGAGAAATACGTAGAGTATAGAGATCGCGTGAGTGAGTTTTCGCTCACGATCACGCACGATCACGAAAAAAATATTTTTTTTCGCGCACCCTCACACACAGCAAATTTTAAGACTCTCACGATTACGCACGCTCACGATCAAATTTGATTTTATCACGCTAGCTCACGCACGACAAAAGCTTAAGATTTCACGATATTTATTTTTTTTATATTCTACAAAAACACAGAGCGAACATTAAAGTTTTAATAATTTTTTAGTGTTCATATGAAAACGAGTTTTTGAAGTAATATCCATGGGGATTCTCATTGTGAGTGTACATTTTGGGTTTTTCATTTTCTTTTTTTAACTTTATCAATTTAATTAATAGAGTTATGAGAAGGTGTTATAGTTTTCGCCTCATTCACTCATTCAATGGATCCTAATATAAAATAACATTTTTCGATTTTTTTTAAATTTTTGTGGATTGAGCGTTACATTTGGTTTCACAGTTGTTCTGGGAATGACTTTTTGAAAGTAAATCAGAAATTTCTGAACGGATAATGCTCTCCATATCGTTTCTGCCCTTCCGCTGCTGTTAACTTTTTTACCACCCTAAAGTTTATAGATAATTTGATTTTGTTAACGTAATGTTCAATATATTTTCTTACGAATTTAATATGTTTTAGAACCCACTATATTTTGAATTTAAACAATTCAGATGTATAATCTTCGATAAGTTTTAACATAAACTCCTTATTTACACACTAAAAAATTTCAATTAAATTAAAAAACTACAATACATTATTATTGATTGATAAAACTTTTTGCAATTTAAACTATTTAACAAAGTTCGCAAAACTTTTAAATATTTAGAATTGCAACCCTACTCTGTTATTTTATTAATTAAACTGAATATTGAAGCATGCCAAAAACGAGTAACGCACAATACACATAACTGCGAGCTGTAACAATTTCTTAAAAAGTTATAATTCCTATTATTTTTCAAATATTAGATGCAAAAAACCATATAATTCCAATACATCAGTTTGTATGAAGAGAGTATAAACAGTATTTTCGTTCCTTATTTTCAACACATAATCGTCTGTGTTACAATAAAAAAGCATATGTACCTTTATTTATATATTAAATAATATATTAAATCATGCTGGGGTAGATTTCATTTTGAAATGTATGCGTTTATTGTATGAAATACTTTCAATATTTTCAAAACCATTAACCCATTATGAGTGAAATGGAATTTTAAGCATTTTACGCCTGGCTTTTTACGTAAAAACACCGGTATCTTAAAGACTGGACAATATAGCGGTACTCAATATTTTATTTTATAGGGAACCTTCCAAGCTTTCATTTGGTGTATATTTGTAAGCTGTCATTTATTAAATATGAAAGTTATGTAACTTCTAATATTAGTTTATGTAACAGATTTGCAAAATATTTCGTAAAAATTCGTAATACACAGAATCTTTAGTAAGTGACGGCGCGCCGTGGTGCGAAATATCATAGAAGACAAAATCTTTGTCTCCGCTGTTTCAGTAAATAAGCGATATATCGTATTTCAAACGTTTTGACTTTTTGTCCTATAGGAATAAAGAAGAAATTTTTTCAGCAAGCTACGAAATGTAATTTCGTGAGTGCGTGAAAATTTAATTTTTAAAATCACGCACTATCACGCACGGTATTTAATTTGTAAATCACGCTCACGCACGATTGCGTGATTATTTTTTTATTTAATCACGATCTCGCGTGAGTCACGCGTAAATCACGCCTGACACGAAAAATTCACGACATTTGCACATCTCTAGTAGAGTACTTAAAACCCAATTTTGGGGTAACATTATATGCAAGATACGTGGACGATATTATATGTGTAGTAGAAGGAAATATGGAGGAGCAAATTCTGGATCTACTGAACAAACAACACAAAAACATAAAATTTACAATTGAAATGGAGGAGAACGAAAGGATAAATTACCTAGACCTAACGATTAGGGCAAACAGGAGCTTAACTAGAGTTGAATACGAAATACACAGAAAACCAACTGCTACAGATACAATAATACACAATTCATCAAACCATCCTCAACAACATAAGAACGCAGCAATTATGCAATTAAAACCAAACTTGAACGAAGAATACCTCTAACAGGTGAGGCCTATATGAAAGAGATAGGAATAATATATAACATAGCGGAAAACAACGGATATAAAAAAGACCTATTTGACAAGATTAGAAAGGATATCGAAGCAAGTAAGAAACGGAACAGGGAACAGGAACAAGAAAGTAAAACCTGGGCTACTTTACGTATATGGGAAAATCAACATACAAACTGGCAAAATTTTTTTTAGAAAACACAACATTCACGCAGCATTCCAAATAACAAACAACTTGGATAGAATACTGCAAGCCACAAAAAACGAAACAGACTTCCTAGATAAACAAGTGTGTACAAATTAACTTGCACATGCCAACACAGGTTTATCGGACAAACTGGAAGAAAGATAAAAAAAAATTCGCCAGCACATGAGAGACTACAACAAGAAACTAAGAGAACCAGGAACAACACCAGAATCGAATTTCGCAAACCACATATTCAACAACAAATGTACACCAGGATATATTAGAAAAACAGTTAAACTATTACATTCACAACATAAAGGACGGCGACTGAACGTATTAAAGAACATGGAAATATACAAACAAAAAATATTTGACGGAAGAATAATAAATGAACAAATAAACACTGCTTCAGACGTAATATTTGAACGGTTAAAATATTTTTACACAAAAGGAAACAATAGTCCAGGCAACGTAGTAAAAAATGAACAAGACAAAAGGATTACCCAGAAACGTGCAATTACGGATTATTACCTACGTAGGGATAAAACAACTGACAACTAATAGAGCAGATTATAAACAAAATCTTAAACACAAACATAATAGTAAGACGAAAATGAGAGAAACAGGTAGGAGGTAGAGACACACGAAGGCATATAGAAGCGAGAGAGAGCAAGAGAGACATAGGGAGCAGAATACAAAGGGATCAAGGAAGAAAGTTAGGCATACAAACGAAAGTTACGCCTTTTTTTCAACAAAGTTATGATTTTCGTCAAAAGTTACATTTTGAAATATCCCTTGAATAACTAGTAAATTTATGTGATTTATTTAAAATAAATATTTTTATTCCATATTTCAGTGATAATTTAGTATGTGATGGAAATCGACCGATTTCAAATTGCGCGATATCACCAAACGGATGTTCTGTAAATTGCACGATACAGTGAAATGGAATCTAAGTTCGAATAAAGTATTCGAAGCCTCGAAAAAAATATAAAAACCATCAATAATTATCCTCCAGTAGAATTTTTTTTCGAACCGCGCGATTTGAAATCGATCGATTTCCAACACATAAAAGAATAACAAGACAAGAAAATTCTTTTACTGAACAAAAACATAACTTAGAATAAAAATAGATAACGGTTTTAGTTTTCAAAGAAAGATTTATTTGTTGAGGGTTAAGCAATGTCTATATGCATTTCATTGGTGCTTTACCAAATCATCAGTAGACTTCAACCATACTTTTGAAAAGCTTCAAACGTCTTATCTTATACACAGGCTTTTAAAAACCATTTGAGAATTTACAAATATTTTTTTTGGAAAATCACAAGGTAATAAAATAAACGTTCATAGTAGGCATAGAAATTTATACAAAACTCAACAAGCAATTTATATGCGACATGAATCAATATAAACATTGCTTAACCCTCAACAAATAAACCTTTGATTTAAATAAAATTGGGAGAATATCTCAAATAATAATTTAATAAATGCTTTTTAGTTTTCTTTTTCATCTTCATAGTTAATATTTTTTCTTATGAAATTTGACAACAAAGTTCATTAATGACGTATGCAAGTGTATGATTGTTATGTTATTCAAATCGAATGTGCAGTTCTTACCTTAATTAATGTATCAAGTACTTTTTCATAAAGTTACGAAAATTTGGTCAAATATAACAAAATTATACATGTTACGTTGGGCCTTCAAAATCTACGAAAATGTAACAAATGTAACTAAACGGCATCACTGGCGTATATGCTTTAATAAGTATTAAAAATGTAACTGTTTGGCTTTCTCTAATTCCAATTTGATGGATGCTCGCTCAATCAGTCTAGTACTACAGTATAATACGTTTATAAGTCACACCGCTTATTGTAGAATTTGCGATATATTCCAAAATGTTAATTTTTATTTAGTCCATTAGCCCTATAGTCCATTTTCGCTTATACGCCACCAAGATGTGGTTTGAAATATCTTGTATATATGCAAGTTATGGAAGTTATAATCCAAAATGCAAAAGTCAAAAATAATAGATTTTTAATGATAATTTTATAAAAATATTACTTATATTTAGCATTATGCCAAAATCGACTTTTTGCGAAAAAGAACTTTTTTATTGCTGAAAATGGTTCTTTAGGGCTTCAGCAGCAACTCTTGTTCCGTGAATTTTTCATAATTCGACCAAATAATGTTTGGCAAATTTGTACAAAATGCTTTGGCGAGTATTTTTGCTGAACATATGAACTCATAGTATTTGCAAATACAGGGCTCAAATCGTCACATCCGTGAACGTACAACTCGTCACGTAAAAACGCCATTTTCGGATTATGACATACGTGAACGTACTGTAATCCCATACATTTTATACGATTGACGTGTCACGTAATTCATTTTAGTACGATTGCCGATACGATCACGGATGTGACGATTTGAGCCCAGGATGTTTTGATACATTTTTCAATAAAAATAAATTTTGCGCCGTCTAGCGGCAATAACTTGTGCTAACTATGTTCAGCAATTTGAAAGGTAATTTGAATATCTTTTCATTAAAAAATTTTTTGAAACTCGGTTGAAAAATAACCGAATGAGAAAGAGAAGAGCTATAAGATAATTAAATACTCTTAAATTTATATTAAAATATGTATGTAACTTAAATATGTATGTAACTTAAAATTGCTTGCTCTCCATCTCTTCCAATCTCTTTATTCGTTCCTCAGCATTCCATTTTTTTATTTTCCTGAAAAACCTTTTTCATTATTTTTACACCATTTTCCATATCTTGCTTCGCTGGATGGAACTGCAGAATGTCGAAAAGGAATTCAATGCATTTGTTTTGCCTGACTTTACTTGCTAACATCTGGGGTATATTTCTTTATGAGGTGCCAAATCTTCGTTCCTCTTCGCCATCGCAAACACTCTCTCCACATTGACATTACTGTGGAATGAGTATACATCATCTACAGGTCTATCGATATATCCTTTTAACATTGAATCTTTCGCAGCCGTTAAAACTGTTTGGAAAATGTTAACATATTTCTTCAAATTTGCAGTAAGCAAATTAAGCTTTTTGTGTTAAAAGCAAATTGAAATTTGTGGGGAGCTAAATTCAGGAACGATGTTTTGTTTATATCTTCGAACTCTAAATATTCAAATATTTGATACAGCACATCCTTGAAAGTAAGATGATCTCGAGCAACAATTGATTTACAAGTGCTAATATGTTTCAGTGGTTCAATTCAAGCTGCGTGGATAAGTACACAGACTTCAAGTTGATACAGAAAATTTTTGCCTGTAATATAATCATGAAACATTTTCGCATCAGTGTATGCAGAAATAGCAAATCTTTCAACTGCAATATTTGCCAAGCTAAATCAGATAAAAACATGAACCTGTGGCCTACCAAATCCCCAATGCTTTTTGGGTGGGAAATTTCCTTTTTTAAATTCATAACTTTTGCAATGTTTTTGATTTTGGAAACAAATTTATTGCAAGTATTACTGAGTGCTTCAATAGTGTCTTTGGAAATATTGTTAGAAGGATGTACAAAGCAATCCTTTAATTGCAATTCTTTAAGCACTGCCAATTCACTTTCGTTTGCGATTTTCAGTCTCTATGCAATAAGCAATTTATTAAAGGCAACGGTAGTTGCAGCACTGTCAGCAAGGCATGCCTCTATTTTCATCAGAAATTGTTTTTTTTTATTTCCAGCAGAATACAAGAGTTGATAATGTGTTCCTTTCGTAGGTACTTTTTCAATTCCGATTAAGATTTCATGGAATTCGTTCTCCATTATGGCTGTTATAGCAAAAGCTTGAAGATTATGCATTCCCATAGTTGTCTCGTCATGATGGAGAGTAATGTTGTTAATATTTTTCAGTATTTGCTCTAGCATTTTAGCTGTTGATAATTCAACCAAATTATTAAACTTATCCTTTAATCAAAAAATTGTTCTAAGGGAAGTACTTCTGTTAACAAGAGGTACAAATACAAGGAGAACTTTTGAATATCATCTATTTTATTGATTAGTTGAAAGTCAAGTAAACGACTGGTGACCTTAATTTTTTTCGTTTGTTCTTTATTTAGTAAATCATTTGAGAACAGATAATAAATAACAAGAGATTGATAATTAATAAGCATGCATAAGGTGCCAGCTAGAATATATACTGCCGCCTTATCACAATAGTAAATTAAATGTAAGTATATTTACTTAACTCATGGAAGGGAATTTTGTTCCCTAAAGTAAAATCAGTTTCTATGGTCTTAGTTCCAAATGTATAATTCATTTCACTAGCATAAATTTCCGTTTTTTTTTTAATATACACGCTATTTTTGTAATGAATGAATAAATTTGCCGTAAATAGGCTTTAATGTGTTTTGTACGGCAAAAATTGGGCTCAATATTATGCCTTGAAATTTAACATAGTTGTTGATAACTATAATATTTAAATTTCTGCGGTGGTGCTTGAAGATTACATTCCTACTTCAAAAGTTATATGTGAATGAAGGTGAAAAAAACTAATCTTTTTCAACTTTTTCGCTTTTTTTTAAACATTCTCCAAATTTTCTTGTAAACGAAAAATGCGATCGTCACGAACCACCGCAGAAGTTTAGAACTTGAAGTCATTAACAACTGTGTTGAATGGCAAAACATAATATTCAGCCCAATTTGTGCCGCGATAAATGTTAGCAGTAGTATTTTCTTGCGTCCAAGTTTTGTTATTGCCATTGTTTTCTCTCAGTGTATTGTTGCAACAATATCCGTAAATGGAAGATTAATACCCAAACTTACTATGAAAAAAATAAAAACATTGATTTTGTAGCTGTTAACATAAATATTGCGTTAAATTCATAAAAAGTTAAAAAATCCAAGTTTTAATGGACCCCCTAAGTTTCCGTTTTAGGACAAGTGACGGATACTCTAATTACCAATTAAGGTAGATGACTCTACCCCCAAAGCATTAAAAATCATTCGGCATTCATAGCTTGAAAATCATAACGTACATTTTTTTGGCATATTGTTACTTATATTGAAGTAGAAATTGTTTTTATTTTAGCAATCTTAATTGCAATATTTATGAATTGAGTAAATAAGGAAGTAATTTCTAAACGTTAGTTTTATTGTTCTATTGTTAATAAAATAACTATATGGAGATTCGCATATAAGCCAAAAATTGGCTTATATAAAAATCATGATATAGTCCAATTCGCGTTATAGTCCACAAACAGCGTGCAAATGTGGCAGTGGACTATAAGCGAATTTTACTGTATTTCCGAGTCTGTCCACAAATAAGTTGCACCAATTGGAATAGAGAAATTTGATCTCGTCTTCGCCACCAGCTGTGACAGCATTTCTACAGCCTAGAGATCCAGCATCGGCAAGGATTGAGTTTTCAGTTTCAGCTACCTTTCACTTAGCACTCCATAAATGGACCGTGACATCATTATCATCACATATTGTTCGGATGTATGTATATTAGGGTGAAGCGATTTTTTTTGGGCAAGCGCTTTTTAATACCTGCAAAAAGTTGCTCTTTTAACTTCCAAATATACACAGGAAATTTCATTTCGAATATGATATATATATAGGTGCCCCCAACATCATTGTTTGGAAAAATTCTTGAATCTAGTAAAAAGATCACATATACCCTGTAGGAAATGTCTATAGTTAATCAGTAGTGACTCACTACTGACATTGTCACCAGTACTACTGACCAACTGTACCCCAGGCAATGTTCTGTGCTATAGACATTTAATATGTGCTTGTCATTGAGATTCCACTAGTGACCTCGGAACTATTGACTTACTATAGACTAAGTGGTTCTTATGGGACCACATTGAGACATTGGTACCAGAGACTCACTAGCGCATTTGAATGATTCTAGCCAAAACATATTAAACTGTTTTATGAATATTTTTAGTTTTGCCAACACAACAAAATGAGACTATAAGAAATAATTTTGTAGATGTCAAAAACTTCTCTTTCCATTGAAGGCAAAATAAAAAGTGTAGACGATTCGTTGGCAATGTCTCCAAAAAGTCACTAGACTTGTCGATAAAAGTGGTGACTTGGGAACACTTGGCCCCTGGCTTCCTTCAGGGTATTTTGTGCACGCCACAAGAAATTCTGAAATTCTGTTAGTATAATATAGAAAAGGTTAATATTGAAATGGGCCTATTGAGACGAGGATTTGCGGGACATTGTGAAGGTGATTTCACAACTCTTTTCAAACGATATCAGTCAACTCGCGCGTGCAATTTCTTTTGTGAGACCCTCTGAATTTTACGACTGAGATCAAGAAATAAGACTCATGTAAGTTGTATTTTAAATTTCCTCTTTACGACTTAAGTAATTATTGTAAAACTTTATCACATATATTTCTCTTTATTACACAGAAAAAATTTCGTAGTATAAAACCGAACAAATGTGCAGTTTTTCTGAACATTTTTTACGTTTTCTGCACCGTAAATGCTTGTAGTAGAAAACTAAATAAATCGTTCAGACTTGTGACAAACGTGCATTCAGTTTTTTATTTTCTAAAGTTCAGCTTACACAAATGTAAACTGTATACAGTAAAATGGCGCAGCACAGTGGCTGAAAATCGTTTTTCATTGGCCAAAATTGTGTAACTTTTGAACCGATCAAAATATTGAAGTAATTTTTATTTTAATGGATAGATATTTAGTTCAGCTTGACTCAGTTTTAATTACATTAAAATTGATTGAGGACTTTTTAAGGAATTCTAGGTCAAAGTTGAACTTTTGAATTTTTTTACTTTTAGAGTGAAATATGGGTTTATTATTTTTTTATTTATTAAAAAATTTAATATATGGAAATTAATAATAATTATAAATATTTTTTGTTATAATGAAATTTTTTTAATGTTACACTAAAAAAATAGTAAAATCAACTAGAGATTTTGCTATTATTACAGAAAAATTAAACATTTTTTGCTGTCTAATTTGCAAATTTGTTTACAATCAAAGAATAGTTACACTTAAAAAAAACGTTAATAATATTATCTAAATATATTGCTATTACTACAGAAAAATTTATTATTTTTTGCTGTCAAATTTTATCATTTTAAAAAACATATTAAAAATAAAAACTGCAATAAATTTTAATAGCATTTGTAACAATGGGAGGTTCTGTTTATTATTATTTTTTACTAATACTATGTTTTTCGTACTAAAATAACAATGAAAAGCAATTATAATTATTATTCATTAGACTCAAATATTGATTGCAAATATTCCATATTTTGTTCTGTGCTATTTCTGTTCTTTAGTAGTTTTTTGGCTTCTTCATCTAAATCCCGATGTTCCACTTTCCATTGATTTCGAGTACTGGAGATGAACGGATCTGACGTTGCCAATAATATATTAAATAGATCTTCATTTGTTGAATTTCTTGAAATTTTTCTAATATGTTGCTCTCTATAAAATCTGTAATCCTGGTTCATTTTTTCCTGAGCCTCCTCTGATAGATCTCCAAGTGGCACCAAATTTTATTTAATGACATCTTCTCCATGATAAAGGATTTTGTGAACTGTTGCAGACATATTTCTCCATGGGTAGTTGGTTGTATATATTTTTGCAGTTTCCTTAGCATAATCTCCAAATTTTCTAGAGTCAATTTCTTCATTGCACGCAAGTACTTCTAGGATGTTTTTAAATCTGAAAATAAGGTTTAAATCCACTCCTGTTATTTCAGATGCTGTTTCTGGATCTGAAAAGAATCTTCTTGCGGTATTGCCATCATTTGTATTGCCTGACCCTTGTTTTGGCTGATCTATAATCAATCCTAATTTGCGATATTCATCTTGAACATATTTCTTTTTTGAACTTCTTAACTCTTTGTTGGTTTCGTTGTTTCTTATTGATCCTGAAGACCCGAAATCCAAATCATAACTGATTTTTAGTATGTGTTCCATAAGTCGTATTCTTGCATGTAGTGGTGATAATCCAAATTCATATGCATCGGTATTATCTAATGATTTTGTCGGGACTTGGTTTAATTGGGTTGATGTTGCTTGGCCTTCGTGTTAGTCAAAGCCTGACCTACTTTTCCATCTATCATTGTCAGCACTAATTGGTAGCTTACTTCAATTTGTTGCCCATCTAACTGTAATTGTAATGGCTGTAGTGTTGTAATTTGGGCCTTGATATCACTAACTTCTTTCTTAATGGCATCATGAGTTTCTTTTTTGAATTCAAATTTGATTGGCCTGCAGTATTTCGTAGAAGATGGTGTCTCATTTTTCCAAATATCCATTGTTTGCGTTGTACTAGTCGAATTCTCTGAATCTTCCATAATCTTCTTCAATCGCAATGATACAAATGATACCATGAACAAATCTGAGTCCGAAATATTTTCACATACAACTTGTTTGTATTGTTTTTGTCCCGAAGAACCATCACATCCCCATTTACAAAAAATAATTAACTTTGTGTTTCCATATTTCTTTAAGTCATTTCCTGTTACTGATTGTAGCAAGCGTTCGGCTGTGTGATCAAGTAGAGATTGTAGTTGTACCTCTGCCGAAATTGGTGTGATTGTAATAGTGTCCTTTGATGGCAAACAGTCCATTTTAGCAGAGGTTATGTAATGATATGCTGGATAAATATTTGAGCTTTTTTCAATCGCACGCATTCTGAGCTTAATATATTGCTGTTTTGTTAATTTCAAAGATTTGGAGTTGGTACACTTTTAAGAATCCGTTTTGTTCTCACTGGACTAGCTTTAACAATTTTTTCAATGATATCCACTTTTGTTAATTGGTTCTGTGATCGTAATTGATGTAGGAAAGATTCTTTTATATTTGTACAACCAATTGCATCGTTAATATCTTTAAGTTTCTGCCTCTTAGATCTATCGCTGCAGTTGTTCAATGATTTGCGTGCTCCTCCAACCTTATCTTGCTTTGCTGTTTCTGCAGCGACAGTAAGTTGGCCTTCTAACCAGTTTGCACTTTTTATATAAAAGTTTTGTTTACTGTAGCTAACTTCTTTGTAGCGGTTTTTTAGTGCTTTGACGAAATTAGATAATTGCTCTTGCATTTCGGTGCTACACGAGTTTAAGTTCATTTTAATGTAACTAAGAACATCTTCCTGGTTTTTGTTTCAAAAATACTCTGCGGCCAGTTCTTTATAACTGAAGCTCTCCATATTTTTCTGAATATTTTTATTTGCGTCTGTTATATTTTATCCGTACACTTAAAGGATTAACTTATTACTGAGTAATCCCTTATCGAATCCGTAGTTTTATACATTTTTAGATACATGTTATTCACACATTGATCTTTAATTTCATAGCGGGTAGTGCTTAAATTGAACAAAACTGCACATGTTATCCAGACCTTAATACCAGGTAAAACTGATTAGTATCTCGCCAATATGGGGTTGTTTTTTATCTTTAGCGGTTTAATGTCGTGATTATTGTTATAAAATTGTTTATGACTTTGGTTGACCCTAACATTTGATAACAAGCAAATTTAGAAAGAGATCATATGTTTACTATAGAGCCTATTGTGATAATTTTATGACTTATTTTTTGCTGATCAAAACAAAGCCATTCAACACTTTCGCAGGTATTATATTTAATTTTTGTAGTTTTACGTAGTCTAAAGTAAAAAAAACATAAACTTTTAGGCAAAAAAGTGAAAATTTAATACACCATTGTATACGAGTACTTACAGGGCACGAGTCGTGACGGGCGCAAAGTTATATATAGCGTTAAAGAGGACACTTTCTCCGGGTGGTATACTTTTCTTGTTCCCTAGAAGTTCTATTCCACTAAATTTTAAATTTGAGAAAAATATAGTAGTTTCATAAATATTTCGTAGCGCCCCTAATATTAAACGCTAGAGCTGTGACCACTTACAACAACTAAAGACTATAATCCTACCAACATTATAAAAAAGACCGCAGGCCATTATCGATGATAGCTTGCGAGTAGTAAACATTTATTTTTGATAAAAAACAAAAGAAAAACACCTTTTCCTGAAATTAACCTAATTTTTTGGCTACCTTAATCTGGATATATTAGCTATAAAAAGGCGTAAAAATTTGAAAAATCGGCGACAAAAAAATTTGACTTTTGGCCAATGAAAAACGATTTTCAGCCACTGTGCGCAGGTCAAAATTGGCTCAGGAAATTTTAGTAAGATTTTGTCGCAAATATAAAAATTAAGAAAAACAAGAAAGAAAAAAAACTTTATTGCGAACGCCAAAGTAATTACTTGCGCCACCACAGAAAAAAGAGATTAAATTTACCATCATTACCCTTTGCCTGTGGTCGTACTGGAGTCTGACGGAGCCGGTGCCATTATAGCTTCTTCTGTGTTAAATGATGTTGGCATTATTTCATCAACCGATCCAAGTGTTGTCATTGATCGTTCAAAGTTGAGTCGTGAAAGAACAAAAGTCGGAGCAGCTTTACAATATGCAGATCGCAAGAAAATCCTACGCGGTATGTATTTTGATGGCAAAAAGGATACAATTTTAATTAGTATTCATAAGAATGACAAATTTTACAAAAAATAGTACTAGAAAACCATTATGAGATTTTATCAGAGCAAGGAAGCGACTATTTCAAGCATGTAACGTGTGAGTTTGGAAATGCTAAAGGTATTAAAAATGCTAAAAAAAAACACACTTAAAATCCAAATCGGTGAAAATCAGTGAAATAGTTGTTGTTGGTTACGATAGACCAGTAGTGAATGCAGGTTTTAAAGCTGGTATTATTAGTTTGATCGAAGAAATTAATAAACCAAATCAGTGGTTTATATGCCAATGAACTACCACTGCGATTTCTGTTTTTACATTTGGATGGAAAAACTACAGGGCCTAAATGCTTTTAAAGTGCCATTGGATGTCGATTACAAAAATATGAAAAAATGTCAAGAGTCGAATTCACCGTCATTCCTGCAATATTACCTGAAATTAGGAGGGATATGAGTAGCGCCCAAAAGTATCTTTACGATACTATGACCGCTATTAGAACTGCCATTTTTCTTCAAATGTATCTAATATTGAACCTGAACCTCTCAACTATTCTAGATGGCTTACAACTGAAAATCGAATTCTAAGATTATATGCTACTAAACCGGACACCGAGGAAAAATTTGTGATATTAACTACGTACGTGATGAGAGTTTTAGGTCCGATGTGGCTTACAATAAAATGTAGTCTCTCGTGTATAAACGGAGCTAAGCACTTGTATGAGTCGCTATTTGAACCCCGATTTGATGAAGGTAATTGATAAGGTAATCTAACGGAATGGATATTTCGGTCACCTAGTAAATCATATTGCTATGCTTGGAGATGACATAGAAATCATACGAGATCTAACATATCGACGAATTTTAAAAGCAAGAATGTTTAAAGTGCCTTCATTTAATTTCGATGCTGAAAGATTATAATAGTATTATGACGTGGCGATACCGTGAGATGACTGCGCCACCTCTGACTTTATACGAGCCCTAACCACTATTAATTCATACACCAAACATTTTTTGACAAATCAATATTTAGAATTACATATTTTAGAAAATAATATTGACTGCGCCTCAAATGTAAAATTTTTTTGAAATGTTGTTTTATTATCTTTGAATGTACAACGATATTTTTGTAGATACTAGGATAAATGTTTTGAAAACACATAATAAAACTAAAGTTCATTATTTAAAAAAAATATTTGACCACTATTAATTCGTACAGTGGATACCTTCGTACAGTGGATACTTTTTGCACTATTCAGGGGTTATTGAGTCCAATATTTTCTGAATTTTGGTTTCCAATCCGATAACAGTACATTGTGGGTTACTTCGCAGCTTCTTTTTCATTAGTGCCCATAGATTTTCTATAGGGTTGAGGTCTGGGCTAGACGATGGCCGATCTAGGATATCTATTCCACTTTCCTGAAGCCATTTTTTGTTTGTTTTTGCTGTGTGGGAAGATGTACCATCATGTTGAAATATATAGTTTTGGTACTGATGGAATGAGATTTTCTAGTAAAATATTAATATGTACATATATTTTTCCGTATTTACTATTCCATCAATGAAGTGAAGCTGACCAACACCCTTTGAGGACACACGTCCCCACAACATAAGGCTAGCTGGAAACTTAACAGTACGCTTTAAGAAGTCTTGGTGATATGCCTCTGTGCTTTTATGAATAACTCTTTTTTTTGAATCACCGACACACACGTCAAAAGTAGGTTCGTCGCTAAAAATAATTGTGTCCGATTGCCTTTGTACCCAAGAACGTTTTTCTTTTATTCATAATAAACGTTTTTTTTTATTTGAAGTGCTGTAAGTAGCGACTTTTCATTGGCCATAAAAAATAAATATTATGTAATGCGTTTTTGCCTACCTACCAACATTATAAAAAAGACCGCAGGCAATTATCGATGATAGCTTGCGAGTAGTAAACATTTATTTTTGATAAAAAACAAAAGAAAAACACCTTTTCCTGAAATTAACCTAATTTTTTGGCTACCTTAATCTGGATATATTAGCTATAAAAAGGCGTAAAAATTTGAAAAATCGGCGACAAAAAAAATTTGACTTTTGGCCAATGAAAAACGATTTTCAGCCACTGTGCGCAGGTCAAAATTGGCTCAGGAAATTTTAGTAAGATTTTGTCGCAAATATAAAAAATAAGAAAAACAAGAAAGAAAAAAAACTTTATTGCGAACGCCAAAGTAATTACTTGCGCCACCACAGAAAAAAGAGATTAAATTTACCATCATTACCATTTGCCTGTGGTCGTACTGGAGTCTGACGGAGCCGGTGCCATTATAGCTTCTTCTGTGTTAAATGATGTTGGCATTATTTCATCAACCGATCCAAGTGTTGTCATTGATCGTTCAAAGTTGAGTCGTGAAAGAACAAAAGTCAGAGCAGCTTTACAATATGCAGATCGCAAGAAAATCCTACGCGGTATGTATTTTGATGGCAAAAAGGATACAATTTTAATTAGTATTCATAAGAATGACAAATTTTACAAAAAATAGTACTAGAAAACCATTATGAGATTTTATCAGAGCAAGGAAGCGACTATTTCAAGCATGTAACATGTGAGTTTGGAAATGCTAAAGGTATTAAAAATGCTAAAAAAAACACACTTAAAATCCAAATCGGTGAAACTCAGTGAAATAGTTGTTGTTGGTTACGATAGAACAGTAGTGAATACAGGTTTTAAAACTGGTATTATTTGTTTGATCGAAGAAATTAATAAACCAAATCAGTGGTTTATATGCCAATAAACTACCACTGCGATTTCTGTTTTTACATTTGGATGGAAAAACTACAGGGCCTAAATGCTTTTAAAGTGCCATTGGATGTCGATTACAAAAATATGAAAAAATGTCAAGAGTCGAATTCACCGTCATTCCTGCAATATTACCTGAAATTAGAAGGAGGGATATGAGTAGCGCCCAAAAGTATCTTTACGATACTATGACCGCTATTAGAACTGCCATTTTTCTTCAAATGTATCTAATATTGAACCTGAACCTCTCAACCATTCTAGATGGCTTACAACTGAAAATCGAATTCTAAGATTATATGCTACTAAACCGGACACCGAGGAAAAATTAGTGATATTAGCTACGTACGTGATGAGAGTTTTAGGTCCGATGTGGCTTACAATAAAATGTAGTCTCTCGTGTATAAACGGAGCTAAGCACTTGTATGAGTCGCTATTTGAACCCCGATTTGGTGAAGGTAATTGATAAGGTAATCTAACGGAATGGATATTTCGGTCACCTAGTAAATCATATTGCTATGCTTGGAGATGACATAGAAATCATACGAGATCTGGCATATCGACGAATTTTAAAAGCAAGAATGTTTAAAGTGCCTTCATTTAATTTCGATGCTGAAAGATTATAATAGTATTATGACGTGGCGATACCGTGATATGACTGCGCCACCTCTGACTTTATACGAGCCCTAACCACTATTAATTCATACACCAAACATTTTTTGACAAATCAATATTTAGAATTACATATTTTAGAAAATAATATTGACTGCGCCTCAAATGTTACATTTTTTTGAAATGTTGTTTTATTATCTTTGAATGTACAACGATATTTTTGTAGATACTAGGATAAATGTTTTGAAAACTAAAGTTCAATATTTAAAAAAATTATATGTCACCACTATTAATTCGTACAGTGGATACCTTCGTACAGTGGATACTTTTTGCACTATTCAGGGGTTATTGAGTCCAATATTTTCTGACTTTTGGTTTCCAATCCGATAACAGTACATTGTGGGTTACTTCGCAGCTTCTTTTTCATTAGTACCCATAGATTTTCTATAGGGTTGAGGTCTGGGCTAGACGATGGCCGATCTAGGATATCTATTCCACTTTCCTGCAGCCATTTTTTGTTTGTTTTTGCTGTGTGGGAAGATGTACCATCATGTTGAAATATATAGTTTTGGTACTGATGGAATGAGATTTTCTAGTAAAATATTAATATGTACATATATTTTTCCGTATTTACTATTCCGTCAATGAAGTGAAGCTGACCAACACCCTTTGAGGACACACGTCCCCACAACATAAGGCTAGCTGGAAACTTAACAGTACGCTTTAAGAAGTCTTGGTGATATGCCTCTGTGCTTTTATGAATAACTCTTTTTTTTTTGAATCACCGACACACACGTCAAAAGTAGGTTCGTCGCTAAAAAAATAATTGTGTCCGATTGCCTTTGTACCCAAGAACGTTTTTCTTTTATTCATAATAAACGTTTTTTTTTATTTGAAGTGCTGTAAGTAGCGACTTTTCATTGGGCATAAAAAATAAATATTATGTAATGCGTTTTTGCGACTCAGAATGAATGCTAAACGTACTTTATAAAAACCATAACCTATATTTTTCATTTACTGACACTTCCATTCACGTTTTACCGGTCTTCCAATTGTTTCAGACCACTTTTAAGCTATGTCTTTTACAGTCCTCCGGCGATTTTGTTTAATTATAGCCGCTAAACTCTTTAGTCGCGAAACGTAATTTTGGAAACCCGTCCTCTGTTTTCAACGTTATCACTATAATTTCAATATTATTCATATTTTTTAACGATTTCTTGCAATGTTGACCTGGGAATTGCAAGATCAGTGGTTGGCCGATTTGAATTTTTTAATAGTTAGTATTCGAATTTCTTCGCAAACTGGATTACCACGCGCCATTGTATAAACAATTAAAATAAAACGATACAAAAAATGATTTTGTTCTCTGACATTTCTATGCTTTTATTATAAAGCAACATTTTAATTTTTTGTTTCTGATCTAATTTTTCATGTAACCTTAAGACCAATTTATATAGTGTACGAATTAATAGTGGTCAAATAATTGTTCATACAAATCAAGAACTTTAGTCTAATACTATATTCACACTATTATAGTTTAACGTGTTTCGGCAAATATTTGAAGAAACTAAACAAAGTTGTTCAGACTACCATTTTATAAACTTTCTGTTTACAGCATGACGAATTCATAAAAGGTGGTAGGTAGCAAACCGGCAACAAAAAATTTTTTTGGCGTCCGAAATATTAATAATTTTGCGAAGTTATTAATTAGAATTTCAAATCTGTATGTACATTTTTCCATTTGCATTGAAAACTTGAACAAAAAACGAGGTTCTTGTACTTTTAAGCCAACACAAATCATAATTTTCAGAATACGCTGCTTGTTATAGAAATGGTACAACCTCTTTTAATTTCGACTTTGTTTACATATTTTTCCGCCATTACACACCGTGTTCAATAAGCAGTAAAATCAAAAAATCGACTGAACATACATCAAGATTTACTTGGAACCCTGCCTTTTACTGGTTTTTGAATGAGTTTAATTTTGAAACACGTAAATTTTTTTACAATTGATTATATGGGAAAACATCTAAAATTAACGTGTTTAGTTCGTAAACACTTAAAATGGCCATAAACACGGTAGTGTGAATTGCCTATAAGTTTGTGTTTTCAAAACTTTTATACCAATATGTACTAAAATCGTTTTATTCATTTAAAGAGAATAAAACAACCTTTCAGAAAATATAACTTTTGTGACGCATTCAATATTTTTTTATAAAATATGTTGTTTTGAATGTTGATTTGACATAAAATGCTTGGTGTATGAATTAAAAGTGGTTAGGGCTCGTATATACATATCTGATGAAGACTTGGAAGCCATTGTTAAAAACGGTCTCAGCACATGTCAAAAAATTAAAGATTTTCCCTGCCACACTCAAGCCGTAGAGCGCTGTATCAAAGTAGTGACAGAAGCTTCAAATGCAGTTTGTGGAAAAAATACACGAGACGGTTGCATTAGGGCAAGACTACTATCGCGCCAACAAATGCCTACTTTTGATACAAAAAAACAATTTAATATTTAATTACTGTATTTCTGAATAATTATCTAGGTTACCATAATTACTTGAAAGCGTGTTAATAAGTAACAAAAAAACACCCTTTTAGTTATTGTATTCTTAAGTTATTGTTATGTATTTGACTTTATATTCATCATAAACTAAAGTTTATAACGTATCAAGTACTTTAGTGTATATAATATGAAAAATAGGTAATTTTTCCTAATTTTCAATTGTCTTGGATCACCTCAAAACATCAAGACAAGTAAGTAATTTTTGGTACGTTTAATTTACTCACTGAAAGCCAACTTTTTGTCGCTATTGCGTTGAAAAAAAACCAACAAAATTTTTGTTCATACATTATTACTCCACCCTAATGTACATACAGCAACCGAAGGTCGTTTTTGGTGTATCGGCAAATCCGAGCATTTCTACTCCATCAATTTTATTAGTATCTAAAACAAATCTAGGCACCCTTATTTTCTTGACATTCTGGAGTTTCGTAGGAAATTCCGCCCATTGACTATGAAGTTACATTATTAACGATTCATCCCAATTGACTTTCGAAATCTACAAATCTTGCATTAAAATTTTCGCCTTTACACCCCGACCACACGAGCAATAAGTTTGGCAATTATTGCCGTGGCAACAGTCAAATTCGATTGCCGACACAAGATATTTGCGTGTGGACCATATGAATATGTGTTCACATACATATTCAACAACAAATGTTAAAATACATTGCTGAGCAATAATCTTTTAACACAAGCTGTCAAATGGAATTGCCATTAAGTTTGTTTTTGTGAAAAGTGAACAAAATTAACAATAAAGCTAATTTTGAAAAGAACATCGCTGTAAAATCTAAAAATTATTATTTATATAATTATAAATTACGTACATAAAAGATTACAGTGTAAATAACGCACAACCTTCATCAGTAAAATTGTCAATTTAATGTTTTAAAATTTGTACGTGTTCACTACCAAGAAATACAAGCAAGAACATTGGCAATTGACGTCGAGGTTCTGCCGGCGTTATTGCTTGTATTAAGACGGGGTTCACACTGGGCAATTTTTGTTGCGCAACTTTTAATTCAGCCGCGAGAAATACGGAAAAAGCAACACAGTTTTTCTCTTTCTTTCTCGCGGCTGAATTAAAAGTTACGCAACAAAAATTGCCCTGTGTGAACCGCGTCTAAGACATACAATTGCTCGTGTGGTCGATGTGTTCAGCAAAGACTATTCTTTTCAGGGTTATCGTTGGAAATTTTCAATAGATCGCACAAAAAGTCGTTTTAGAAAATAAAGTCGCACAAAAAGTCGTTAAAAAAAAACGAAAATTCGCACGCATTTTTTTAAGGTTTTATTTGTAGAAAACATAAAGAAAAACAAAAATAAAGTGAAAATTCAAACCAAACACAAAACAAAAGAATCGTTATACAAAGAGTTTAAGCTAACTATTTTGTAAATCGAAAAGCTACATGGCTAAAGTTCTTAAAACCTTACAAGAGTTGGAAAACACGTATAAAATAGTACAAGTGGCAGTGCCATCGTTGTTTTTGTATTATGATGTCACCGGACTTTACATAGTGATTTTTATCAATTCAGTTCCTTCACTTAATTGTGAATAAAATCATAAGTTGTAGATTGGTTTTAATGAAATATGGCTCGTTTTGTTTGGAACATATTTTCCTATATGCTTATAGAAAAAGAATAGATTTTTTTTCTTTTTAAGTTTTATGAATTTCTTAAAATGAAAAATTTTTTTTCCATAATTTCCACCATACTCAACCGATACAGTGATGGAAATTCTGGCACAGTTGTACCGTTTTTAACACTATTGGCTACTGCCTTCACTGTGACACACTATTATTTTTGTACTATTTTTGTTGGGTTAAATATAATAAGCCCAACCATGGTAAATACTACTTTGTAATGCAACAATGTTTTATTTTGTTTTCTTATTGTTTCTTACCCTACGTCTATATCTGATATATTTTTATCATGACAACTAGCAAAACGTCGGCAGAACAGATGTCAGTTTTTTTGTTATTGTTAGTATACATGCGAATACGTTGTTGTTTTTTCTTATGATAAATCATAATTTGTTTGGCGTCGTGAAGGTAGTTTGTCACTATTCATGCACTATTTCACTTATTTTTTCATTAAAGAGCTTTTATTTAATTAAAGCATTCATATTTTGCTTTATTCGTATATTTTTTTGTAAAAATGTTGTAAAAATTTCAGTTTTTGAAAATAAATTGAAACGTCAAACAGTTTGCTTACGTTTTTTATCCAGACAAATTTGTCTGAGCTTGAGATCTGACAAAATTGTTGTTGATAACGATTTGACATTTATCATGATAAAAATTTATCAGGTATAGACTCACTGTTAACACAGTCTTCACATGAGAAAAAACGTCGGCAGAATAATAAAAACAAAATGTCGAATTCTCTCTTAATCTCACACGAGAGGAAGTCGTAATTTTACTTTTCCAATAGGATTTCATTTTATGGAACTGCTCATCGAATTAGTTCTTTTATTTTTAATTTTTCACACAAATTTAAAGTTATAAATCAAATAAACACATTTATTAAATCATTTAGCACAGAAATTTTATCAAAAACATCGATTTTTATTTATTTTAATAAACACTCACACATGCACACTATTTTATTTTCATGTCATGTGTTTTTTGACAGTTCATATCATAAGATTGTTGTTATAAGAATTTTTGTAACAACGCTCTCATAAAAATTCTTATAGCATTGAGATAACACTAATTTGAAGTCTACCCGTAACATAATTCTCGCTGCGATTGAATTTGACAATCTCATCTTACATATTATGGTATGTGTAGACATCAAGTAACCCTATGTCTAGGTCTTTTGTCATGACATATTATATTGAAAAAAAGCTTGTTTTATGTTAACTGGTTTTGCTATATGGAATTTCACATTGATAGCGTAGTATGCAGCTCTGCCTGAATTTCAGGTTCGAAATTTTGCATTTATTTCTACACGGAAAAAGAAATATGTAGATAATTTTGTTTTCATTCACTTAAATTTATTAATTATAACGTGCTTAACATAAAAAATTATTCACAAGACCACACAAAAACAAAAGATAAGAAATTCCGTGAGCAAACAATTGTCTGAACATTAATTTTTGTTTCAGTTGATGGAAAAAAATCTCCATTAATTGATATCACATCCCTGTATTAGACAAATTGTGTGTTGATTTTTCTTTTCAGCTGCGTATTACCAAACGGAAACTTGCATGAAAGTTTTTAGAACCTGCGCCCATGTTTTGTAACTTGTGAGAAGTTCTCGCATCGAGAAAAATTTAAGAATTATAGTGGTCCTCCCATTTTTTGCAGGGTGATTTATAAAATAATTAAATTGAATATATTAAAGTAAACAAAGGATATGTATGATTTTTTGTTATTCACCCTGTGCTCCACAGGATGATAACAATTTACTCGCATTGAAAAGTTCTCACATTAGGTACAGAACTTGGGTACTGAATTTCAGTTTAATTTTTTACATAAACTTCTTATGGCAGCCTGAAATTCAGGCAGAGCTGCATACTACACTTATCATGATAAAAATGTGTCAGGTATAGACGTACGGTAAACGATTTCTTCTGGGTAATATCATTAATAAAGTCCGAGTTAATGATACTATCATTAAAAACTGTGTTTTCTGTCACATAAATTTACTTTTTTATTATTTTATGCCTCCGGAAAAAATCTTTAAAAGTTATTATAGGCCCTTATGCATTGATATGACGGCATACTTAATTCATTGTAAGCACAAATTTTTTTACGTGAAAATTTTTACTTTCTTATATTTTATCGCTCCTAAAAAAATCTTTAAATATTATGATAGGCCATTTTGCATATTATATGACGGCATAACTGATTTATTGCAAGCACAAATTTTTGTACGTATAATTTTTATAAGTATGATTAATTAAATTACAATTTTTGTATAAAGAAGCTCAAAACATTGACATTATGTATACGAAATATAATTTGGATACCTAACTGCAAGTAAACCATTTCAAACCAAAAGAGAATTTTAAAAATCGGTTGAAAAATGACAGAGTTATGCGTGGGAGACCCAATTTCCCTCCCCCCACCCATCTACTTACCCATTTAAAAAAAATTATGGGACCCACCTGCAAGCAAAACCTTTCCCCAACGTTTTGAAAAAACAAATTATGGGACCTAGCTAAAAGCAAACCCTTTCAAACCAATAAAGAATTTTCAAAATTGGTTGACAGATGACAGAGTTATGCGTAGGGGAAGGTTTTGACCTATTTTATCCCCTCCAGGTCGGAAATATGGGAAACAAATATAGCCTATATTAATTGTGGGGCAAATTTCTATCTGTGTACCAAATTTAGTTTAAATAAGTTCAGCCGTTTAGGCGTGATGCCGTAACAAAAATCTACAAACAAACAAACAAACATACACCTCATTTTTATATAATTGGGGTATTCACAAGGTGTCTTATAATGTCATGAAGTGCTAATATTTTAAGATGGTTTAAAATTATTGTTGTTGTGCTTCAAACAAAAAAGTCCTAAAATAATAAGACTTTTTGTATTGTGTTTATTATTTTGTCATAACTACACAGTAAAAATCTGAGCCGAACGGCCGAAACTCTTTAGTCGAGCCGGTGATAATATTTACAATCCGCCGCCACTGATATAAATTAATCTATGTAATATGCAGTAAAGTATGTCCTAAAATTGTTCACAATTTTACTTCACATTTGATTATATTTTATGGTTGTGTAACAAGTAAAAAAAAAATCTATACATTTAAAAATATGCAGGTGAGTAATTTTTGTTTGTATACTTTAGCTGGCTGACAGCCAACTAACGTTTTTCCACTTGTAGCTGCTTGGAAAATTAGTCGGCTCAGTCAGCGGCAACAGCTGGTGTCGTTTATATTTGTGATTTTCACTTTCTGTGTGCGTTGAAGTTTGTTTTTACTTTAAAAAAAAGATATTCAGCTGGGTTTTATTTACTTTATTAACAAGTTTATTTAAAAACAAACTGGCCATTATTTTAATTTTTTCACTTGTTCTTGGCATTCTGATTTCAAGTATTTATAATTGCTTTTTTAATCAGCTGACACAAAATTTGAAATAGCACACTAACTTATGATGGGTTGCTCACACCAGTCATATTTTTCCGTGTTATTATTTTATGACATAACTGCCTTGTGAGTCCCCCAAATATATGTATATGGATTTTTCTCAAGCAATTTGGTATGTTGGATGCATATGTTATGTACATATGCCTACATACATAAATGGTTTTATTGTCTGAAAAAGTTGGAAAAATTCTGCGTAAATAAATACTTACATGGACGACATTTATATGCAAGCTCAACAAATTTCCGTATTCCTACACATGGATCTCCATTCTCCAAAGGCTTTGAGTTGGCAGAGAATTTACAATGTCGTTTCTTTTGGCAGGCGTCTACAACAGTTTGCAATAGAGTATACTATAAGAATATAAGTAGAGCATACATATAAAAATATTATTACAGTTATGAATTCTTAATATGTACATTAGATTGGTTGAAAAATTCGACTTTTTGCTTTCGCAGCGAAATAGCTTCAGGAGGTTGAGAAAAGCTGATCTCTTAATTTTAGTATTTAGAGGTAGCTCATCGCAGGTTTCTATTTCCCATACAAATTATATAGGGTATTTTTGTTTTGTTTTGTTAAAAATGTTGTATCTCACGAACTAATGATCATCTCTTCATGGCTCGTAGAAATCTGAGCGTGCTACGAAATGTGGCTTCAATAATTTTTTGCTAAACTGTCTCATTCCAAAGATATTCACACTCAAAGTTCAATTCATAGGCAATTGACTAAACGCAAAATAAAATGATAGGTAAATCTAACCAATTTAAATAGCTAACCTACTGTTAATATAAATTAATGTTGCAAGTTTTATATAATAACAATTTTAATTGGTTAAAATAACTTTTTTTAAAGTCGTAAGTCATTTCGTGTTTATGGTTACAAGATGACTTAGCTGATATGGTAAAGGAGTCTGGTTCATAAACACGAGAACTTCAGTTCAAAACCGAAATATTACATTTTACTGAATTGTAAAATATAAATTTGGGAAAACTACATTTGAAAATAAAAATTATTTTTGATGGTTAAAATTACTTATAAATTTTCAAAAAGTTTTCTGGTTAAAATGACCAAATTTTATTGTTAAAATTACAAATTTAAAATAATAACAGAGAAAACAATTATTTTACAAAAATTACTGTATTTAACTGGGGTCTACATTAGCCATGAACTTGGTATGAACATCATATGACTAATGTAGACCGATCATGTCCATGTTTCGTCCATGCTCTGACACCGATGACCGAACATATGGCTGAACATCAATGTTCGCCATGAGATTCGCCGTCAATAACCATTATTAATAGAAAGAAAAAAGACAGAAAGATATTGTTAAATATTCCATTTCTATTGCACTACCACCAAATACATTGATAAGGCAGGACATGGACATCGCACGTATTCACCACATCAAGGAAGTTAATGAATTTTTTGCAGTTGCTCTGCCGGCGTCATGTTCATGTCATGTTCAAATCGATGGCTCGTGAAGACGAAGGGTAAGTCATGCAAGTCACCACATGTCTATGCACATATACTTTGTGCTATCGTTATATAACAAGATTACTTAGCTGGGATGGTAAAGGATAAAAAAATTAAAAAGATAAAAAAACTACAAAAATATGTTATTTTTTTAAGGTGGTTTTATACTATCTGTGTTTTGCATCTAATGCTGAGTACACATTATATCATTTCGTGACATCACAAGCAAACACAACAGTCTCTACTAGTGGCAATGTTTGCCATTTCCGATACTTTTCTGTGGGTGGCCATATGACACCACAAAATGACAACAAAAGAAATGCATAACTTGTCAAATTTCCCACTGCGAAAGCTACACATGCCGTGTGAACCTTTTGAAACATTGTCATTTTAAATTTACAGAACCAAAGTCAGGTGACAAAATGTTCAATTAGAGCGTGTTCTATTTTCGTCTGACATCAGCTGTTTTGAATTAACAAGCATGTGTTGGCGTCACTTAGAGGTTATGTCAGATGTGATTATACATGTACGTGTGAAAGCAAAAATTAAAAATTGTCTGTAAATAGACAATTTTGACAGACACGCGAAGTTACATGTGGGTGGCAAAACTGACAAGTCAGATGTAAAACACAGATAGTCTAAGACCACCTTTAACAAACACACTTACTGCTTAAGCTGACTTTAGACGACATGTTTTTTACATATGGCTTGTTAGGTGTGTGAGACATATGTAACTTCGCATGTTTGTCAAAATTGTCAATTTACAGACGGTTTATAATATTTGCTTTCACACGTACATGTGCAATTATATCTGACATAACCTCTGAGTGTTCAGAACAGCTGAGTTTTTGCACAATTTTCGTAAATATATAAAGCGCTCTTTGCTTTTTAATGTTTTTTCAGCCAAACCACACTTTTGATCATTTAATACAGCTGATGTCAGATGCCTTATCAGATGAAAATAGAACACGCTCTAATTGAAAATTTTTCATCTGACTTTGCTTCTGTAAATGTCATCTGACAATGTTTCACATGTTTCACACGGCATGTATCACTTTTGCAGTGGGAAGTTTGACAAGTCAGATGTAAAATACATGTCGTCTAAAGTCAGCATTAAAGCGTAGTAAGCAGCTCTGCCTGAAATTCAGGCTGCCATAAGAATTATGTGTAAAAAACAAACTAAAATTCAGGTTGGCAAACTTTTTAAAGAAATTTCCGTTTACTAGTACGCAGTTCCATAAGAAAAGTACACGGAATTTTGCCATTTATTGTATATTACAGGCATGTTATAACAATAAGTGGAGAATTTTTTCCGTCAACTGAAACAAAACTTAATCTTCAGACAATTGTTTGTTCACGGAATTTTTGACATTTCTAATTTTTTGTACATTGTAATTAATTTTTAGTGTTTTTGTGTGTTGTAAATTAAAAAATATATAAATTTGTGTGTATGGAAACAAAATTCTGTATAGAATTCTACACGATTATTTTTCCGTGTAGAAATAAATGCTAAACTCCAAACCTGAATTTCAGTAAGAACTGCATACTACGCTTAAGGCGTGGCAGGCATCGAACCTGCGACCTTCTGGTTAGTATCTTTACACGCTATCAACTAAACTACAATTCGATTGGTTAATTTTTACTGTATTTAATGGCTTGGCACAATTCTAACCTATGACATTGATTAGATTTACCGCTATTTTACTTTGGTGTAGTAATTCAACTTTGAGTTCGAATAAATTTGAAAAAAAGCAGTTTAGAAAAAAATTATCTGAGACACTTTTGTACAGCGTTCAGGTTTCTATAAAAATGTAGATGGATCATTAGTTCGGGAGTTAAAAAATTTTTAACAAGACAAAAAAATCCTATGTAATTTGTATGGGAAATAGAAATTTGAGATGCGCGTTCAGTTTTCTATGCACATACATAAGTATGTACGTACCATGTAGATTTGATCTTTAGTTCGTTAGATACAACACTTTTAAGAAAACAAAAAAAATTTCCCCATGTAATTTGCAAGAGAAATCTGGGGATCAATTCTTGATCTGTGATAATGTGAAATAAAAAACTTTTCATATTAGTTTTCATCATTACTTTTCACTCTATCTTTTTACAATTACATACATACATACATATACTCTGATTCTCGTTTGAATTATGAAAAAATGTTTCATTCCATATGTAACTTTTACCTAGTTTATACGCAGGGTTTTTTGCAAATAAAGACGTAAAATGCTACCAAATATTTTTTATTGTAACTTTTTATATCACTGATTATTAATTTTTTTGTGAATATATTTATTAATTTTTATTGACAAACATATGTAAAGGTGGCAACCAAAACTTTATTTCCAAATAGCACGTTAATCAGTAATTGTTTTCGTGAGTTAATAAGTTACAATAATAACATACTTGGTAGCACTACGTTTTTATTTGCAAATGGCTATTATTTTTGTTCTTTCCAAAACACACGAGACTAATTGATCTGGCATAAAATGTATACGTACACACAGCTTGTCTTTGGATTAGTGCATTTTGCATTCATTTGTTTTTGCGAAATGTGCATGTATTAGTTTTGTGCTGCTACCCTGCAGACAAAGTAACTAGTATGTAGTTAGATCTATACTAGTTGCTTTTTACTTCAGACTAGTTGCCCATCTGACCTTTTTTCATATGTCGAACTATCGATTTTCACATTAGGTTATCATAGGAGCCCAACTAGCTCATTTGTATACAGTTATATCCCAGTTGGAATCCTAGCTGTTGTAAACTAGTGCTCTTACTAGTTTGTTTATTTAGATTTTGTAACTGTTAAAAAAAAATTTGGCTCTACCGAAGTACAAACACACATTCCTCATATTTCAAGGCAAGTACTCTACCTACTGAGCCACTTTCTACTTATTTTTTTAAAAGCTAAAAATGTGTTTTATATACAAGTCGTATACCTGCAAATTTTGTCTTTTTTTGACTAGTATCATTATTGTCCCGATACAATAAGTAATATGATTAATCTTTTTTTTTACTAGTATCGTTACTATAGGTAGTATTGCTACAACTAGGAATATGACTGTCCTTTTTTGACTAATAACATTACAAATAGTTATATGACTGTCCCAAAGCGTATCTAGTTGTAAATTTAGCTGGTGGGTAGTGCGGGGTTGTAGCTTGTTGAAAAATTATGCCAACCAAAAACCATTCTCTTCCCCTCTCTTGCCATAAGCTAATAAGAGCATAAAAATTTGAGAGAAAAAAAATTGTTCCAAGTTTTTGCTAGTAAATTTTTACTAGCAGGAATTAGCCAAACAGTTGTTTAGATTAGGGATTTAACGATACGCCGTTTTGCCGATCCGATACCGATATTTAAAAATAAATATCGCCGATACCGATTCCGATACCGATACGAATATTGAAATTGAGTTCAAGTTTAGATTAACAAAACTCAAGTCCAATTTTTTTATTATACAAAATTACATTGTAGGAGAGAATATATAAAATTGATTTTAACCCAGTATAAAAAAATTTTAAGTAATTTTTAAGGAGCTACATTTTCTTTGCTTCAAAAAAATCTATATTAAAAATATGCAGAGAATTAGTAGAAAAGCAAGAAAAATCTTTTAATTCCTTTGTAATTTTAAAAAATACTCGCCATGCTTTTTAAAAAATCGATTTTTTAAGGAACATTTATCAACTAATATTCTTCTAAATAACTTAATAGCTTAATTATTAAAAGTCTTCAAAAAGTTTATATTTATTCACTTAAATTTACATGAAAATAAAGTTTTGAGTTTAAATTCGCATAAAAAAATTGTGAAAATGGATAATTTTTTATCCTTTTTCCTTGAGGAAAAACCATTATAGAACACCGAAAAAGAAATTTGTCCTAGCATCGCTTCTAATTCGGTGATTGGTAATCGAAAAACAGACCTTCTTGCAATGGCAAGGATATGTAAAACTAATTAGAAATTATCCAAATTTGCAACGCTTCCGGATAGCGAATTCTACATTTTAATGACTTCTTTGGAGTGTCTTTTTTTGCTGGAATAAGATTTAAAAAACAACGACTTGAATTTGAATTCATGGTAAAATTAACAAAAAATAAATATTTTTTTTACAAAATAACAGCATAAAAGATTATTAATTTCTAAAATTGATATTAATAAGATTTAAGAAATAACGAAGTGAATTTAATTCATGGTGAAATTGAACAAAAATAAATTATTTGTTAAAAAAAAACTCTGAAAAAAATTTTAAAAGTATCGTCGAATCGACAGTAAAATATCGCCGATACCGATGTATCGGAAAATCTGAAGTATCGCCGATATATCGGTATCGGTATTCGTTACATCCCTAGTTTAGATCTTTTGTTTACAAAATAAATGTTTGAAAAATTCATGAAAAAGTAAACTTTTTCTAATTTTAATGAATTATTAAGAAATTAATACTTTTTAAGAAGTCAAAAATATTAAATATGGTAAGATGGCATATTTTTCTTTAATTTGACTGCAGCAGTGGTCGTTAAAAGAGTTTAAAACGCTTGAATTGGGTGGCAGAAAATTTTCCACCTTAAGGGTAAATCATAAAGGTTACACTCGAAATATTATGTGAGTCAAATATAATAAAAAAACTTGGCAAGTTTCTGCAAGGAACAATTTCAACTAAATTAATTAAAAAATTCCACAATTACATTGAAATTAACCTTATTTCTACTGTTAAAGATATTTTAACTAAAAAATCCTTATGTATAAGCAGTTGTATTTTTATTTCTGCTATTTAAATACTTTACACACAAAGTTTTACTTACGGACAGTTATAAGGTAACACTTTTTATCCTTTTATTTTTATTTTATTTTTATTGTTAAGCGTGTTAAGTTGTGTTGTGATAAAATTTTCATATATTTTTTACGATATGTCTAACTTTTCATAAAAAGTACTAACAGCTAATGTAAAGTTTTTTGGGTGTACAAACTGTTTATTTTGTTAAGCGTAGTATGCAGCTCTAAATGAAATTCAGGCTGCCATAAGAAGTATGTGTAAAAAAAACAAACTGAAATTCAGGTTGGTAAATTTCTTAAAGAAATTTCCGTTTACTAGTACGCAGTTCCAAAAGAAAAGTACACGGAATTTTGGCATTTATTGTCTATTACAGGCATGTTATAACAATAAGTGGAGAATTTTTTCCGTCAACTGAAACAAAAATTAATGTTCAGACAATTGTTTGGTCACGGAATTTTTGACATTTCTAGTTTTTCGTACATTGTAATTAATTTTTAGTGTTTTTGTGTGTTGTAAATTCAAAAATATATAAATTTGTGTGTGTGCAAACAAAATTCTGTATAAAATTCTACACGATTATTTTTCCGTGTAGAAATAAATGCAAAACTCCAAACCTGAATTTCAGTGAGAACTGCATACTACGCTTTACTTGCAAATTTTTGCTAGTAAAGAGTAGTATGCAGTTCTCACTGAAATTCAGGTTTGGAGTTTTGCATTTATTTCTACACGGAAAAATAATCGTGTAGAATTCTATGCAGAATTTTATTTGCATACACACAAATTTATATATTTTTTAATTTACAGACACAAAAACACTAAAAATTAATTACAATGTATGAAAAACTAGAAATGTCAAAAATTACGTGACCAAACAATTGTGTGAACATTAATTTTTGTTTCAGTTGACGTAAAAAATTCTCCACTTATTATTATAGCATGCCTGTAATAGACAATAAATGCCAAAATTCCGTGTACTTTTCTATTGGAACTGCGTACTAGTAAACGGAAATTTCTTTAAGAAATTTACCAACCTGAATTTCCGTTTGTTTTTTTTACACATACTTCTTATGGCAGCCTGAATTTCATTCAGAGCTGCATACTAGCTTTCTAAGAAAGCGTACTTTGAAATCGTGGTGGAAGACCAAACAAAGCGGGAGAGGATTTTGAGGATTCCGGCTTTCTGTACATCGGTGCAGATCGACGCGAGTTTCTTGGAGGAGGCTCCTTAGGCGAAAGCCGTAATTAGTCATGGCGATATGGAAATTTCCGGCCCTAATAAATTGCTACAAATGGTAGCGTAACCAAAAAATGTCAAATCAAATATTTGTGTGTACATATTCAAATTTTATGCTTTTCATTAAGAAAAAGATATTTTACTAATAGTTTTTGCGTTACTTGCAATAAAAATTTAGAAAAATACATAGTGAATTATTTGTTTTCAACCCGTGACAAAGTTTTTGAAATGTGAATTGTGCACAAGTGTGTCTTGCCGTGTGTGGAAATACAACTTCCAAACGGCTGGCACAACTTTAATTTAGTTTTTTATATTAAAAAGATGATTCGACCGAGGTTGTTCTTAAATAAGTTTGAAGAAAACCGGTGCATTAATTTTAATCTTTTGCATTTTTTTTTTGTCTCGCAGTTGTCTGTTTGTGCCACTATAGATCCTAAAAGGCTGGCCAATTTAGATATACATAGTTTTCTTGTCTTGAAAAAATCGGTTTATCCAATTGGAAGCTGTCAGTTGTTTCCTGCAGCGTCTCCTGTGCCGTAGGTTTTGTATTTACGTTTACGATTGTAATTATTAATACATAATTATCTGAAATAAAACGTTTCTTGTGTATTGTTTATTTAAATCATTAATTATGGTTTGGAAGGTCAAAAACATCACTTAATTAATAAATAATCCTATAATAAAAAGCAAAAAATTTATTCCCTTGCAACTTTGCTGTTAATATTCGCAAAATTTTTATTTTTCACTTAGAAATTTTCTGTGTAAAATAAATTTGCATATGAAAAGTTTTTGACATTTATTTTCACTGCTGCACAAAACGAGAATCGCAGTGATGTGTAATTGTGAAAAACTTTTGTTTCGTTCCAATGTTTTTTTTCCAGCTCAGTCGTATGTCTTATCGTTTAAAAAAAGACGACACTTGTTTATGTGCTTGTGAATAGACAAATTTGTTGTATCGTTATTTTGTCGTATCTTAAATGTCAATTTAATTAATACCAAGGCAAGGCGAATTAATGCCAGGTGGCCTCGAGAGATCAGGTGACTAAGAAAATGTTTCTATATTTGAACTATCAACAGTGTTAATATATCAGCTTTTTGACATTCCAAATATAAATTCGCCGTGCAGAATTCATATTTGGACCATCAAAAAAGCCGATATATTAACACAGTTGGCAGTTCAAATATGGTAAACAATTCGTAGTCACCTGATCTCTCGAGGTCACCTGGTATTAATTCACCTTGATTTGATACCATGAAATGAAACCAGGCATGGGAGTTTTAATTTGACGCCAAATAGCATCACTTTTTTCGCGACAAGCAATTTTGATTAAAATAGTTTGAAAATTAAATTGAAATGAATCAATTATATATTTATTATTAAGAAGAACGTATTTTCTGGTGTTACTTATCACATATATAAAAGATTTTTACAAATTAATCGAACAAATAGAATATTCCCAGACCTGGCCTCAATACAACTATTTGAAGAACATATGAAATTCAATCGTATAAATTATAACTCACTTTAGTATGAAAATTACTAACAACAAAAATACAATATTGTATAATTAGACGATTACACAACACATACAACGTTAATACGAGCTTGTGAATTGAACAATTATTTCATTAAAGGAGAATCAAAAATACTATGAAAAGGTGAAAAACTTTTCATTTCACCGTTTCACAGAACAAGAATTGACCCCCTGGGATGAGCGAACTTTAAATATTAAAATTAAGAGTTCCGTTTTTAACAGACATATTTTCTCAATGCCCGGAAGGTATTTCGCTGCCAAAACAAAATGTGTATTCTTTTTAACCACTCTAGCTTTGTGTATATCAATTTCTTTCTAGCTTTGTGTATATCAATTCAATATTCTCATGTTATTGTCACCATGTATCTATGCATGTATGTATGTATGTATGTATGTACATTAGGGTTGGTCGATTGGTATGGGCGTAAAAAAATCCGTAGGTGTAAAAATGAATTCTAAGCAAATTTGCCCTATAAAATGGATTTGCAGTTTGAGGAAATTGCACAATATGTAGTAAGTGCACAGTTGCTAGGGGCGATCACCTCCCAACTGAATAAAAACTAGTATGGCCGTTCATAAGTATATTTAATCCTTACCTCCAGCGTTACCGTTGAAATTTTTCAAAAAGGGCACAAAAAGGGGATTTTGAAAATAAAAGGGGCACAAAAAGAGGCTTTCTAAGAAAAAAGAGGCAATTTTAATAACAAGAAATATATGAAAAAAAGTTATTTAATTTTTAAAAATAAAGGTTAGCAAACATAAACTGCCGCTCATCTGATTAGGTTTAACATTTTAGCAATACTTTTTGGCAGTTCTATCAAAAACTATTGCTCAAACTACTAATAAAATTGGACTTATTAATAAATAATATGCATTACGTGAAATCTGGGCAAAAAATTTAACGGAAATATTGTACCATTATCATATAATTGATGCAAAACAAAATTTGTCCAAGAGCAGTGCCTAATCAGAATAGTTTACAGTATAACTACGCCGCGAATTGTTAGTTTTTAATATATTTTTGATCTTTCTAAGCCGATAAAACTATTTGAAATTTAAATGGGGGTCGGCGAAAATGTCTATCTGAAGAGTTAAAATTAAATGTTATGCTAAAGAAGGTCTTACTCATGATCAAATTTGAACAAAAAATTATTGAAATTCAAAATTGTGTGAGTAATTTTTGTAAAATAAAACAAAAATTTTTTGTAAGATTTTATATTGCCAACAAAAACAAACTATTGTATATTATTGTTGTTTTCAACATAAATTCTCACAACAAATTTTCGTTTTCTATTACAAAAACTGGCAGTCAATAAGACTAACTATGGAAAGAACATGAAAGGAGACAACTCAGCAGCTGAAAGAAAGCAGCGAAAATAAAGGAAAAGTTGGTACTAAAGCTACGTGGTTTGCGCGCTGTAGTATGCGTAATACATAACAATGCTTTACAAATTTTTATTTTAAGGTAAGTATGATATGCTAAGAACGAGAAAAATAAAATAAAAATTTTTTTCATTTCGGACTTTGTGTATACAACGGTACGTTTGCGTTTTCGATGTATACTTACCGTTAAAGCGCTATCCACATTCCAAGGCTGGTTTAATTAAAGTGCTATTGTTTGAAAGGATACAAAATTACGCGTCGAATAGTAACTTTTATAGGATAAAAAATGATTTAGTTATAGGGGATCACATTTGATTTTTTTAATATATATAATTTTTCACCAAGTGTTGTCTATTCGGAAGCTGTTTTGTACCAGAAATGGAAAAAACTCCTAGCTAAATATCTTTATTGAATTGTCTATTCGATTTTAAAAATTTTAAGCAATAATGGACCAAAATCGGATAAAAATTAAATATGATAGAAGAAAAAAAACGAAAACACTAGCATTTCAATTTACTAGCAAATCTTTTATTTAATAGTTTTGTTTCATTTTGATTTTTACTACATAGTGCATTTTTTAGTAAATTTAAATGTTTGTGTTTTGTTTTTTTATTATAACATTTTCAGTTTTAATCCAATTTCGGCCCATTATGGCTTAGTTTTTTTTATCGAATACACTGTTTAATAGAAGTTTACAACTATGGATTTTGCTATTATTTGTGGTACAGCGTCCGAAGAGACAGCAAGAAATTTTGTTAAATTTGACCATCTATAACTTCAGTAATTTTTTATCCTATCAAAGCCAATTATCCACTATTCGATGCGTAATTTTGAAGCTTTTCAAATAATATACAGATCATTTCAATCGAACCAGCTTTTGACTCTGGGAAGTATATGTACATCGAAAAAACACAAATGTACCGTTATCTGGAAATTGCCGAAATTAAAAATTTTTCTTTACTTTTCTCGTGTTAAGCATATTTTAATGACCCTAAAAAATCCATTAGAAACTTTATACATTTTTAATGTAAAGCAGTGTAATGTAAGACTGATTTTGCAAAAAACACCACTTAGTCAAAAAAGTGGCAAGAATTACAAAAAGTATCACATTTGGGTGCATTTTGTAAAAGTAGCAAAATAGTATCCAAGCAGTCGAAAAAGTGGCAAATTGCCACTTTAGTAGCACCAATGGTAACGCTGCTTACATCTCTTTGTTTCCATAGCAAATTAAATTATATACAAAACTAGCCCCATCCGGTGTGCTTCGCTACCCCATTGTTATGCAGATTTAGGAAAATTAACAATTACCTTATATAGGGCGGTACCCGTCTCCCCCTCTGATATGTTCAATATTTTGCTGGAAATCGCACTTTATTCTAATGACACAGGCTAAACAGACGCGACAAAAGAGAGGGAAGATATTGCATATTCACTTAAACGAAACCGAGTGCAAAACGGAGTAAAAATTTTTATTGTTTGCAATTAAAACAAATTGTTTATTTCATAAATAAATGGATAAATTTATTGTTTTATACACGAAAAAATTACAATTCCACATTTCATACACATTATTTAAAGTTTTTTATACATTTTGCAGCTTGATTCTACAATTTTCAACCAATTTTGCTGCCGAACCAACAACAGATGCACAAACATGCGCACAGGCAAACAGAACACTTTATTTACACTTTAATTAATAACTAAACTTTCAAATATCACTTAAACACACTTTAAATGCTCTATTTAATTTTATTACATTAGCCCAATTCACAATCTTGTGCGAATGGTCTTGCAACGTTGCATTTGCAAAATGGTATAGTATATTGATACTCACCACTAACAATTGTTAAGTGGTGAGTATCAATATACAACACCAATTTGCAAATGCTATGATGCAAGACCATTTGCACAAGATTGTGAATTGGGCTATTATAAAGCAATAATTTTTTGCAGTTTTATGCTAATTACACACTTTTTCACTGTGAGCTAAAACTTTTATTTTGTTTTGTTTACTTCTACATCTTCACATCACTATATGTCTCTCTTTTCTACAATAGCCGAGTGGGAAAAAAGCTGAGTTTCTCATTTTTTATCACTCATTGTCTTCGTCTCTGTCCTAGTTTGTGCTAATGATAGAATTAGTCGAATCGTATCGTGAGGTTACGAATGAACTGCCAAAATCTGTTACATTAAGAAAACATGTTACTGTTTATTCAATATACATCACAACTTTTTTTTAGGTAGAAAATAGATTTCTACCTAATTAGGAAAGAAGTAAAGTAAAACGATACGAATTGAGTAATTCTAACCCACGTCAAATTTTGATTGTATTAGTGCTGATATAGAAATTGCAATTTGTTCTAATGGGCTTTGGCAACAATTCAAACTGTTTGATCAAATTCATGTATATTTGGTAATATTTTGTTTTGCTTAGTCCCATTTTACATATGAGACATTTCTTGCCGGACAGACGAAATTTTATGGCGAGGGGTCGAAAAGGTAGAGTGTGTATGTAGTACACGGCTATCTGTTGGTTGGTTTGCGTGGCTGCCCGTTCCGTGTTGAAGGAACAGTCCACTCGCCAGTGTCAACCTATGTAGGTCCGAACCCAGGCATCGGATTCAGTATTAGATACTAGATCCAACCTGTCGCATTGAAGTATCTTATAACGTCAACCAGACCTATGCCTCATGGCTCCGAAAGTTCCCCTAGTATGCTATTGCCCAAGAATTTGTGTCTCGAGAGGTGCAAGGCAGGGCAATCGCAAAGGAAGACTACGGCTATCTATAGAAAATTAAAATAATATTTTCAGGATATGTAAGGGTAAAGGATGCTTTATCAATTTAGAGGCAGTTGTAGCAGGAGGCTGAATTCTTTCGATTTACACCATAATTATTGAAATCTGATGCATTCTAAGGTTATTCAATATTAAATATACCGAACTTTTCTCAAAATTGGTCGAGATCGCCAAGCAGAGACTGTTATCAAATGGAAATCAAAAGAGGTATCGGACTAATCATAGCGCCAAGCTAGAATAGACAGGGTAAAAAAGCAACCATTTTCGAAATGTTTCAAATTAATCTACATATGAGGGGTATAGTAGCAAATACTGTTATCTCCACTTTTATAGTTTCTGTAATAAATAGCAAAAATCTCTACCTGTAAAGATACACGTATCTAATGACTGTTCCTTTTTCTGTTCAAGAGAATGGAATTTTGCTAATATATAAAAGAAGTTTGAACGAAAGTGTTAGAGTGGTTTATGGGCAAATACTATACATATCTAATGACTGTTCCTTTTGCTGTTCAAGAGAATGGAATTTTGCTAATATATAAAAGAAGTTTGAACGAAAGTGTTAGAGTGGTTTATGGGCAAATACTACAAGAAACTTAGAGACTGCTGTGTTTGCTACAATCGGTGAGTATGTTTACGTACTTGGCTTGTTTAGCTCATGAAATATATTTGTAATGACCTTAGTCCAGATTTTATAGTATTCATAAGCTCTAGAAAGCTTATTTGGAAGAATAGTAATGTACTGAAGTTTTATATAAAACGTGTATTCAAGTTTCTTACGTTATCTAAATCCGTTTCCTTGTGTGGATTTCCATTTATTTTTTGCTTGATTCGCTAGCACTTACATCTATTATTAAAAATTTGCTAAAAAAAATTTGCTCAAAGAGTCGGACTCAATTTTAAAGCACAGTAAATGTTAGTGATTAAAGCAAAAGCGAATATCTCCAATGGATATTGCTGTCTTTGATTCAATCAGTAGTTTTTGACAATGGCTTTATATTGGACGAAAACATATTTTGAATTATTGTTTTCACTGGCCAAAAGTATTCATCTAACGCAATCAGATGGCATTGATAGACACATTCATGGAAAAAGTGGAGATTGCAGTCTTTGCTAACCCTTATATGTAGTATATACGAATGTTTTTGAATAAAAAAATAAATATTTACTGCTTTTTTCAAAAATTACGCGCTTTTTTCCTTGTTTCAGTGCTTTTTAAAATCTAAAAATTGACAACGCTGATTGGTATTATTTTAATCATGGTGCAATAAGTGTACAAGTGGCAGCATAACGTCAGCTGATTATTTTTTGCTCTTGTAGTTTTGTGTATAAGGCAGATCCAGCACATATATTTTTTGACAAGAATCATCTAGCTTATTGTTGTATTTTTTCCCTTATTCGGCACAGGTGGTATACAGGTGATACTTATTACACCATGATTTTAATGCTTTAAAGAAGAGAGTTAAAACAGATGTCTCTCACTGACTCTCATTCACTATAGATCAGTGGTGGCCACACAAACACTATCTTATCTTTGTTTGTGTATGTGCTTCACGGTTAAATAGATAGGCTGTGTGTCTCACACACAGTATACGTTTGTTGTTGGTAAAAAAACAGCCTATACTCGCGAGTATAGGAAATTGAGCGTCTGGCCACCACTGCTATAAACAATGTGACCAGATTTTAAAATAATATATATCTAAATCAGGTTTTAAATATAGCTAAAAAGAGCTAAAGAAGGAATTTTAAAGCCAAAAAATAGAGCTAAATCTTTTTACAGCTTTGCAATAGTATATTTTCATTATTTTAAAATTTTTTAAAGCTTAAATGGTGTTTATGTAGGTATACATAATATGAAAATATATTTTTGGCTCATTTAAATGAAAAACATTCAATCAATAACAACCACTCAAGTGCTGAAAAAGCATTTCGCAAAACAAATACGATTTGGACTCGAAGTCACTAAACTAGTGTGTTGGAAATCGCAATCACAAAAAACTTAGCTATTTCAATTCGCAAGCAAAGAGGAAAGTGAAATCTAAGTGAACTTTCCTCTTTACAAATATTTGGTATCAAATTGCAAAAAAAAAAGCATTCCAGGAAAATTTAAACTCTTTCTATTTAATATCATTTAAAAAAATAAAATTTTTATACAATTTAATACAAAATACTAAATTAAAATGTATGTTGCTTTATTTCGACTATTGTGTTACTTTTCTTTACTTTAAAAAGAGATGCATAAAACATATGAAGCAAAAATAGTATGGGAAAAATCTAAAAATAGTTGAAAAGTTCTGTGTTGGATACTATGGTTTCAAAAAACATAGAGCATTGATAAGAATCTTTTTTGAAGATTATTTCGAAAAATAAACAGAACGCGACACCCTTAGCACATCCAAAATTGAGATTTGCGATTTTAAACTCACAAGTAATTTTTGCCATTGTAATTCCAAAAGAGTAAAATTTGACATTTCTTCTTTACAATCGTTACTTTTGAACATTTTATTTACTTTTTGAACATCAGAAAGTAATGACTTTAAAAATTTCAAATAGAGTAAATATTTTTCACTATACAAATTTTTCAAGACTTTAGCTTGATGACAGGATTCCGAAATAGATGCAAGTTGAAAGTGAATTTTTAATTCCAACCATTGTATACTTATTACACCATGATGTCGATCAAATCTGCCGCAGTGAATGTTTCTGCACTGCCAGATTATTATTATTTTTTAACTACTTTATATGGTTACGGCACATAAATTTATTCTGATAAACTGTTTTATTTAATTTAAAATAGAAATTAATTACACGAAATTGAAATTAAAGAAAAAGCTAAATGCATTGTTGGAAAAAGCTGAAAAAAGGTAAGAGCTAAATGAAATATTTAGAAATAAAAATTAAAAAATAAAGCTAAATTTAGCTCCAAAAGAGCTAAGATGGCCACACTGCTATAGATAGTAAGAAATCACCTTGTTTAAAAAATTCAATTCCTCTTCTTTCCCCCTTCTTGGGTAGTTCTATAAAATAATGGCCTCATCCCTCAGAGAATTCCTCTTTGGAGCAACTTGGAAAATGACTCGTTCCAAGTCAAACTGTAAATTAAGCCTCGTCCTCCAACTCTATTTACTTTTGTCCGCCTATGAGTTTTTTATACACCATTGAGTACAAATGTATCCATATGGCATCATTCTAAAAAACACTTTAGTTAACTTTTTGAAAAAAAAAAATAAAAAAATTAAAACTTATAAAAAAATTAAGACCGAATAGTAACAAAATTGGATTTTTAAAGCGTCACTCGAAAAATATATATCGAAAGAGAGTTTTTAACAAGAATTTTCATATATATGTATGTAAGTTTAATAAACATTTTTCGTGTTATGAAAAATAAAAGATTTTGATTATGCAAACTTTCTTGTGAAAAATAGAAGGCTTCCTTTTGATTTCAGAACCATGTTTTATTCGGAAAATTTTCCGCAGATTACGTTTCTACTACATATACTCTTTATCTAGTTTTTTGGTACGGAAAAAATTGGACCACTCTAATGTACATATTTTCAATGATGTTGCTTACCTGTAATCCGCTTACTGTACACAGTTCTGGAGGCTTAACTTCGATTTGGGTGTCACTATGTATAACATCAACGCCAGCATTACTACCGCTGGTACCAATAATACTAACACTTCTGCTAGCAGAATGAGAACTGTTGATGCCACCGCTATTGCCATTGCTACTGTCTATACTGGTAATATCTTCTGGTGATATTGGTGGGCAAAGACTGTGGTCTGTCAAATCTAAAAATATAAAAAAATAATAATAATGGTGAGTGAACGACCCACAATAACGAGTTAGCACATGCAAAAAAAATCATACATAGTGCACGGAATCAAGGCGAATTAATTTTACAAGGTGGTGTCATAGGCGAATTCAATTTGCCTTCATGAGATTTTGTTTTTGTATTCGAAGCTCGTTACGTCAAAAGCAAGGCAAAACAACATGAGAAATTGTTGTCAGTGTGACCGTTGAAAATATTCAAAAGGTGGCAGAAATAGCGGATTTTGAAGAAAAAATTGCCACCAAAGAGATTTTTCAAGCAAAGGGGAAAACATTTTTAAAAACGATTAACTAAGCCAAATTATTGCATTTTTTATGTATTTCGTAAGCATTAACAATTTTTGGAACCAAGTTAAACAATTTTGATATTTTTTCTTTTAAAAAAAGTTAAAATGATTTGTTGTGGTTAGCTTATCTATATGCCGACATATCATTGGTTACTAATGTTATCTCATCAATAGATCTTGAAAAAATGGTTCTATATATTATTCTCCTCCAATGGAGGAACTATCAAAAGCTAAACCGATGAACCACATTTGAAAAGTTTTATCTTTCTAAAAATATCAGCACTAACGAAGTACATCACATTGCAATACAAGCTTTGAGATTTTGTAAGACGAAAATCAAATCGAAATCAGTCTGACTATCAAAAAATCTTAAAGAAACTCTTCTCATTACATATTGTTTCTACACTATCACATTCCAAATAAAACTTAACATAAATAATTTGCAATAAAGCAATTTTTTTTCGTTCTTCTTTTTCCTTATTTATACCGGCAAACAAATGCACAACTGTTTTCGTTATTCCCATGTTTGTTTGTGCAAAAGACAATCCTGATAAAATAAAAAATGTGATTGCTTAGAAAATTTCCGAAAAATTACCAAAACCATAATACATACTGTCAAATTTCTTTACGTATTATTTTATAGAACATAAAAATTTGTTTTCACACTTGGATTTTTACTTAAGATTGGAGTTTTTGACAGGTATTAATACTAAATCTAATAGTTGTAATATGAGGGGTGTAGAATCAAACACACATTTTTAATAAATGTGGCTGACAATGCCATGTGGTTGCGTTTGATGAATGATTGTGACCAATGAAAACAAAAATTCAAAATATGTTTTCATCCATTCTCTTGAACAGAAAAAACGAACAGTTATTAGATCATTACAGCTAGAGGTTTTCGCTATTTATTAAGCAACTATATATTGGAGCCAATATAGATAGGTGTGTTTCCTTTTATATAAAATAAATATTTTGCAAATCAGTCGATAAATGGCGGTGGTCTGAAGGAACACCAATAAAAAATACAAACGAGTTGATAACCTTCTACTTTTAATGACGTGGACTGAAAAGAACACTGTTCAACATAATCTAAATTTTAAAAGTAACAGGCTTCTAGGGAATAATTGTAGTAGAAGATATCAAAAAATAGATATGTGTCGGTGTTTTTAAAATTTACGTCTGTCCATTATTTAAGGGGTATGTAAGATCGTCTCCTTCCTTTTGCACATTGTTATAGTGAATAGGAGTAGGAAATCTTGTAAGGTCTACATTTTGGGAACATTTTAACTACATAACTAACTCTTCGACTTAAACGGCGATGCAGCGCACATTGGGAAAAAGGCCAATCTAGCGGCGGAAAAATCATATCTTTCAAACTAATAGTCTGATCCACAAAAAACGTGTGCATGAATTATAGGAAAGCCTGTAGGCTATACAGTTTGTAAAAAATTAGGCAGCTATTTTTAACACAGTGTTGTATGTTGCTATATATGACCAATTTAAAAAATTCAAAATTCATAAAAAATCCAAAGCTCATCAAACTTTAAAATGCATTAAAAATTTATCTTGAAAATGAAAATGACTACTTTATGGTATTTTAATTTAATAACAAGTGGTTTCGGAAACAAATTACAACAAAATCATATAGAAATACACAAGCACGAAATTTTGAAAAATATGTATATTTAGGAAACCCGACCTTTATGTCGCATACGCAAGTCTCCGCAGCTAATTTTTGGAACAATCTTACTCCATAATATCTATATTAAGATTCCACACAAATTTTAGGTATACTTTCATATATCTCTATAAAGATTTGGAAAAGTTTTCAAAACAAGATTATTCTGTATTTACAATTCTAGTCCTTAACTGAAATTTCAAATATATAGAGTAAAGCCGTTTAAAATAGCTGATATAACACTTAATGAAAAAAATTTACTTTGTCCGAAATACACTGATTTGTCCGCTTGCATACTGCGTTTAATTTTTCTTAATTAAATTTTTTTACTTTTCTGCCACAATATTGGATTTTTCCCCATTTTTGCTGAAATGTCTTAAAAATATATTTATCATAAAATTCTACTATGTATATGTAAGACTTCAAGGACACCAAAGCTCGAAACTCAACTTAAACACCAGAAATCATATAAGACTTAACATGTGATTCGGTGTTAATTATGAATTTATTTACAATTTGTACTAAAACATCCTACAAAACCGGATTTTTTAAAGTTAATTTGTGTTAAAATAAGTCAAAATACAAAAGAAAGCTGTAGATATACAGCTATACATATTTTAGTATTATCGTACTATAGAAAGCTCTAATAATAACATAATATACCACTTCACAAAAAATTCGAGAAGGAGCATAATTTATCAAAAGGTGGCACATTTACAATGTTTTCTTTTCTACAAAAAAAAATTGTGTTGTTTGCACTTTTCACTGAAAATCTGCAACATAATAATTTTTCGAGGGAGTGAAGTTCTTAAAAAATTTTGTATCATCCCTTGCAAAGGTAAATTTTTGCTTTAAAGGAATGCTAAATTGCGATTTTTTTAATAAAAAGTAAAAAAAAATACTTATTTTAGAAAAGAAAACGCCATTACATAATTTAAAAAAGTGGCAAACCAATGACAAATGCCCACTTTATTCGCACAACGGTCACACTGTTTATTGTTGTTTATAAACAACTTTTGACACGCCGAGCTTCTAAAAAAAAGTAGTCAGCTGTTTTTTTGACACCACCTTGTAAAGTTAATTCGCCTTGGACGGAATCATAATTGTAAACTATCATTAAATCTTGAAAGATAACATTACATACACGCTTTTTAGAGACGTAAATATGTTTTTCAATGTCCCTTTAAAGACATTAATTAATAAAATTTTTAGTGAGATTATTTGTTTATCCACCTTTTTTTATAAGACTTGCTTTGGAATAAAAAACTGATACGACCATGTTCTGTATTTCATGTGGAATTAAAATGTGCCGAATTATCAAAGCATTATTATTGTAAATTAATATTTATAACTACAATGCTTTAAAAATTCCACACATTTTAATTCCACATTAAATACAGAACATACCCTATAATAAAAAATGGCAATAAAATTAAAAAGTATCAAAAAATAACTATAAAAGAAAGTTTTTGACGAGATACATACATACATATGTATTAGACATCTGCAAAACTCATAAATAACGAGATTATAATCATTTGCAATATTTTAGAATCATAACATGTTTTGAATCGAAGCTTTCAAGACGAATGAGAGTGCACAACAACAACAAGCCAACTAGATTCCATGAAGAAAGCCAGGGGCCAAGTGTCGACAAGTTTGGTGACATTGTCACCGAATCGTCTGCACTTTTTATTTTGCTTTTAATAGGCAGAGAATTTTTTTGACAGCTATAAAACGATTTTTTATTGTCTTACTTTGTTATGTTAAAAATATATGCGGCTGCACGGAGAACAAAAAATTTTCATAAAAAATCTAATTTAATTGCCTTAGCTAGTAGAAAGTTTTATATGTATTGACTAGAATCATTAAAATGCACTAGTGAATCTCTGGTACAAATGTCTCCATATGGTCCCATAAGAACCACCTAGTCTATAGCAAGTCAATAGTTCCGAGGTCACTAGTGGAATCTCAATGACAAGCATATGTTAAATGTCTATAGCACAGAACATTGCCTGGGATACAATTAGTCAGTAGTACTGGTGACAAGGTCAATAGTGAATCAGTACAATTTTACTATCAGGATTTCCAGCAGGGTTAGGAATCGAAACGAGACTGTAATTATGAGAGTGAAAGACATTAAAACAAAAAGGCAACGAAACATTTGGAGTTAAGGCCGTGTCAGATACAACTTTGTCGCTTTGCGTGACGTTTCTAACTTTGATAGAAAAGTGTAAAGCAAAAAGTGTATGACACAATGAAAACTTTGACAACACTCGCGCATTGATCGTTTACCAAAAAAGTGGTTGATAATTTTGCTATTTATATATATATATTTTTTATAAAAATAAAAGTCAATTATGTTATTTTACGATTTATTATAAATAAATAAATGCCACATACATATTTACCTCTTATTAAACGCGCAATATGTTTCGTTTGGCAATATAATAAAAGAAAATTATTCCAGCTGATTGTCAAAGCAAGCAAAAAGATGAGAGTTGCCGAACTTTTCGCTTCACGCTGCGTTAAAAGTGCTTTATGTAGCATGTTTCGTATAAGTATGTACATTTCATCTTAGATGTCAAAGCGAATCTGTAACGCAACGCGAAGCAAAAGTTTTATCTGACATGGCCTTTAGTGTTGTAGATGTAAACAAGCTTTAACAACGAATGAACTATTGCTATATTTGGATTTTGCATGCAGTAATGTATTTTATTACAAAATCTTGCAAAATTTATTAAACGGTTTTATTTAGCTTATTGTTTGTGTCATAGTTATGTGGTGTTTGGGTAGAATATGGTAATTCAAAATTCAACGCCTTCCTGTTAACCGATTAATCTGAAATTTTGTAAGCGCCTTTACTTTTGTTGACGATACAATACGGCTCATTGAATAGTGGGCTGCGCCACGGCCGCTAAAAGTAATATTTAGTTTTACACCCTTTCTGTTGACCGATTGATCTCAAATTTAGTAGAAATTTTTAATTAAATGTTTATTTTCAAAGTATAATAGACTACACCAATTAACACTGATATTAAAAACAATAAAAACTAAAGGGTGTTCTATCAGTTAATGTAATTTTGACTATGTAATTTAGACAAATTTGCTCTTGAAATTTAAAAAAACGTTAAAACTAAAAAATTTAAAATTAAAAAATATCAAAATGATAAATCGCGAAATTGAGAAAAGCACTTAAAGGAAAAAAGCACCAAAATTAAGCAAAAAACGCTAAAGTACAATATATCACCAAGACTAAAATAATCGCCGAAAAACTAAAAAAAACGCCAAAAACCGAAAAAAGTCGTCAAAACGAAAAAAAGCGCCAAAAACAAAAAAGCACCAACAGTTTAAAAAATCACCAAAACTAAAATTATCGCCGAAAAAAAAACACCAAAACGAAAAAAAGCGCCAAAGCATAAAAAAGCACTAAAACAAAACGCAATAAATATCCAAAAATGCAAAAAACCACCTAAAGTTTAAAAAATCGTCAAAAAAACGAAATAAATCGCCAAACGAAATAAGCACCAAAACAAAAAAAGTACTAAAACGCAAAAAATCACCATAACTAAAATTATCGGCGAAGAACGAAATAAATCGCCAAAAATGGAAATAAATCACCAAAACGAAAAAAAGCGTCAAAACACAAAAAAAATGCACCAAACCAAAAAAAAAGCTAAAACGCAAAAAACACCAAAACAAAAAACGATAAAACGCAAAAAATCACAAAAATAAAAACAACGCAAAAAATCACCAAAACTAAAAGCACCAAAAGTTTAAAAAATCGCCAAAACTAAATACATAGTATATCGCCAAAAAACCAAATAAAGCGCCAAAAATGGAAAAAAGAGCACTAGAAGGAAAAAAGCGCCACAACAAAAAAAAGCACCAAAACAAAAAAAATCGCTAAAACGCAAAAAAACACCAACACTAAAATGATTTCGTTTTTTGGCGATCATTTTAGTTGTGGTGCTTTTTTGCGTTTAAGCAATTTTTTTTTGTTTTGGTGTTTTTTTTCTTTTTGCGCTTTTTTCGTTTTATTCCGTTTTTTTGGCGATAATTTTAGTTTTGGTTATTTTTTGCGTTTTAGCGTTTTTTGGCGCTTTTTTTCGTTTTATTGCGTTTTTTAACGATAATTTTAGTTTTGGTGATTTTTGCGTTTAAGCGATTTTTTTTTGTTGTGGCGCTTTTTTTGGTTTGGTGTTTTTTTTTCTTTTTGCGCTTTTTTCGTTTTGACGACTTTTTCGGTTTTTGCCGTTTTTTTAGTGTTTTGGTGATCATTTTAGTTTTGGTGATATATTGTGTTTTAGCGTTTTTTGTTTAATTTTGGGGCTTTTTTCCTTTAAGCACTTTTTTCATTCTAGCGTTTTTTCGATTTGACATTTTTTAATTTTGGATTTTTTAAGTTTTAGTTTTTTTTAAAATTTGAAGATCAATGTATCGCAAACAATAGGGCCCTTTACGCTTTTGGAGTACGGAACCCTAAAAATAACAGAAACATAGCTTAATTTAAATCGAAGTTATGCCCTCTAAAAGGCTAATACCTGCCATATATTTGCCAACATTATTAAAAAATTTTCTAATCTTACCAAGAAAAAATTTTTTTATTTAGTTGCATTTTGTAAAAAAATTTATTTACTCGTGGTTTCAATAATTAAATAAAGTTATTTTTTATAAAATCGATTCAGCTTTTAAGATTATTTTAATTATAAAATATTATATCATATAAAAATGCATTTTCTGATTAACGGTTGTTTCATTATTTTCTTTTTTAATTTAAAAGAGCATAACGTCCTCTAATTTTCTCATATCCTCATTGAGATAACAAATAGCTCACATGATGGAAATAGTCTAGCGAAAGTGCAAATAAAAACTATAGTAGCTTTTTTTATCCAATATATCAACAAAATGTGCTAGGATTTAAGGTTACGGTAATTTCCATTTTCACTTTCGCAAGACTATTTGCATCAAACACTGAACTCCGCTAATTTTCTTCACACTACATTACTTGCAGTTACTTTTTTAGGTTTTGGTAGAATGAAATCAGATGACGATTGGTTTGGTTGTCAAAAGAAAAAATAAAATAAAAATATAAATAAAATAAAAAAGCTATAAGCATTTAATTGAAACATAATTAAATGTTTAAAGTTAAAAGTTACAATGAATGTGAGGGGTTTATGTAAACTAAATGAGCTCCTACTTTCCTTGGAACTATATCCCAGATCAGTTTTATAGAAACTACTACTGGCACGATTCTTTAGATCAGTCTAGTGACCCATCACAAAATGTCTAAAAGGTATCAATTGCTCCCTCCTATGACAAAGCTATGTTAAAGTGATAGGTCCCTTCCATGCAAAGTGTTAAAACTCGAACCGATCCCTATCCCCCCAGGACTAGTCACGTGGCAGGTTCTGTGTCAGTTCCCTTCCCCCTAGGGGTATGTGTGACATTTATTTATATTTTTATTTTATTTTTATTTTAGTTTTTCTTTTGACAACCAAAACAATCGTCATCTGATTTCATTCTGACAAAACCTAAAAAAGTAACTGCAAGTAATGTAGTGTGAAGAAAATTAGCGGCGTTCAGTGTAATGCAAATAGTGTTGCGAAACTGAACATGCAAATTGCCGTAGTCTTAAATCGTAGCACATTTTGTTGATATATTTGATAAACAAGACATAAATTTAAAAAATCAAAAAAGCCGACTGAGTAAAAAAATAAAAGAAAATAATTTTAAGCCGTCACAGATCCTATATGGTCATTCGAAATTAAAAATCATAAGAGAAACCTAATGATGATTTTCAAATACTTGTCGATTGATAACCATTTTGATATAGTTCACCGACTTTTTTTCGTATAAACAAAATGGCGTCTGTTGGCCGCCATATTGAATTTTGACTACTGTCATATCTTTAGTGACACTCCCAGAATTAAGACGAATCGATTGACGTAAGAATCGTCAAAATCGGTATACGCGTTCGGTTTATATAGTGCCGCAAAGGAGCACACATACATACATCCATAGGCTGATAAACACTTCTTTGCGTTGCGCAGTCGGTTAAAAAAAGCTACGATAGCTTGTATTTGCACTTTAGCAAGACTATTTGCATCAAACACTGAACTCGACAATTTTGTTTTTAATAAATGCAATTAAATTGCCATTTACACCTGAAATGCAATTTTTTTAAATCCAAAATTCCATTACATAAATTTATTTAAAACTTTCGCAGATATGGATATAAATATTTATAAATACAAAAAAACAAGAAAATATTTTTTTAATTCCCTAGAGGGAAGGGAACTGACACAGAATCTGTCACGTGACTAGTCTTTGGGGAATAGGGACCGGTTCGAGTTCTAACACTTTGCATGGAAGGGACATATCACTTTAACATGCCTTTGTCATAGGAGGGAGCAATTGATACCTTTTAGACATTTTGTGATGGGTCATTAGACTGATCTAAAGAATCGTGCCAGTAGTAGTTTCTATAAAAGTGGTCCCGGATATAGTTCCAAGGAAAGTAGGAGCTTATTTGGTTTACATAACTCATTGTAACTCATCTAGATTTAATTATGTGTTAAATAAATGTTTATAGCTTTTTTATTTTACTTATTTTCAATGACGTATGTATGCAATTTATTTATATTTTTATTTAATTTTTATTTGATTTTTTCTTTTGACAACCAAACCAATCGTCATCTGCAAGTAATGTAGTGTGAAGGAAATTAGCGGAGTTCAGTGTTTGCTGCAAATAGTCTTGCAAAAGTGAAAATGCAAATTACCGTACCCTTAAATCTTACCACATTTTGTTAATATATTTGATAAAAAAAAAAGCTACGATAATTTGTATTTGCACTTTCGCAAGAGTATTTGCATCAAACACTGAAACTCACTATTTTGTTTTTAATAAATGCAATTAAATTGGCATTTAAACCTGACAATGCAATTTTTTTAAATTCAGAATTTCATTACAAAAATTTAATTAAAACTTTCGCAGATATGGATATAAATATTTGTAAATACAAAAAAAAACTAAGACAATATTTTTTAATTTGTACACAGTTTAGGAACATTTATATCTGTTAAGAGATTGGGTGTAGTTTGACCGGACACGGTACATTACCAACGAAAATACTGTTTTTAACATACTCAATATAAAGATAAGAACATTTAATAGTGTTCTGTTTTTCGTTGAAAAACAGTACACTTCGTTGTGTTCGGCACAGAACATTATTCTTAATGTATGTATATTTTGTATATTTAGCATTAGTATTCGCTTGGCTCTCGTGCATGTATACTTGAGTGCGTAGTTGTATATGATGAAAAAAGAACACTATAAAACGTTAAAATATAATGTATGTAGTACGCAACCACTACAATTGTACTGTTTTTTGCCAAACAAAACGCTACATAATGTTTGTTACTTGCATTAAAAAATAGTTATATGTTGTGTTCAGTTTGTGTAAATATACACAAACAAAAAAAAAAATAGATATCGTTTCTGCTTGTGCATACAGTACACAAAATAAGGTTCGGTTTATTTTCGAACACTGGTTTAAATACAAAATTTCGTTCTTTTAGAAATTTCGTTCATTTTACAAATACAATTTTATATACATCCCTACAAACATTTGGAAGATACCTTCCTAAGAAGATATTTATACAATATCATTTTATTATTATATAAAAGAAAATCATCAAAGCAATATTGATTTGATATCACATTATTTTCATTTTAGTGAAAATTTCAAATTTTACAATAAAAAATATTTTGATTATATATTTTTCCTTTAATAAGGTATTTTTTATTACCAAAATATTGCATTTTTATCAGCCCGGTGTTCTATCACCTACGCAACAAATTCGCAATATCAAAATTATTTTAGTTTCAAAATAAAAAGACATTTATTTTGTTTTATAGAAAAGTATTTTATGATCTGTTTTCAAAATAAAAATTTGTATGATTATATTATAAATAAAAGATACTCGCACTATGATAGAGAGGTAAGTAAAAGGAAAGCTGCAAAGATTTTGTGGAATAATTTTTATTTATTTATTTTTAAATTCAAGCTCATAACAGGTTTTAAGAAAATGAAAGGCGCATGTCCCTGTACGGTTTAAAAAATGTTACCAATAAATGTGCACCGAAATCTACAAATTGTCGAAGTAGAAAATCCGATAACAGTATTAAGAGAAATGCTATGTAATTTATTTACCACACGGAAAGAATGAAGTGGAAAAGTAGAAGCAACACAAAGCTAGTTGAAAGTTTGTAATGTTCTTTGTTTGCCATTGTTATTATAGTTACCTTATATTTTATAAATTAATTGTTCATAAGTATGTAAATTGGAAAAATAAGTATGCTAAAATTATATAGATTTAAAATTATATCAATTGCATTTTTTTAATTTAACGATAGCATGGCGATATCCCAAAATTCTCGTCCTATAGATAATTTTTCGAAATCGTAAGAGTTCACTTGAAATTTTAGTATAGTGATATATTTAAATTATCCTCTAAAAGATAATCTGGCGATTTCGTGTAACTTTCAATTTGGTGATTATCTAGCGATATCTTGGATTTATCTTCTGGAGTTATTGCGCTCGTATAGCTTGGAAGTATCTTCAGTGCCGCACAATCCCTCCCGAAGGAAGAAACCTCCGCAACACGAATATGACTGTTGCCGCAACAATTTTTTTCTTCCAGGCAATACGATTTCGAATCATTTTTGTATTATTTTGCTTGTAGGGATAAGTTTTTTGGTTTATTTTACTAAATACTTATACAGAATACAAAAAATTTGTATTTTGAGGCACACAGAAATTTCCTACTTTTACAAATTTCGTGAATATTACGAAAAAATTTGGTAAAAATCTGATACATTTTCTGCAATATTATTTTTAATACTCTTTCTCTTTCCCTCTCACTGTGCAGCAGCATCAGTTGACATCGTGCATTTGAGTGGTTTGAGTGTTATTGTATTGTATTATTAAATTTGCATATTTAAAAATTGTATGGTTTGATAATATAAACTCTGTTTATTGTGAAAAATATGAATTGTTACTTGTGTGAAATATATTTACCAAACGAAACGTTTGTTTCTAAGCATTTTAGACTTATGCATAATAAAAGAAATAATAGTACATTTAAGTGCACTTTCAATAATTGCGAAAAATACATCGCAAGAATTCAACATTTTAAAAAACACTTTCAAGACCATTTGGCTGGCTCTTCGGGTTACCAGTTATATACAGATTCCTCAAATGATGTCCAGCAATTGGACGAGAAAACCCCTGACAACATAAGCCCTCGGTCCACCAATTGTATTCCTTCATTCTCAGCATACTTTTCAGTTACATTTCCCAGCAGTAGCGGTGTAATGTGTTCTTTGTATTCTCATAACAAATCAAATATTTACTAGAAAAGATGTAATTGAAATCCAAAAAAGTGTGAACGAGTACATAATATTGCCTATTATAAACAAAATCGACGAATTTGTTATTCGAAGCAACCTAGAGAAGGACATATCAGCAAAGTTAAATATTTTAACTTTAAAAAGTGACATATCAAACATTTTTACGGAAAGCAATAACGATCACCAAATGAAAAATTGGTTACTTTCTAATGATTTCATGCAAGAGTTTAAAGTATTTATAATTAACAAAGAACTAGAAGAAGTATCAGGTACAATTTGAAGCAAATACTATAACAGAAGTACTATTACCACTTTCTTTCCAAATCCGAAAATTCTTTGAAAAGGATGATCTTTTACTTAAAGTGTCTTAATCACATTAAAATTTCTTTTAACTACGGAGAACTTTAAGCTGGAAATATATCCCCAAGCATAACAGTACACAACTTAAAGAATAACCCCCATATGCAAGAAAAATAAAATGTGTTTGAAATATACGCTAAAACCGGTTTTTCTATGGAAATTTTGTTTTAACATACATTTCAAGCACACTTTATTACTTTTGCATATGGGGGTAAACATTTAAAAATGTCAGCGGCTGAAATGATGTCTTTCGTTCACTTTTTCCCGTTAATGCTGAGAGACCTTGTCGCTCATGGTAATGAAGTATGGCTATTTTTTCTCAAGTTTTTGGATATTGTCGAAATTTTATTATTAGCACATGTATCACATGACTTACTTTGTTATTTAGATTCTATGTAATCTTAGAGAGTAGTTGTTATTATTCGATGATAATTTAAAACCAAAGCACCATTTTATGTTGCAGTATAAAGATGTTATCTCTAATTCTGGAGCTCCAAGATTTTACTGGAGCTTCCAGTATGAATCCAAACACCGTGAGTTCAAACCCTATGCAAAAAATATAATATAAATATAATATAGCGTCTCAATAGCAAAAAAGTACGAGCTACAATTCGCAAACTTTTTAATAAATAAATCCAAGATAATATTTGAAGCCTGTCCTCACCACATTGTTGCATCTAAATTTCACAAGGAAATAGAAGAATTCTCGAAATTGTTTTCTAATAAATATTATTTATGTTATTCACAATGCAAATATGATTCCAAAACATACAAGAATGGCTTTTACATTCTTCAGTATTTTGATACACATGTTGAAAATGCAAGAATATACAAAATTGAAGAAGTGCTTTTTTTTCCTAAATTAAATAAAGTTTTTCTAGTTTGTATAACCATTAAAATCATAAACTTCGTGAATCATTATAAAGCTTTCGATATTAATTTCGAAATCTATAGTTAACATCTTATTCATTGACAAAGTGGCTGGACCTCCGGTAAATTATCACAAAACTTGCTCTGGAAAAAATATGATAAGAGCAAAACAGTTCTAAGCAAACAAAATAACATATATTTATTACTTAAAACTAAGTTTCAACATAAAAACAAGTACAACATTTTTAACCAATACAATGAATTCCTTGAATGAAAATATCGTTAATGATATCATTATTGCAACATCAAGACCAATAACGAGCAAACATATTGAATATTTATATGGTAATAGAGATGAGTTACACGAACTTTTAACACAATGGAACATGGCTGACTTTTTGGATTATTTTATGGGTACGTAATTATTTATTTATGAATTAAAACATGTAATGCATTTTTTTCAATTTTGTTATTTAGAACAACAATTGTACGTAAAAATACTATCCAGAAGCAATTTATCTTGGGGTGTGCAATCCGAATTTTTATATCACTGGTCTAAATAGCTAAGACAGTGAAAATGCAAATGTATTAAATTTAGAGACAATTCTAAATTCAAATCCGTATGGACAAAGTGTTTTAAAACGGTATGCAACCGAATCTTCTTTGAATGAAAATACGCGTAAGCTCCTATGTGATTCAATAATTCACTTTTGTATTGATAGAGAACACTCATTATCAGTAAAAGACTCGGAGAGTTTAGCAAAGCAAATAATTCAAACATTTCCAGATGAAGAAATGGTATGTATAATGCACAAAGTTAATATACGGAAGTAAATTTAAAAAATAAATAATTTACCAAATTTTAGGCTTATTATCATGTAACGCGACATAACGCAGCACCACTAAGAAAATTATACAACAAATACAGAAAGTACAATAAACAAAAAAACAAAACAACTTATGATGTAGCTCACTCATCGCAAGAAGAGGAAGGTCACATAAGAATTCATAAACACGAATTCGATATGTTGCCTTACGAAGAAATGCTAAAACACTGGAACGGGTGTTTCGAGTATCGTCAAAACTCTTAAAAAGAACTCTATTAGCCCAACTCAAAAAAACAATTAGTGCACTTATGGCCGATGTTCAAAGATCCATCAGGATTTCGCTTATGCTGACTTTAGACGACATGTATTTTACATCTGACTTGTCAAATTTCCCACTGCAAAAGTTATACATGCCGTGTGAAACATATGAAACATTGTCAGATGACATTTACAGAAGCAAAGTCAGATGAAAAATTTTCAATTAGAGCGTGTTCTATTTTCATATGACAAGGCATCTGCCATCATCTGTATTAAATTATCAAAAGTGTGGTTTGGCTGAAAAAACATTAAAAAGCAAAGAGCGATTTATATATTTACGAAAATTGTGCAAAAACTCAGCTGTTGTGAACACTCAGAGGTTATGTCAGATATAATTGCACATGTACGTGTGAAAGCAAATATTATAAACCGTCTGTAAATTGACAATTTTGACAAACATGCGAAGTTACATATGTCTCACACCCCTAACAAGCCATATGTAAAAAACATGTCGTCTAAAGTCAGCATTAGTAAGTATTTTGAAAAATAAGTATGTACTTTATATAATAAGTATGTACTTTATATCTGGCCTTGACTTGACACCAGAAGGGCTTGCAACACTGTTCTACAAAAAAACGCGCAATAGCAAAGTTGTAAATTATTTAAGCTTTCTATCTCTCTCCCACTTCACCACCTGCTCTCTCAACACTATCCCTTTCCCAAAGAAGATAACACATTAATTCATTAACTGGTAGGCATTAATTGTCTGATTGTGTTACTTCTCTTTAAAGAAAAAAACACTAAATTTGTTTAGTTTCTTATGACATAAGACTTTATACCTTATGAATACTTTTCAATTGTTAATTGTAATAAATTTAAAGTTTCAGGTATTTGATGATTTACACAATGCAAAAATGTCTTGCACAATTGATGGCATTCAGGTGGGATAGTGCTCAAGAAAATGGCTTTGGAACATTAACGCAATTAGCACTTGTAGCAAGAGCTAGTTATATAAAGAAGAACGTGTATAATACTTCGGTATTTGTGAAAAAATTAGTTGCGTTCGGGGCGGAAACTTTTCAGCAATTGCAAAATAAAAAATATCATGTATCTACTTACACACATACTTTTGTATGCTCCATTCGGCCATGGCATGCCATTTTTCCTACTCGCAAAAATTGTTAAAAAAAAAGTATATGTACTAGGGTGATCGACTCCGTTTTTCAACCAGGTTTTAATCCCGTTCTTTCTGATATACGGTTGTCGCTTTTTTCAAAATGTGAATTTTTTGAATATCGAATAGTCCGGTTTTTTTTAAATTAAAAAACCGGCTCAGTCGAATACTTTTCGATTCGTATAATTTATTAGTGTTTACTATATTAAAGTTTAGACGAAGAGCAAGAGCATTTACTGAAGCATGTAATTAAAGTGAATTAATTTTATAAGATGGTATCAGGGGCGAATTAAATTGGCCTTGTGATGTAGAATGTATTTTATATGCAGTTGGTCATCCATCATATACTACATTTATACGCACGTGTTATTTGCAAATAAAAACGTAGTGCTATCAAGTATTTTTTTATTGTAACTTTTTAAATCATTGATTATTCATCTATTTGTGAATATATTTATCTTTTTATTAATTTTTATTGACAAACATATGTAAAGGTGGCACCCCAAACTTCTTATTTGAAAATAGCGCGTTAATCAGTAATTGTTTTCGTGAGTTAGTAGGTTACAATAAAAAACAATACTTGGTAGCACTACGTTTTTATTTGCAAATTACACGTGCGCATAAATGTAGTAATAGACAATAAATGTTTGTTGCATGAATGTTAAGAAATAAACAAGAACAAGAAAAACTGTACATACTTATATGCACTAGGGTGTTCCCTCTATATGCGTGGACCAAATTGTTTTCGGATATTGACTGTAAATCCTCCTGGAAAGGTCTTTTTAGTAAGAAAAATTGTGCTGATAACTTAATGCGCAATTAAGAAAGAATGGGAAATTATAGCGATGGAAATTATAGTGTTGTACCAAACAGAAACTTAGAAAATAGAAGTCAGATCCGCACAAAAACATTAGTGTGGAAATAAGGCCTAGTTCCAAAAATTTCGGCCGTTAAAAGTACTGAGATCAAATTGAGGACCATGTTTTTGATATGTACTATACCATTATTTTTAGACAACCTGCTATTTGGCAATATTTTTTCACATTTCTAATATTGCGAACAAATATGGGGAAAATGTTCCCAAGTTAGTTTAGAAATTAGATGGTATCATAACCATCAAGAACTTGGTCCTCATTTTGATCTCAGTACTTTTAACGGCCGACATTTTTGGATAATAACTTGGCCTTATTTTCAAAGTTATATTTTTATACGGGTAGTATTTACATAACTGTTAAATTTTTTTAAAGCAAATTAAAATCAAAACTTAGTATTATAATTTTCTCACAAAAAACCGGTCGACCGGTTTATTCTGAATTCTAAACACCGTAACCGGTTTTTCTAAAATTTCAAATAGTCAAACTATTCGAAAACCGGTTTCTGGAAAATGTCGAAAAATCGATCACCTTAATATGTACATAGTATATTTTATCTTCTTACCTCCTGCCCGCCCATACTGCGCCAATTCAATTGAGATGCTTGTACCACGTGGACAGCTGAGCGATAGCTGTTCTGAATCGCACCCTGCCCGTTGATAAGTCCTGAGCGTGGCTGCCAATAACGCTGTAATGAAATAAATGTATTATTGCTATTTAAATTGAGTTCATGAAATAAATGTTTAAAACCAAAGCTGCCCAAAAATACTTTGCAGCTGTATTGCTGAGAGAATTTTGAAGCACAGTAACACGGTAAAGAAAACGCAAAGATTTTCATTAAAATGGCATCACAAGATATTATGTTGGTCGTAAATATGTATAATAATGCGGTTCACACTGAATTTACTATTTCTTTACTTGCTAAAATGGAGAAATTTTCAATACATTTTGCCCCATGCCCCTTAGTTTTTCCAAAAATATCTTCTGATTTCTAATTAAAAGCACTTTGTTTTCCATCATCATTTATTTTACACATATATGTACATATGTGGCAAAATACCAACCCAGCTATCATGCATGTACACTCGTCGCTTTCACATTACCGAATAAATAAAGAGTATAAAAAGAAATGAAATAGAGTATAAACAACTGTTTGATGAAATGAACATCCTTGTTTTAAACACACCACAATGATTTTTGGGTGATAAGCAGTGTTGCCAAGAGCTGTAGAAAACAGCCGTAAATTGGATTTTATAAAAGGCTAGATAGATCACCCAGAAGAAGAAACTAAAAAAAAGGCAAACCACTTTTGTAGACATTTTGTTTCGCAACAATAATATTCGACACTATTACAGTTATAAGTGTTATTTTGTTTTGATTCGTTTGTACTTAAGACACAAAAGTATTTGTTTCTTTTTGTTTCAATTTTTCCATTTCATTTTTAACACGCAATTTAGATTGTGCCTTTTCTGCTTGCCTTTAAAAGCGGACTTTCTTAGTTTGAAAAAGAGTTGTATGGAGAAGATAACAGGGTAAGAAAAAAGGCACGAAATGCAATTTGGGGGGTTTTTGATATTTCTCTTTATCATTTTCATACTCTCAGCAATAAGCATTAACGTCAAAAAAAAGGCATGGAGAAAAAGTCTGTAATGTAAATGTGCGTGATTTATCGTAGGGGTTTTAAAAGAAAATTGTCAGAAAAAGCTACGCTAAAAAGGCATAGGGTGAAAAGGCATTAATTGTTTTTTTTTATAGAAATGTTTATGTTATCGTTGTTGCTGTTTTTAGGGTTTAATATTTTTTTATCATTTATATTTATTTATTCTATCTTTAATAAAATTGAACTAACAATAAGTAATCAAATCTTAACTCTAAAATTGTAATTTTTAAGTCTAACCAATAGTTGTTTCAGCGGTTGGTTCTTTGGTTGGCTACGTCTCTCGTGTGCGGCTGAAAGCAAGAGTGTCCCACCTTCTCAGCCGACTGTGGCGTCTAAAGTTAATGATGTTTCGAGCTAGGGGATTTAGTGCAACTCAAGTTTTTTATACATCTTGTCACGTGCTTAGAAAACACTGTCTTAACCAGCGGACATCTAAATGTTTATGAATTCGCTTGTTTCTGACATACCATGGGGCTGCGGTAATCGTAAGGAGTATTTAATTTTGTCGACTTTGAATTTTTTCTATATTTGATGCCGAGGCAGCGCCCATAAACGGATACCATAGGACCATATTGGTTTTAGAATGGAATTGTAGAGAAGAGATTTGCAATCTAGGCTTAGATTAGAATTCCTTCCAATGAGCCAATTCATTCGAGCTTCTTTTAATTTCATTTGGGTCACCTTTGCATTTATGTCAGACTTCCATGTTAGACGACGATGAAGAAGAACACAGAAATATTTTATTTCAGTGTGTTGAGTTTACTTCAGTAGTTATTTATTTGTATAGGTGGGCAGGTTTCTCTGCACAATGTAATGTATAGACATTTTTGCTCGTTAATTTTTATACGCCCTTGTTTTGGCCAATTTTCCAACTGGGGTATATACTCTTGCACTTTGCGGGAAGATTCTTGATGGCTTTTGTGAACACTTAGAAAAGCTGTATCATCAGCGAATGTTGATATGTGTATGTTACTGCTTATCGGAAAGTCAGAGGCATATATCAGATATAATACAGGACCAAGGATGCTGCCTCAAAAACTCCGGCTTCAATCAGTTGCGGAGGGCTTAGAAAACTACCTTCCTTAACAACAAATTTTCGCTAATGCTAAGTAGCTTTCTAAAAGCTTAAGGGTGTTTGCGGGTAAGTTTTGCTTTAGATTATGTATTAAACCTACGTGGTATACTTTATCAAATGCCTGAGAAATATCGATGAAGAGTGCAGAACAATATTTCTTTTCCTCGTAGGTTTTTCTAACCACATTCACGAGTCCATATGTTTGTTCAATCGTGCTGTGTTTTCTCGTAAAACCGAATTGGTGATTTGGAATACATCCAGTACCATTCTGTATGAGTGTTAGCTTACTCATAAGTAGCTTTTCAAATAGTTTTGACATGTTAGACAATAGGCCCATAGGATTCCACCTCATGATCTTTGCGTGGCTTAGGTATCATGGTAATCAGCGAAAGCTTCCATTCTGCGAGATAGCATTCGAGGCGCAAAATACCGTTGAAAATAAATAGAATTATCCTTATTGCAGTATAAGATAACTCTAAGCATTTTATTGCTTATTTTATCAGCGCCTGGAGCTTTTTTCGAATTTAAGCCCGCAATACATTGTTCAATCTAACGAATATTGAAGCTCAAAGTAACATCTGGTATAGCGAGGACTGGTGGCAGCTCAACTATATTATCAGACGTATTTGGAGTAAATACTTTCTGCAAGTTATTTACAAACAGAGTACCTTTTTCATCGTCAGTTCTTGCCCAGTCTCCATTCGATGCTCGCAATGGAGGCTTATATATCATTGGTCTTTTGAGGCCTCGGGCTGCTCTCCATAGCGAATAGTCTGTTTGAGGTCTTGCGTCGAGCCCATTCAGATATCTTTGAATAGAAGTGGTTCTTTTATATTCTAGCTGTTAAGTACATTTCTTCAGCATAGATTTTAGTTGAGAGGATCTGTAGCATTTGCCATTCTCCACGAACGCTTTTTTCAGATAAAAGCTGTTCTAGATGTGCTGAGCCAATTTATTTAGGGAACTCACAATGTGTATCTTAAAATTTGGAAATAGCAATATCTTTACACCTTAAAATTTCATTGTGAGCAACGATACAAAGCACAGCGTATTAAAGTAATAAAAGTAACGACGAAGTTTGCCGAATATTTCTCACTATTTACATGTGTCGAACTCGAACTCAAAATACACAACAAACAAAACAACAACACAAGCAGGTTAGTGCTTGGTACCTATCAACAAGCCAAAAAAACACCAACACACTTAAACCACACACAAAATCTTTATTTAAAATATTGCCGCATTGAAAAAAACATGCTTCTTGGACTTTTAAACTTGTCATCTTGCCAACCCATAGGAAAAGACTAAAATTAAAACATCATTATATTAAGACACATTTTAGAACGCTGTTGTGAATCCCTTGTTATATCTCACCTGAAGATTTGTAGTAGTAGAATTTAGATCAACTTGCTTAAGGTTTGCCTCAAACATTCTAGTAGAGTTGTCTACATCAGCAGGCGTTTTTAATGTAACATTTTCTGCGCCATGAGCTCTCAAATATTTTTAGTATTTCAACCAATTAATACGTGTGGTTGTCATCGTCAAATCACAAGTGGGTGATTAAGTTGTATGAAAATATGTAGTGACAATAGTTGGTGAGTGATCTGAAGACAAATCTAAAGATGCTTCAACTTGGATCATTTCGTTGGGCACACCCTTGACCACTCCAAAACCAATAACATAAGATATTTTTCGGCGATCTGTTGGCCAGCAAGTTGGCTGCCCACTTGATATAACATTCAAACGTATTTTAGAAATTGTGTCAAACAAAACGCGACCCTTTGGTGTGATGAGACGAGATCCCAAGAACGTGTGCTTAGCGTTGTAGTAGCCGGCAGGCAAAAAGCGTGGGCCTATTGAATTAAAAAATGTACTAATGGGTGATTTTATAAGAACTATCGGAAAGTAAAAAAAAAACACATAAAATTCAGAAAAATGCATGAAATATTTATTTGGATCGATAGTTGGGTCGATATAATTTAATGTTTGAAGATTATTTCATGCAAATGTTGGCCGCGGCTGCGCCTCAAATGGTCCATCCGCTTAGTCCAATTTTGGCATACTCTTTCCAACATTTCGGCCGGTATCTCACGAATAATGTTGGCAATGTTGGCTTCCAGTGCGTCAATCGAAGCGGGCTTGTCGCTATAGACATTAGCCTTAACATAGCCCCACAAAAAATAGTCTAGAGGCGTTAAATCGCACGATCTGGGCGGCCAATTGACTGGTCCCAAGCGTGAAATAAACTGTTCACCGAACTCGCCTCTCAATTGGTCCATTGTTTCGCGTGCTGTGTGGCATGTGGCACCGTCTTGTTGAAACCACATGTCATGCAAGTCAAGCTCTTCCATTTTGGGCAGAAAAAAGTTTATCATCGCACGGTAGCGCTCACCATTCACAGTAACGTTGTGATTCGCATCATCTTTGAAGAAATACGGCCCAATGATGCCGCCAGCCCATAATCCGCACCAAACGGTTGTTTTTTGTGGATGCATTGGTAGCTCTTGCAATGCTTCTGGCTGCTCTTCACTCCAAATACGGCAGTTTTGCTTGTTCACGTATCCATTCAACCAGAAATGAGCCTCGTCGCTGAACACAATTCTTCGATAAAAAAGTGGATCTTCATCTAACTTTTCAAGAGCCCATTCACCGCAAAATTTTCCACGTAGTGGAGTAACAGAGGCCCAATTGCTGCGAACGGCGCCGAATCGATAATTCACGGTCATCACCAACACTGGCCGATACGGCTGCGATATTTTCTTCAGTTCGCACTCTACGTAAACGTGTTGGTGGTTTAATGTCCAACAATGTAAATTTGGTGCGAAATTTTTTTACAATAGCCCGAATAGAAGCCTCAGTAGGTCGATTAAACTGACCATAAAATGGAAGAAGCGCGCGATGAACTTTCTTAACACAGCACGCATTTTGGTAATAAAATTCAATAATTTGCAAGCGTTGTTCGTTTGTAAGACGATTCATGATTAAATTATAGACCAAACTGAAGATGTTTGACAGTGACACAAGATACAAAACGTGCGTGAGCTGTCAAAACTAGTGTTGCCAAAAAGATAATAGCAAAAAAATCACTCGTTATATTGATTTTCTGTAATAGAGTACCTAGGAGGAGAGTAAATTGATAAAATCACCCGGTTTTGATGAACAGCTTCAATGCAGATGTTAGTTGCTTGAAGATAGTTTTCACAATGATCACCAATTAAGTAGTGTTTTAATCGCGATTTTATTAGTATAGCCGAGCCACCGCAAGCTCTACCTTGGGGTTCCTTTGTGTCGCACAGAGTATATCCGTTGATTTCAAAAAAGCTTCTAGCCGTCAAATACGTCTCAGAGATTAGACGACATGTATTTTACATCTGACTTGTCAAATTTCCCACTGCAAAAGTTATACATGCCGTGTGAAACATATGAAACATTGTTAGGTGACATTTACAGAAGCAAAGTCATATGAACAATTTTCAATTAGATCGTGTTCTATTTTCATCTGACAAAGCACATCACATCAGCTGTTTTGAATTAACAAAAGTGTGGTTTGGCTGAAAAAACATTAGAATGCATAGAGCGCTTAATATATTTATAAAAATTGTGCAAAAACTCAGTTGTTGTGAACACTCAGGTGTTATATCAGATGTATGTCGATATATGTGTGCACAGTTTTCTGTGCCTGTTTTCTAGTTCATTATTTTTTCAGCTGGAATATTAATGATATGTAGCATTTCTTACCCCCCGTTGTCACATGCAAGTAATTACTTGCAAGCAGTGTATACGTATTATCAATGAAAATGTCGAAGAAAAAGCCGAAAGTCCGGCAAGTCGCTTGAGTGGCTAAACAGTCAAGTGAAAGTTCCTTTGCAATTTGAATAAATCCGAGCTGCCAAGAACATAACACATGTCCATTTTGGGGGGAAACATTTGCATTAATTATTAATATCACTTGTTTGGTGTTATAAAATGACGCAACTGAAGAAGTAAATTACTATTATTTTTAAATATACATAAAATAAATTAAAATCACAATTATTATGTTACTACAATCCAGAAAATGTGTATAAAACTTTTTACTTGGTGACACTATTTAAAATTTTGACATTAACTTGCAGCACCACTTGCGGCATCACTGTCTTCAAAAATTTGTTGCAAGTTCAGCTGCAAGTAAATAAAATGTGACTGTGTTAGTAGAAAAGTGTGATTATATTGAGTTTTTCGAACTTGTACTTGCATGTGGCAACGGGGGGTTACCTGGCCTTTACACATGCAAGTGCAAGTTCGAAAAACTCAATACACTCAAACTTTTCTACTAACACACTTTTGGTTCAGCTATGAGAAAGACAGAGAAACGAATACAAATTGCTTTTTCGTTGATAATACATACACAGAACTTGCATGCAAGTAGTTACATGTCTAAACGCAGGGTTAGAAATGTTATTTTCTCTCACAAGTACTCTCACATCGAAAATCGGTTTACCGTTGGAAATTTTTAAAAGGTCGCACAAAAAGTCGTTTTAGAAAAATAAAGTCGCTCAAAAAGTCGTTTCAAGAAAAAAAAGTCGCACGCATTTTTTAAGGTTTTTATTTATGGAAAACATAAAGAAAACCAAAAATAAAGTAACAATTCAAACCAAACACAAAACATGTAAGTGCTAGTATCAACGTTGTTTTTTTTTTATATTTTGTCACCGGGCTTTACAGCAGAAGTTAAAATCACGATTTTTATCGATTGAGTTCCTTCACTTAATTGTGAATAAAATCAAAAGTTCTAGATTGAGTTTAATGAAATATGGCTCCTTTTGTTTGGAACATATGTTTGTGGAAAAAGAATAGAATTTTTTCGTCTTTTAATTTTTATGAATTTCGTAAAAACCAAAATTTTTAAATTTTTTTGCTACGATTCCCACAATATCTCTGGAACTACAGAGCTGATTAAAAAATAACCTTGCACCGCTTTCGCACTAGCAAAGTTTACTTAACAAAGTTTTAATTCAGCTGGTATTAAGACAGAGAGCGGAATACTTCATCTCTCTGTCTCTCTACCGGCTGAATTTAAACTTTGCAAAGTATAAACCGCTCTCCAGTTAATATTTGTCGTGCAACTGCTCCTTTTTTGACACAACGGTACATCTCGAAAACTAGAACCAATTTGAAGAAACCGAGTGCAGATTCGAATTCAGCGCGCCAAATAACAAAACAACACTTTCCGTTGCTCCGGTCCAAAATTTGACCTAAATTTGTAAACTTCTGTAATTGGCAATTTTAAGTCATCGATTTAGAAAAAAAAATGTTTGCAGATGTAGCGTATGGCTAGGAAACCCTCGAACAGTTTTGAGAAACATGCGAAGTTACATATGTCTCACACACCTGACAAGCCATATGTAAAAAACATGTCTTCTAAAGTCAGCATAAGCATGACATCAAGTTGTTTATCCAGCATGAAATACTCGAGCTCGCTTTTATGTTGGCGGATGCCGTTTGCGTTCCAGAAACAGATTTTTAAGTTCATTGTTTGTTTAATGCATCCTGCAATAATGTCGACTGCATTTTTAACACTTCCTGCATCATGCAGGTCATGTTGGTTGTAGAAAAATTTACTGTTTGTACTAAGTTTTCTATTGAAGCCTCAATTCGATCAAAATTGAAACCAGTGTTTTCGTTGCCAAGACGCCGTTTTTAGATGTGGGCTGGTTAGACTTCAAAGCATTAGCGTAGAGAATTGACTGTTTGGTATGGTTTGCCTTGATACAATAATAGAAGGTAGTCCAATTCTCTCTTTTCGTCGTCATATTAACGTTCTGACATTTAATCGAATTAATTTATAAAATCCAATTTTTTCCGTTTTATTTAAAAATAAAAAAAAATACAGAAAAAAAATTTTATAGTTTTTATTAAAATGCAGCAACACAAGACACTTTTGTAAGGATTCTGGTGTAAAATTTGTTAACTTTCCAACAATTCCTTATGTTCGGCAAAAGTGGCTTAGTTTATGCAATATCAATAAGTCTGACTATGTTCATTAAGAAACAATCCCTTAAATTTTTTCATACTCACAAGCTTGACGAGCAGCACAAAATCGCATTTTACTGCGAAAATACGCGAAAAATTGCCAAATTTCAAACAAGCCGTAAAATTTATTAAACATCGCTAAAATTCAAAGGAATGCCAAAATCTCAGAAAAAATCCCGAAAATGACGAAAATTTGCAAAAACTTGTTAACATTAAAAACATAGAAAAGTCTGAAAGTGATTAAAAATCGGTAAAACTGTAATAAATACAAGAACTGGCTAAAAATCACTTTTTTCGCGAAAGTAGTGAAAATTCGCGACAAACTGCAAAATTTTATACAAGCTTTAAAATTGCTTAATAATAGCTTGCTTAATAATAGCTAAAATTACTTTTATCGCAAATATTGCGAGTTTTCGCGATTTTTAACGACTTTTTTGCATTCCTTACAATTTTAGCTATTTTTAAGCAATTTTACGGCTTGTTTGCAATTTTGAAAATTTTCGCACATTTCCGCTATTTTCCCGAAAAAGTGCTTTTTTATTCAGTTCTTTGATTTTTGATAATGTTACCAATTTTTAATCACTATCACACTTTTCTATCTTTTTAATTATAGCAAAGTTTATGCGAATTTTCGTCATTTCCGCGATTTTTTGCATGTCTTAAAATTTTAGATATATCTAAAAATTTTACGTCTTGTTTGCAATTTTGCAATTTTTTGCGAATTTTCACTATTTTCGCGATAAAAGTGATTTTTAGCCGGTTTTTAGCTTTATTACAGTTTTTTTTTTAAATTTATAATCACTATAAGACTTTTCAATGTTTTTAATGTTAAGTTTTTGGGAATTATAGTAATTTTCGCGATTTTTTCATAGTTTTTTTTGCATTCCATACAAATTTTGTTATATTTAATCAATTTAGAGCTTGTTTCAAATTTTGTCATCTTTCGCAAATTTTCGCGATAATAGTGATTTTTCGCCATTTCTTGAATTATTTACAATTTTACCGATTTTTAATTCATATAAAACTTAATTATTTTTTCGATATTAGCAAAAGCTCTTGCGAATTGTCGTTATTTGCTTGAGTTGTGCCGATTCTTTTGCATTCCGTATAATTTTAGCTATTTTTAAGCAATTTTAGTTAGGGCTTGTTTGCAATTTTACAATGTTTTCGCAAACTTTGTTCATTTTCGCGATGTAAGTAATTTTTCTAGCTTTCATCCTCTTTTAGAGCTCAAGCGATTTTAGTTAATTTTAGAGATAAGTTGAGCATTAAAAATGTTACATTTTCTGGAATGATTTTTGAATTTAATAAATTTGTAATAAATTTTATTTGTAATAAAATACGTTTATAGTAATTTTTATTGTTAAAGTGATTATTACCTCTTTATGGGCAATTACTATGACTTTTGCTCAAAAACATGTAATTGTAGTTGATCATCTTCAATTACAATTAAAATAATTTTTAATTGCTAGTATATCAAATACCCATTGCATGTAATTGTTCATGCCTCAATTACATGTAAACGTAATTCCTTGACTTCTATTAAGTTTTATCACAAAAAATTATATTATTTGCTGATAATTTCTTATGTTAGTTAGGACACATTATTAAAACATTATGCAATCTTGAAATTTATGTAACATAATTGTAATTTGTTATTAAATTATTAAAATTATTAAATTTTTTACAAAAATTACGCATTTTGTAAAAAAAAAATTTAATTATTAGTTCCCATTTCGTAAATGTGGCAAAGTTTTCATTTAATATTTCTAAAAAACAAACTTCAAAAATCAGCTTAAAAGTCAAACAATTTTAAAGTGAAATTACCTTGTATTATTGTATCATGGTTTGCGCTATGGCCTGGTTTGCCTTAAAATTTTTGGCCTATGAAGAACAGCTGGTTGGCGCAACTGGGCATAGTTGGGATTATCGAAAGTAATAGGTTGAGCATAGGTGTGATTACGTCTTAGTCAAAGACTGCTTAACATGTACATAGACAGGGCGGCCGTGTAGTTTGCAGTGTGATTTTTATTGCAATTGCTACAATTTTTAATTTTGGAATCATTTTTTGGTTTATCACAATTGGCAATGATGGGTAGTTCACCACAGACGACACAAACGGTGCGCAACTTGCAATATATTTTGGTGTGGCCATATTATTGGCAATATTTTTTTGCCTTTCTAATATGGGAAAAAATTATTGGAAAAATGTTGCCAAGCTTACAGGTTGACTAGAAATGAGATGGTATTGTACCTATCAAGAACTTGGTCCTTATTTTGATCTCCGTACTTTTTACGGCCGAAATTTTTGGATAAGAACTTGGCCTTATTACCACATTTATGTTTTTGTGCGGGTTAAATTGACTTAAAAGCTTTAAATATGTGATGGAAATCGATTACGAATGAATATCGACAGAAAAACGAAAAAAGTTGTTTATGAAAAAACATTAAATCATATGGTAAATAGGAATTTGTACATGTATCTGCTAAATCTAAATGATGAAACAGAACAAGTCTGCAACTGCAGGCAAAAACGCTGATAACATAAACAGGCCCAAAACTAAATCGACGACAATAGCTTCAAAATTCTCTCATATTTTTTGTTTATTTTGTTCTTATATTTCGTATGAAAAATGTATGAACTTTTATTAAGACCGCAACTTTGTTGAGAGAATGAGTGGCTAAAACAGAGAGCATGAGCAAAAACGTTGTCAAAATAAAATAGATTCTATCCAGGGGTGCCAGATGATTTTGATAAAAAAAATCGGCATATTTTCCAAATAAAATCGGCATTATCGGCACTTCAATTTTAAAAAATCGGCGAAAAATCGGCAAATTCAAACTACCCATTTTAAATACAATAAACCATATTTTTATTAACAAAAAACAACAAAACAGAAGAATTCAGCATTAAGTAATGTTTATAACATATTAAGGCCCCTTATTACAACTTGCATGTAAAGTATGCGTTTGAAAAAGTTAACCATAGCTAAAATGAGGAATACAGTGACCTGTAACTATTTTCGTTATTACAACTTCCCTGTAAAATAAAATTAATCTTATTTCAAAACATGGCAATACCAGAGCAAACATTGATTACTACCTTTAGGCGTCACTTTAAAATACTTTTAACTTGAGGTCTACACGAGACATTAACTTTGATATAACATGAGAGAAAACGTCGGCAGAATAATAAAAACAAAATGTTGATTTTTCTCTTAATCTTATACTAGGGGAAGACGTAATTTTCCTTTTCCTATCAGATTTCATTTTATGCAAATGCTCATCGAGTTAACATGCACTACTTTTGCATAATTAGTTATTTTATATTTAATTTTTCACACAAATTTTAATTTATAAATCAATTAAACACATTTATTCATTTATTTAACACAGAAATTATATCAAAAACATCGCTTTTCATTTATTTTAATAAATACTCACACATACACACTATTTTATTTTCATGTACATGTGTTTTTTGACAGTTCATCTCATAAGATTGTTGTAATAAGAATCCTTATAACAACGATCTCATAAAAATTTTTATGACATTGAGATAACACTATTTTGAAGTCTACACGTAACATAATTCTCTCTGCGATTGAATTTGACAATCTCATCTTACATATTATGTTACGTGTAGACCTCAAGTAACATAATATGTAAGATGAGATTGCCAAATTCAATCGCAGAGAGAATTATGTTACGTGTAGACTTCAAATTAGTATTATCTCAATGTTATAAGAATTTTTATGGGAACGTTGTTATAAGAATTCTTATAACAACAATCTTATGAGATGAACTGTCAAAAAACTCAATTATATGAAAATAAAATAGTGTGCATGTGTGAGTGTTTATTAAAATAAATGAAAAGCGATATTTTTTATAAAATTTCTGTGTTAAATAAATGAATAACTGTGTTTAATTGATTTATAAATTTAAATTTGTGTGAAAAATTAAAAATAAAGTAACTAATTATGTAAAAGTAGTACATGTTAGCTCGACGAGCATTTGCATAAAAGTAATATTACGTCTTCCCCTAGTATGAGATTAAGAGAAAATTCCACATTTTGTTTTTAGTATTCTGCCGACGTTTTTTCTCATGTTATCTCAAAGTTAATATCTCGTGAAGACGCTGTGTAATACACACAGCAAAGGAAATTTCTTCTTTAGCTTTCCTTCTATGCTCGAAAATTGTTTTAGTGTTTCTTTTATTTCAATACTTTCAAAAACTATGGCAGCTCCAATAGTACAAACCTCACATTAAAGGCAAAAAGAAATTTCCTTTAGCTTATCGGAAAGTTTTTGCCTAAAGTCTACTTATAATAAAACGAGTTATTTGTCCGATAACATCTTAACTTTAGCTATTGGCAAGTTATAATAATGGCCCTAAATAACATAAAAATCAATGAAAATGAAATAGAAAAGAAATTTCAATTGAATTGTTGACAAGAAAGCGGAACTCTTTGTCTGAGGAAATTCTAAAAACTTTGCCGAAATGTCTCAAAGAATTCTGTAAAAACTATGAAGAATTTTCTGGGAAATTCAAAAGGAATTTTCGATATATCTGAACAATGTCGAAAAAATTTCTAACAAAACATCAGAAAATATCTGATAAAATTCGGAGCTAAAATTTGAAATTTATCAGATGTCGTATAAAACTCTCACATAGAACCACAATGTTGGAAGACCTCTTTGACTCTTCTTCTGGCACACATTTTTCTGCTGCCAATGGCAGCTCATCAGAAAACATTTAACCATATTTTATAAGTTTAGAAATTCAAACACTTATCCGTAAACTCTAAAGAGATAAATGAGAACTATTACAAAAACTAAAATTAGACAATGTGCAAAGTGGCTGCAAAAATTCGTGAGACATATGTAGATCAGAAAATGTGCAGACTATTCTGTTAAATATCTTAAAGGATATTAATCGGATATTTGAGAAAATTTGCAGAAACATCTTGCCAGAAAACTGCCGACTAATCTGCCAAATGTCTGATTGAATTTTATACAACTAGGTTGATTGTCTGGTAAAGTCTCAGATTTTAACTGACATTAGACATGTCAGAAAAAATGTTTACCCTCACCCTTTTTCTCTTTACTTGGAGGTTACACGTTCAAGTTTTGTTTAAATTTTTGTTTCAAGTTTCAATACATTCACACTTTTTTACTAACACACTCACATAATTGGAAATTGACTACCAACTTGATTTCAATTTTGCTTTCAAGATTTGTTTCAATTTTTCGTTCAATTTAAACAGCTGATCTCTATTATTGTAAGTAAATTACAGAAAGACTCGGCTATAACGAACTTTGTGTAAACAGAAAAAAACCGCTCTATGACAAGTTCGTAATAAGCGTAGTTCGATACAAACGAGGACTCATTAACTACGAATTCGCTATTACGAATTATTTTTGTATGAAAATGGCAACCGAAACGTCGGCACTTTAGACTTAGATCGTTACAACCGAGAATTCGTTATAACCGGGTTTTACTGTTTCGTTGTTGATTCCTTGACGACGGCATCTTGAAAACAAAATTGACTATCAAGTTGCTTACAGCCTACGTCATAGCGTCAATTTAAAGTAGTTTTAACAAGCAATACGTGTGATCAACTTGAAAGCAATTTCTTGAACGTGTAACTGCAGAGTTAGTAAAAGCGCTGACTGAATAACAGTGGGCTCTTTTTAATGTAACACTGTATTTATTCTATTCCAGTGTTGCCCAAAATCAATAAATTATAATAAAATAAACAAACTTACCCTGTGCTAAGTATTTATCTAAAAATCTGAATTTTTGGAGCAAAAATCGGCAAATCGGCATTGTGATAATTTTAAGGCAAAAAATCGGCAAAATGCCGATGAATCGGCAAATATGGCAGGCCTGATTCTATCTCATGATTTTTACGGCGTATGATTACCAGGGTTGGCTGCCCACTGGGTAACCCAAAAAAACCTACCTGGGTTCTTATGGGTATTTTGTTCAAAAAACCCCAAGTGGGTTTTTTACGTTATATTCATTTAAATAAAGATGGTACAATTTTTAATTTAAAGAAAAACAAAAGAAAATAATTATAAATGATTGAGTTATAAATTTTTAGTCGAACTGTATGGTTCTTTTCCAAAGTTATTTAATTAGTTTGGCTTAAGTTCATTTTTAATTTAGTCTTTCGACCTGATAATTTTTTATTTAAGAAAGAAATTCTAAAGCATGTAAATATTGAACATATAAAGAAAAATTTGAATGTACGGAGGGTATAACTGATAGTTGTAGTGAGATTCGCTATTCAATTTTAACAATAGTTGTCATTGTTACAATAGTTAACAACCAAATTAACGATTTTGCTATTCTGTACAATTTTTAACAATATTTGCTGTTAACTATCGACAACAATTTTTCTTTTGTTACCGAATATACAGTTAATACTCTGGTGGCTCTGATTTTAAATGCTAATTCTTTTTCCAATCGAAGACGATTTCGAAGGTTACTCCATACTAAACCAAAAGATGAATATATTCTTTTAATCTATTATTCGTGAACTAGCAGGGCAATTCATGAGTGAAGTGAAAAAATCGCAAAAGTTTGCAGGTAAAAACATTATTAATTTTAGGCTTTTAATATTTTCCACCATTGTTTTTCATTTAATTTGATCAACAGTGTTGATGGCAAAATTGGTACAATTGTACCATTTTGGTACAAATCGAACTTTAGATGTACAATGATACACTAGTGGCTTATTTAGTACAATTAATTATGCCTGTATTTGTTCGAAAATATCCTTATTGCTGCTCTTTTATTATCGCAATATTTTATCCTTTTCCTCCAGTCGTACATATGCGACTTTTTATCTGAATTAAATTTAAACTTTCCCAAGCATTGAGAACAAAGTTCGACTTAAACAGAGGAATATATAAAAAGATCATATAAGGTTAGTTCACAAATCGTATTCACTGAAATTTTAAGCTCTTGCTGCTCATGATACATATTAAAGTCTGAAAATGATATATTTTCCGTACATGTTTCTGGGTTTAAAAATCTGTTTTGGCACAATTAAGCTCAAAAAGTACAATTTTAGACTACAGTTGGTACAATTTTAAAATCTCATTTGCTATCCCTGATAAACACTGTATTTGCATTGCCTCAAAATCTAGTAAATTAGATTTGAAATCTTTATCGAAATCTATATCGTTTACACTAAGGTTTTTGGACATTTTTCAAGATTTCGCACCCAAGACAAAATTCTTTGACTGAAATTTATCTTAAACTGTAACCAAATAAGTTCTGATTTAGCTCATTCACACACATTTAATAGAAAATTTTTATGTAGCGTAGTATTCTTCTAGCTAATTCACTCACCTTTTATATAAAAAAGTTGTAAAGGGTAATAAAAAAAAAACGAAGTAGACTTCGTTTTTACATGGGCAATCTAGTAAAAAAAATGATTGCGAAAAATATTCTGCATGTTTAATTTTAAATGCCAAACAGGGTGCTAGAAATGAGGGTACTTTTGACTTATGCATTGTTCTGCTATCTTTTCGTTTTCTTTACTAGTTAATTTGCCCTTATATTTCGAATGCACCATATTCGCCAAGTAATAGCCATTATTACGGTTGTCGTAGTCGAAATGAAACGACTGCAATTTAAACACATAGCAAGCGTTGCCACAATTTATCGATTTTATAACTACTACGACAGCAGTAATAAGGGTGAATGATCTGGAGTAAGTAAGATTTTCATTAGCTTTTTAACAAGATCCTGTTTTGACAGTAGTATAGCCTTGGAGTCACTTTGTAAATCATTTAGAGTTTGTTGAACTGGGTCTAACATTTGTTGGAGATTTAAAGCTTCATTATACAGCTGAACGTTGTTTAACGATGCGATAACATTATTGAAGATTTTCTTGCTAAATCTATACCGAGAAGGGCTAATTTGACAACATAGCTTAGATCAATTATTAGATAATTAAAAAACCGATAAAACCCAATAAAACAAAAAAAAAACCCAAACAAAAACCCGCCAGGTTGGGTTTTTTCCAACCTTGATGATTACTGTCAATTTTTATGGAAAAATTCGTCTAGCCTGTAGTTGCAGACTTGTTCTGTTTCATCATTAAAAGAGATAGCACGAAAACAATAGATTTTGCTGTCTTAAATTTTATCTCTACTGCTTTTTGACTTGACTTGTCATATCCTACTAACTGCACAACCTAAATCAGAGCGTTAAGCGTCGCGTAAGCAGCAGGGCACGTATTTTCAGTACATGCAAAGTAAATATTTTGTGGTAAAATGTACTGTAAATATATACCCTGTTGCTTACGCGACGCTCAACGCTCTGATTTAGGTTGGACTGTAAAGTGTACGCATACATACTTACATTCTTATGATTAACATGTAAACCTGTATGCATTACATGCAGTGTTGTTATTGAATAATACTGACGCAATTAAACGAATACAATTTATGGAACATTTTATTTTCGGAGTTTAACTTTTAAGGTAATTGCCCGAATTGGGTAATTAAGCGTAGACAATTAAACGTGGATTTTTTGTTGAAAAATGGAGGAAAAAAGCGGGAATTTAAAACTCAAAGTAAATAAGCGTGAAATACATTTAAGAGTGGGGTAATTAACCGTGGAATACTGTACTATTAATCTCACATACTGTAAAACTAGTTTAACCACCAAGAAGTAAATTTTACAAGAGAAGTATTTTTGAGTTATCCTTACTTCAAATCAAAGTACACAGAGGGGAAAAAGGCATTCTAAAATTGTGCACGGCTAGTGTCAAATTGTCAACGAAGCTTTGTTAATTTTTTGACAACATTCGTTCGCGAATCTAGAACAAAATGTTGCCAAATCAAGAACGAAATAATAAAAAATACCATATGTACGTTGCCAAAGCAAGAACGAAATGTTGTCAAATCGAGAACGAAAACATACAAATTACCATATGTTGTCAAATGGAGAACGAAACGTTGTCAAATTAAGAACGAAAATATAAAAAATACCATACTTTGCCAAAGCGTTCTCAAATTGAGAATGGCCTGTTCTAAAATTAAGAATGCCCTGTTCTAACAAAAAAAAAGAAAAACCAATATACATATGAAAAATATCAGACGTTACTAAATGGAAAACAAGCTGTTCTCAAATCAAGAACAGCATGTTCACCAATAAAAAACCAAAAATACGAAAAATACCAAACGTTTTCAAATTTAGAACAGCCTGTTCTCAAATGAAGAACGGTATGTTGCTAAACCAAGAACGAAAATGTGGAAAAACTAGACGTTGTCAAATTGAGAACGGCCTGTTGTCAACTCAAGAAGACCATGTTGTCAAAACAGCAACAAAAATGTCAAAATACGAGACGTTCTAAAATTGAGAACAAAGCGTTTTTAATTAAATCAAGAATGGACTGTTTTCAAATCTAAAAGTTTTCGTAGCGTTGCTTTGCTTTTAGTTTTTCAGTAAGTTTTCAATTGTTTGTGCAAGCAGAGTAAAGAATGGAAAACGAGCAAAATTGTGGACATATTAGCGAAGAAAATGAAAAGGGTTGCTGCCAAAATAAAAACGAGTCGTTCTTAACACTACGTCTTCACGAGCCATCGACTTGAACATGACATGAATATGACGCCGCACAGTGGCTGAAAATCGTTTTTCATTGGCCAAAAGCCAAATTTTTTTGTCACCGATTTTTAAAATTTTTACGCCTTTTTGTAGCTAATATATCCAGAAAATTAGGTTAAACTATTGATAATTGTGGGCGTGGCATGCTGTCAAACTCAACTGTTTTTTTAATTTCAGAAAAAGGTGTTTTCTTTTGCTTTTTATCAAAAATAAATGGTTACTACTCGCAAGCTATCATCGATAATGGCCTGCGGTCTTTTTTATAATGTTGGTAGGATTATAGTCTTTAGTTGTTGTAAGTGGTCACAGCTCTAGCGTTTAATATTAGGGGCGTTACGAAATATTTATGAAACTACTATATTTTTCTCAAATTTAAAATTTAGTGGAATAGAACTTCTAGGGAACAAGAAAAGTATACCACCCGGAGAAAGTGTCCTCTTTAACGCTATATATACCTTTGCGCCCGTCACGACTTGTGCCCTGTAAGTACTCGTATACAATGGTGTATTACATTTTCACTTTTTTGCCTAAAAGTTTATGTTTTTTTTACTTTAGACTACGTAAAACTACAAAAATTAAATATAATACCTGAGAAAGTGTTGAATGGCTTTGTTTTGATCAGCAAAAAATAAGTCATAAAATTATCACAATAGGCTCTATAGTAAACATATGATCTCTTTCTAAATTTGCTTGTTATCAAATGTTAGGGTCAACCAAAGTCATAAACAATTTTATAACAATAATCGCGACATTAAACCGCTAAAGATAAAAAACAACCCCATATTGGCGAGATACTAATCAGTTTTACCTGGTATTAAGGTCTGGATGACATGTGCAGTTTTGTTCAATTTAAGCACTACCCGCTATGAAATTAAAGATCAATGTGTGAATAACATGTATCTAAAAATGTATAAAACTACGGATTCGATAAGGGATTACTCAGTAATAAGTTAATCCTTTAAGTGTACGGATAAAATATAACAGACGCAAATAAAAATATTCAGAAAAATATGGAGAGCTTCAGTTATAAAGAACTGGCCGCAGAGTATTTTTGAAACAAAAACCAGGAAGATGTTCTTAGTTACGTTAAAATGAACTTAAACTCGTGTAGCACCGAAATGCAAGAGCAATTATCTAATTTCGTCAAAGCACTAAAAAACCGCTACAAAGAAGTTAGCTACAGTAAACAAAACTTTTATATAAAAAGTGCAAACTGGTTAGAAGGCCAACTTACTGTCGCTGCAGAAACAGCAAAGCAAGATAAGGTTGGAGGAGCACGCAAATCATTGGACAACTGCAGCGATAGATCTAAGAGGCAGAAACTTAAAGATATTAACGATGCAATTGGTTGTACAAATATAAAAGAATCTTTCCTACATCAATTACGATCACAGAACCAATTAACAAAAGTGGATATCATTAAAAAAATTGTTAAAGCTAGTCCAGTGAGAACAAAACGGATTCTTAAAAGTGTACCAACTCCAAGTCTTTGAAATTAACAAAACAGCAATATATTAAGCTCAGACTGCGTGCGATTGAAAAAAGCTCAAATATTTATCCAGCATATCATTACATAACCGCTGCTAAAATGGACTGTTTGCCATCAAAGGACACTATTACAATCACACCAATTTCGGCAGAGGTACAACTACAATCTCTACTTGATCACACAGCCGAACGCTTGCTACAATCAGTAACAGGAAATGACTTAAAGAAATATGGAAACACAAAGTTAATTATTTTTTGTAAATGGGGATGTGATGGTTCTTCGGGACAAAAACAATACAAACAAGTTGTATGTGAAAATATTTCGGACTCAGATATGTTCATGGTATCATTTGTATCATTGCGATTGAAGAAGATTATGGAAGATTCAGAGAATTCGACTAGTACAACGCAAACAATGGATATTTGGAAAAATGAGACACCATCTTCTACGAAATACTGCAGGCCAATCAAATTTGAATTCAAAAAAGAAACTCATGATGCCATTAAGAAAGAAGTTAGTGATATCAAGGCCCAAATTACAACACTACAGCCATTACAATTACAGTTAGATGGGCAACAAATTGAAGTAAGCTACCAATTAGTGCTGACAATGATAGATGGAAAAGTAGGTCAGGCTTTGACTAACACGAAGGCCAAGCAGCATCAACCCAATTAAACCAAGTCCCGACAAAATCATTAGATAATACCGATGCATATGAATTTGGATTATCACCACTACATGCAAGAATACGACTTATGGAACACATACTAAAAATCAGTTATGATTTGGATTTTGGGTCTTCAGGATCAATAAGAAACAACGAAACCAACAAAGAGTTAAGAAGTTCAAAAAAGAAACATGTTCAAGATGAATATCGCAAATTTGGATTGATTATAGATCAGCCAAAACAAGGGTCAGGCAATACAAATGATGGCAATACCTCAAGAAGATTCTTTTCAGATCCAGAAACAGCATCTGAAATAACAGGAGTGGATTTAAACCTTATTTTAAGATTTAAAATAATCCTAGAAGTACTTGCGTGCAATGAAGAAATTGACTCTAGAAAATTTGGAGATTATGCTAAGGAAACTGCAAAAATATATACAACCAACTACCCATGGAGAAATATGTCTGCAACAGTTCACAAAATCCTTTATTATGTAGAATATGTCATTAAATATCATTTGGTGCCACTAGGAGATCTATCAGAGGAGGCTCAGGAAAAAAGGAACAACTATTACAGATTTTATAGAGAGCACAATACTAGAAAAATTTCACGAAATTCAACAAATGAAGACCTATTTAATATATTATTGGCAACGTCAGATCCGTTTATCTCCAGTATTCGAAATCAATGGAAAGTGGAACATCGGGATTTAGATGAAGAAGCCAAAAAACTACTAAAGAACAGAAATAGCACAGAACAAAATATGGAATATTTGCAATCAATATTTGAGTCAAATGAATAATAATTATAATTGCCTTTCATTGTTATTTAAGTACGAAAAACATAGTATTAGTAAAAAATAGTAATAAACAGAACCTACCATTGTTACAAATGCTATTAAAATTTATTGCAGTTTTTATTTTTAAAATGTTTTTTAACATTATCAAATTTGACAGTAAAAAATAATAAATTTTTCTGTAGTAATGCAATATTTTTAGATAATATTATTAACGTTTTTTTAAGTGTAACTATTCTTTGAGTGTAAACAAATTTGCAAATTTGACAGCAAACAATTTTTAATTTTTCTGTAATAATAGCAAAATCTCCAGTTGATTTTACTATTTTTTTTAGAGTAAAAATTTTTTTGAGTGTAACATTAAAAAAATTCCATTATTACAAAAAAACTTTATAATTATTATTAACTTCCAAATATTAAATTTTTTAATAAATAAAAAAATAATAAACCCATATTTCACTCTAAAAGTTAAAAAATTCAAAAGTTCAACTTTGACCTAGAATTCCTTAAAAAGTCCTCAATCAATTTTAATGTAATTAAAATTGAGTCAAGCTGAACTAAATATCTATCCATTAAAATAAAAATTACTTCAATATTTTGATCGCTTCAAAAGTTACAGAATTTTGGCCAATGAAAAACGATTTTCAGCCACTGTGCGCCGCACAGTTACACATTTTACGAGAAAGCGGCCAAAAGTCTTCAACTTTTGATTGGATCAGAATTTTGAAATTTTTTGTTTGTTTTTTAGGTGGCAATCTTCCTTTAACTTTCGGTATAAAACGTGAAAATCGACTGAAAAAAGGTATGGATGATTTAATATGTACATGTTCATTTTTAATTGAATTTTAGTATGAAAGTGAAGTGTTAAAATATGTTACAAAATGTTTTTTTTTTCATTAACAGCATTATTCTGGCAATTTGGTAATAATAAATTTGTAATCGAATTTTCGTTACCGTATTGTAACTCTTATTTGTTCCGGTATTCCGGTAATATGGTAATAAAAAATAGTTCAACAAATGTGGTGAAAAAATTTACGCATTTTTGTAATAAAATTTATTTATTTTAAATTATTTTTTTTAAATAAAAATAGATTGTGGGTGGAATGCCAAGAAGTAAATTTATGAAAATTTTGGCTTCTACACGAACAATCAGTTGGCAAAACGCCTAATTGCTTTGAGGTTTTATTCATATTGCAAAATAAAAATAGTTGCATTTGACACAAATGCTTTGGGTAGAACAATCGTAGATGGCAAAATGAGCAATCGCTCATATTTTTGGATCTGTACTGACTATGCCAAATTGCGGAAATTCGCAAAAACCTGCTAACTTTAAATAGATAGAAAAGTCTGATAGTATTTAAAAATTGGCAAAACTGTAAAAAACCAAGAAATAGCAACGCGTTTACCGTAAAAATTGCGAAAATTTTTGATAAATTGCAAACTTGCAAACAAACATTAAAATTGTTTTAAAATAGCTAAAATTATAAAGAATGCAAAAAACTTGAAAAAAATCGCGAAAATGACGGCAATTCGCAGCTCCGACTTTTCTCTGATATTAATACGCCAAGAGAAATTGTTTGCAGGGTATGTACATATGTATGTATGTATGTATGTATGTGTGTTCCTTGCGGCACTAAACCGAACTCGTGGCCCGCATTTTCTCAATATATGAACATAATCCTCAATATATGAACAAATTTTCAAAATTGAAATAAATTGCTTGCCGTTTGATCCCATACAAGTGAAAATCTGGCGGACAAAGTGGTAGCCCGATGTATTAATTATCACATAACTCCGACATTTCTTGACAGATTTCCAAAATATTTTATTTGAAAGGGCATGAAGGGTTTGGTACTATGAAAAATTTCGGGCGAACACCCCATTTATAGACAAGCACATAATTTGATCTAACACAAAATCGCGTTGGTTTTGTAATTTAGTACATAAGATCCTTGCATTGAAGTCGGGGTTTTTTACATATGTAATTATATTTATTACAGAGTTAACTACAACTGACAGGTCTTTATTATACAAAGTCTTTAAGTAGGAATGAAAACGGATTCAAAAGTTAAAGTTTTTTCTTTTTGAATATTATTTATTATTTGGGCTCAAGGTT